>JAPMOR010048405.1:332909-383740 GCA_026543865.1 Argiope aurantia | reverse complement strand
TATATATATTTGAAATTACGTAAAATTTATTTTTGGGCAATAATACTTTTGAAAGTTAACACCGAAGAAATTACTAAGTTTTGATTAATTTTTAATTAATTAAAATTATAAAAAACAATGTTTCCGTGCTGCACATTTGCCCTCTTCTAAAATAACAGATTACAACGTTGCTTTGAAATTCAAACCGCTTTCATTGTTTCGTCAAATACCTAATCGCATTATTTTCCTCCGTTGTTGAAAGCTAAACATGGAGGAGTTTAATATCTAGATATATCATTAGTTAAACATTTATACCACATAAATATATCATTTAGTTTAATATCTACATGGCGAATAAAAAATTACTATAAAGTACTTCCCGAGTATACGGCCTAATGTGGCGAAAGGACTGGCCGGATAACAAATAGGCCGGATAGGCCGGAATTCTATGAATTCATTTCTTTGTTCACCAATACCAGAAGACAAAATTTACACACCAAACTCACTGTCATAAAGCGTATCTTTTCACTTCTTACTGAGTACTAAGCCCTCCATTCATCTCAATGTGAAAGCAGCCGCGGTCCGGTGAATCATCGAAATGGTTGCCGGTAACGTGTCGAATTAAAATAGAAAGCTCTGCACTCGTAGTTTATATAAGTTTATATACTGCACTGCATGTTTCAAGAATTTATTAGAGAAAAATTGAGTTAAAAGATAAACTGTTCACATTTTAACATAAATTCTGTAACGCCCAACTTAAAAGATGGAAACATACACAAAACATTAGCGTAAATCGTAGGCCTAATTCTCAAGAAAATTGCTCAAACTGATTTTATTTTTCACTGATAGAGGATTACACAGATATGGAAATGTAACCGGTGGATAAAAGTCAAAATTTGCAGTTTTAAGAGTTTGAAACAGTCCTTAATAGATGACTTAATAGACGCCTTCACTTCTTTATTTAACTACGATAAAAGAAAACTAGGCCGAATAGTACGAAGGTTTGATAGTCAAGAACCGGACACTCGGGAGTGTATTGTACCACGAAATTTAGAAGATAAATGAATAGGACACTTCCCTATTACTAGCATTATGTTATTAGAGGTGTGGACTCCATTAGGCAGGTAAAGTCACATAATAAACGAATTTTAAGTAGGTCAATTGAAATAACAACTTAAATGTCTGTTAATTTGCCGGAATCATGGACATAAAGTTATATCTAAACTTTTTATCTGAAATTGAATATAACTATCACTTTTGGCGAATCAGTTGATCGCTTGAAACAATTAGTAATCTATATCTATATCTATGCTTATAATAAAGCTCAATGTGTGTGTGTCCGTGCGTGTGTTGGCGCTCTACAGGCCAGATCGTTTGACCTACAGCTACCAAAACCCAGTTAAATATAGGTTAGCATTAAAACAGTAGATAGAGATTTTATTGATCTTCTGATAAAACCTCTAAATGGTCACGGCATTGGCGCTCAGTTAATGGTCCATGAAGCCTTGCGAAAATTCAAAATAAAATCAAATGAAAGGTAAGATATAAAGAAAAAGTAACCATTGAGATTAAAGGAAGAAAGCATCCATTATTTTATTACAAAAATGAAATGCCTCACATTTAGGCATTCAGCTTTGGATATATTTAATAGCTATTTGGATTAAATCCTGGCTAATCGACTCAAACACTTCTATCTATACTTATATAAAGCTCAATGTGTGTGTGTGTGTGTTGGTGCTCTACAGAAAAGACCATTTGACCTACAGCTACCAAATTTGGTAAGTGTATACCTTGTAAGTCGAGAATGTGCACCTGGGGTCCCTTTTTTTAAATTTTTAATTAGAATTTTAATTATTAATTGAAAATTAACTTTTCCGCCAAAAAAATCTTTATTTTCCCACCGCCAAATGAGTAAGGGTTCAGTTTTTTTTCCCACGTTAATAAGGACAGGATTAAATTTTTCGACCGATTATTTCAAACGATTCTGTTTATTTTCTTAATTTTTCATGTATTTAAAATTAAAAATTGTTAACTAATCGATCTTTCAGATTCATTCTGAAGTACTTTTGAATTAAAATAAAACAGAATAAAGGAAATTAAAAATTTCTAATTTGCGTAGCTTACCCCAACTGGCGTAGAAAATTTACACATTTGCGTTACCATAACTGGGGTTGAAAATTCACGCATGTGCATTGTGTTCTGATTATTGACAACTATTCAATGGATGCGGACTTGATTTAAATTATTTTTAGGTTAGTAATTAAATTGTAATTAAATAGTTGTAATTAAATTGTATTTATGTTAGTAATATATATTTTTTAAGTACATCGTTTTTTAAGTAATCTTTTTAACATGTTTTCTCCCGATTATTTCAAATGATTCTGTTTATTTTCTTAGTATTTGATGCATTTAAAATTAAACATTGTTAATTAATCGATCTGCTCATGATGAATCTGAGAAAATTTTGTTGACAAAGTCTTGAGATATTACATAAATTAAGAAAGATATTCTTTAGTGCCCGTAAGATTTAAATGCTCAGTGACTCTGTTTTCAGTAATCATGTTATAAAAAATGCTTTGTTTCAGTAAAAAATATTATTATATTAATTGCAAATTAATCATTTCCACTTTAATTTAAAGCATAAATTCTACGGGAGCTAACAGAAAATTAGAGAGATACATATTACGTTATGACTAAATGCCTTTATAATATTATGAGTAGATTACATGACTATCAAAATTTGAAGTTTTAAAATATTTTGATGAAGAAGCTATTAAATTAGGAATTGCATAAAATATTTAATTATTAAATTTATAATGAGTATTAAGATTGGTGAACCGGCTGGTCGCCAGAAGTGGCTAGTAAATAAATAAAAACACATACATTTAGAAAGAGTTACTGAAATAAAAATTAACTTAAAAATAATAAACATGTTAAAAACATTAAATTTAAAAAGTGTTGAAATGTTAAACTAAATTGATAAAAAAAAGACCTCCTAATGTGTTATACCTAGGGTAGAAAAAGGCCTACTTCCACATTTAGGGGATTAAATTCTAGATATGAGGGCACATACAGTACATAAATTTAATTCTAGGGATCGCATTTCTTACAACTATCTTCAAAGCAACTAAAAAAAAGCACTGAAACTGAACGATGTAAATAAGCCAGTTAAAGGAAATTAGATTTTTTTTCTTTTGAAAATTTCTGCAGAAACCAAACGACCTAATAAAAATACTTCCCATTGACACGACGAATTCTTTGCGCTTACCACCACTCCAGTAAGTTTAACATTTTACATAACTTAGCAATTAAGGCGAAAGTTTTATCGTTTAGTTAGGGATCAGTACGATTATTACAAGTTTAAGTCCTCCGGCAAGATGACTTTGGTTCCTAAGTAGAAAAAGTACAGTGAAATGAGATATTGTTATTCAAGCTTCACTTTATTCAGATTATTTGAAAACAACGCATTCATTTCTAAAATTAATTTGGTAAATATTAAAAATCAGAGTAAAGTAAACTAAACCATAACTGCATATTTTGCTACAGAAGCATCTAATGCATTGACACTACTTTTTTTTCTTTCGAATTTTTGAAAAAGGAATCTGATGTTCTCCTAAAGGATGTATACAGTCAAAAAAGTATTCTAAATAAATATTATTAGCAAAAATATTTATGTTATAAGCATATACGTGTGTTTATGCGTCAATACTAAACTACTGGTGTGGTGTGTAAGTTTATAAATTAAAACTGCAGTACTTTTAACTGAAAGTCCAAAATTATGAAGTTCACACCAAAATAACTTCCATGTAACTTTTAACTGAATGTGGTTCAAAATTATAACGTTCATTCCAAAAATTTCTTTTAATTTTTAACTTAGTAGGGTCCAAAATACAAAAAAAAATTTCCATGTAATTTTTAAAATAGACATATATCTAACTAAATAAATCAATAAGAGTCAATTTTAGCAAATTTGTTACTGCTTTTCAATTTGAATCACGGGCCGTGGTGGCCTGGTGGTAAGGTCTCGACTTTGGAACCGGAGGGTTTCAGGTTCGTGAACCGTCGTGTGAGGAGGTCTGTTGCACGTTAAATCCGTCATCGCCAAACGTCCTCTCACTGGTGTGGTGTGGAGAAGGGGGTGCCAGCTCAGGTGTCATCTGACCGCGGTTCAAAATTACGAGGTCCGTCCCAAAATAGCCCTAGTGTTGCTTCAAACGAGACGTTAATATAACTAAACCAAACCAAACCAAAAATCAATTTGAATCAGTAAAAGAAAAGGAAGGAAATAAAAAATTGTTACACATGACACTTTGCTTTCACTTGGTAACTTAAGTGTGCATCAAGCTTTCACAAATGTCAGAGCATATGAAAGAAATATGAAAAAAAAAAACATGCAAATCAAAAGTGTTGCGACTTATGGCACTTCACAAGGCCGCTGACAGTTATCTGTCAGCGATTTTAGCCGAGTGAGTGTCTTTTGTTTTTTTCAGTAGCGCAAACTGCGGCCAAGAGTACGGCTTAAATGCTTCATGGGCCACTTTCGCTTGCACAATCCCTTTTTACAGGGGAGGGGGGCCCATTCACACACCTCACCGATAGAACACAGAGCAACAACAACCATGCCCGAACCGGGACTCGAACCCTGTACGCCCAGATGACGCGGAAAACGTGCTACCCCTATGACAGGACGCCGGCCTAAGTCACAAGTAAAAATCCGTGATGAAGAAATATCTGTGAATCCGAAAGTGCTTTTTTCCCAAATAGTTCATTTCAAGAAATCAGATACTAAATTGTAGGAAGTTTAGTTTAGTTTAGTTTAGTTATATTAACGTCCCGTTTGAAGCAACACTAGGGCTATTTTGGGACGGACCTCGTAATTTTGAACCGCGGTCAGATGACGAGGACGACACCTGAGCTGGCACCCCCCTCACCACACCACACCACACCAGCGGGAGGACGTTTGGTCAAGACGGATTTAACGTGCAACAGACCCCCTTACACGACGGTTCTTCGGTGGAATCGAGTCTCGAACCTGAAACCCTCCGGCTCCGAAGCCGAGACCTTACCACCAGGCCACCGCGGCCCCCTAAATTGTAGGAATATATAGCGTGTGGATCAGGGTCTAATATATTCTGATTCTTCAATCAATGTAATATTTTTTCCTTTAAAATTTATCTGCCCGATAATTGACAATATCTATTACATGATTCAGCCTACGTTAACATCCTTTTCACTAACACCATGTAGTTTGAAAATAATTGGTGATATTTTTTATACATCATTTAATTATACATCATTTTAATGTCTAAAAAAATTATCCTTTCAATTATGTAAATTTAGTTGTTGTTAGTCTTTAGTCTAGATTGAATTAACTTTTAAACATGGTTTTAAGTATATTTCACAGCAATATTTTGAATGCTGTGCATGAGAAATTAAATTGTTTTCATTGTTTCATCAAACATTTGATCACGTGATTTTTCCTATTGTGCAAAGCTGAAAAAGCATTCTGTTTAATATCTGCAAAGTTTACAGAACGAATTAACAAAGGAAGATATAATGCCATTAAATTTATAAGGTAGATGAACAGAAAATAATAACCTTAGGATGTCATGGAATTGGACTCCATTAAAATTTAATGAATAATATATGTAATACTATTAACCCTATAAAGGGCCATTTATTTCTAGCCATATTATATTAAAATATTTTTAGGCTTGAAATTAGAATAAGAAAAGGGATTCATTTATCTTATTAGATAAATTTAATTTGATTAATTAATTAATTTGATTAATTAATAATTAAGTAACAAATCAAGAAACATCATTTTGTCTGAGATAAAGAACTGAAGCATCTAAGTTTCTGTCTTTCTAAAAAAATTTGTCAGAACTTATGCCAACCTACATAATTTCATACAAAGATTGATAAATTTGGTGGGAAGCATACTTCCCACGGCCCTAGAAAGGGTTAAAATAACAGGCTTAAATGTCTGACATTTTGTCGGAATCATGAACATGAAATGCTATCTAAATGTACAAAAATAATGTTTACATCCTCTTAAAATACAAAAATAATATTTACAGTGATATATATTTTTCAATAATATGTATAATGTATATATTTCCATTTTTATTTTTTATTAGAGTTTTTTTTTATTGTAAAAAAATATATATAAGCATGTTTTACAACATTATAGTTCATTGTTGAAGCCAAAATCAAATAGTTTTCATTATTGTTACTAATATTTCATCGTGGGTTTTTTCTCCATTGTTGGTAATAATGATGATGAAGATAAGGTACGCTTTTAATAAAATTGAGGGGCTTTTTTTTTTTTTACTTACAATTAAAGTTTAAGGTGAGAATCAAGAAATGGCGAAAACCTTTTAAAAAGCTTCTATTTTTAAAGATTGATGCACTTTCATGAAATCTAATTAAACATATAAAAACATGAATAGAAAATTAGAGAAATGTAAGACTTCTAAATATAACTTGCATGTTTATCAAAATTTGAAGATTATAAATATTTTGTTGAGAAAATCACTAATACTAAGCTATGCAAAACGTTTTAATGAAAATTTTAACACCACTAATCTTAAAGAACCAACTAATCATCAAAGGCGGATGGTAAATAAATAATGCTTCAAATAAGTGATGAAGATGAAGATGAGATAAAACTAAAGAAAGCGAAACGACGTCATCACTGAATGGTGCATTGTTTTCTATCAATAATACAAAACAAAGAACCACTCAATTGTTTTGTATTGCTTTTTTCCCCTTATCTTCATTTTTTAAAATGTTTTATTACTTAATTTATTTATATTTAATATACAATTACATTCCGTAGCGAACGAAAAATTATTTCCAGATTCGAAGGAATTTTTACAATGTTGATTTTCACAATGGATTTGAGTCTTAGACCCATGACAGCTGCTTGTTTTATTATATTTCTCTTATATGTTCTGATTCACTTTGTACGCGACTTTGTATGCAATTATTATACTACTGTAGGAGAAATTTAATATATGGCGAATTAGAAAATAATTAGAATTAGATTAGAAAATAATAGTGAATTCCGGAATTTTACATGGTATAAATTTAGTATAACTGGATTAATTTCCCGTTTAGAAGCTAGGTGAAAAAATATTTTGATATAATCTCATAATTTTGAACTATGACCAATTAAATTTACAATTATAGTTCAACAATCACAAGTTTCGAGAAGACATTCTGCAATCTCAGTAGAAACATCTTCTCGAAACTTTCACACCATCACTAGCTAAGTATTGGTACACAAGCATACGTATATCTACTAATAATAAAAAATAAAAAGTGATCGTGTGTGTGTATGTATGTATCATTTCACCTCACCTTTTCCCATCTACCATCCAAAAAAAAATAATCAATTCGTCGGAGGGAAAAATTGGAACAGTCATACTGAACTCTGAATGGAGTGATTTAAAAAATAAAATGTTAATCATACATTTTTTCCAATTTAAGTTCACCAGTCATTGGCCTTTCCTATCCTCAAACAAAGTTGGTATGAAATAAAAAGTCGGAAACTTTGAGGTTCCTATTATAATAACATAAATGTTTGGTGTAAATTTTTCAGGAGAAACTCATATTTTTTTTAACTAACTACACTGGTATTAACTGGCAACTGAACTATATTAGTATCTATGTTGTCAACTCATTTGTCCAATTAATTATCACAATTTAAAATAATAAAATGTTAGTCATAAATTTTTCCAATTTAAATTCGCCAATCATTGCCCTTTCCTATTCCCAAATAATGCGGGTATGCAATAGAACGCTGGAAACTTCCGAGGTTTCTACTATAATGACATAAAAGTTTCTATAAGGAAAAAAAATCCTGGCATAAATTTTTCAAAAGAATCCCATTATCCTTTTGCTAAGTATACTAGCATTAATTGGCAACTGAACTATATTAGTACCAATGTTATCACCTCATTTGTCCCTCTCCTCTTAAACTATTAACAGTTTTACTCGTTCTCCTCTATGTTAATTAAAAATATAAATAAATTTCATTTAAAGTGGAATTTGATCTCGTCTAGGTGTCCTTGGTAGCATACTAAATTCCGGAGAAACCATCATTCGTCATCAATAATTTGTGTCTCCTTGGCTTAAGGAATTCTGGGAATTACACTAAATTCCTCCAATTTTCTATTCTTTCTTTGCAATAAAGCATTACTTTAATAAAAAATAATTTTAAATCAGCCTGCGTTAAGAACATTTTATATCTTTTCGAGAGAAAAATTAATTGAATTTTAATCTAAAATTAAATTTAAAAAGTAAGTTTTTGATAAGATTTCCATAAGAAAAACATTAAACGTATTTTCTATTTGAATTTAAAAAAAGTAAGAGAAAAATAAGTCTTTAAAACAAAAGTAAAGGTTTCAAATTCCAATTTGCCAAAATAATAACTGAAAACAAACACACAAAAAATGGAATTGAAATTTTCAAGTTCCACGAATTTCAGCAAACAAACGAAGAAAAAAAAATCAACTCAAATACCTCCAAATAGAAAAATCAATAATAGAAACTCTTTTCAAAATCTTTCGAAATATGATATACTAGATAAACGAACTTCCGACTTCTTAGAATCAAAGCTTTTTGCCAAAATACTCCGTAAAATCGATTGTTTATTTTTTTTCATAAGAATAAAAATTTCAATTAGCACAAACAATGGAAAGTCACATATTCTATTAATAGATGTCACCATGGAAACGCGCGGGAAACGAGTGACCGGGAGAATCCGAAGTGGTTATATAAAATCCCTCAATCGATCTACACCCTCAGATGCGAGTTGAGAAAACGAGACAGAACGCAGACAGGGTGAAAACAGACAGGGACTGAATAGGGAGATGAGGATTATTTTCAGTTATTAGCCTGTTTACCCCTCGTTTTTCCCTTCTCTGACCTTCTCTCGTCCCCTAAATTTACCTTTTTTACCAAGGCGGAACAAGAAAAGAGAGTATTTGTATGTATACAGACCAAAAAAAAAAGTCGTCTAAAACATACATTATTTTTCTTGCTTGCTTGTTTAAAAGAAAAAAACAAGCAGACGATTTTTTTAAAAGGAAAAGCCAAGCGATTTTTTGAAAGAGTTTTATCATGTGGGAGAGGAGAAAATAATCCAGTACGGCACAATTTTTAAAAAGTAAACAAGGGATTGCTTTCGTAATTTTCTTGTGTTGTTGATTTTTCAAATGCTTGATCTATTTGGTTTCGCAATGTTTAAAACCATATTATTTTTAATTTTTTAAATTATTCTTTTTAGCTCATATTACACAATCAAGCCATTAAATTAGTTTTAAAGTAAGATGGATTTTTTTTCCCTAATATTGTCATTATATGTACTTAAACCTGATGTTAAAATATGTCCTCTTGTTTTTTGGAGGATTTTTTATGAAATAAAAAAGATTAAAACTCTTTGTCGTCAAGTTAGAGCTTAAAAGTGGGATGTTTCTTGATATAGAAAAAAACTTTGAAAATGTTTTTTCGTTCGTTTGAAAAAAAATCAACAGGTGATTGTTTTCGAAAGAATTTCTATACTTAAGAGAGCGATTAGTTCTAAAGAAGTAAAGCAAACAATTCGAAAATGAAAATAATTTGATCTCTCTGATGTACTTTTGTCAACGGTATTGCGTATTCGACTTTCGTAACTTCGGTAATTACTAGTTATAAAAAAAGTATTTTTACACTTTTTTCTTCAAGGTGTATTGTCCAATATATTCACTGAGATAATGTAGAAGCAAAGAGGCTAATTTTTTACTATTGTTTTTTTTTACATTATTTAATTTGATGTGCAAAAGTTATCTGCTCAAATAAGTTGATTCGGAAAAAGATATTTAGCACAAAGCATTATTATGTAGGTTTTAATATAACGCTTGATATTTTTATTTTTTCTCTAATAACAGAATTAAATTTATATCTACAGACATTATATTGCTAGTTTGTTAGGGTTTAAGAGCTAATGTTCTATCTATAATTACTTCAAAAATTAATTTATTACCTTTGTTTTGCTGAGTTTCCCTGGTATATGGTATGCAGTTTCTTTATATATGAATGATCTAGAAATGATTGCAAAGTTCTTTTGATGTCTAGCCGATTTCTGTTTTAGTGGGGGTGAGGGTGGGGTATGCGTTTGAATAATAAAGCGAGCAAGTTCTTAAGTGTTTATGAACCTTCTTATGATTCTTTCTTTTCCTCCATTCAGCACTTTTTTTTTTTTTTCAATTTTGTATTCGGCAGTGCATTTTTTTTTTCCTGTTAGTTGATCACTATTTGATAGCTATTAGTAGTTTTAATTTGAATGTTCCTGAATATTGCATAGTTATGGGGTTAAAAATTTCACATTTTATTTACTTTTTTTGCTAGATTGTAGCAAAGGCTATTGAGCAGAGCTCTGCCAATAGTTTTTTCAGTATTGTTTTAATTTTGAATTTGACACAACATTTCTAATGAATTGTGGATTTCAGAGTTTTCCGGGTCGAATTTCATAATTCTTAACATCTTATAATGTTCTTTTGTATAAATTTATTCCTTTTATTGTTCATTTACTCATGCGTATTTTATTTTTCAGTGTTTATGTTTGGTAAAATTCAGCTCCATTGGTGAAGTTCAGCGTTTTTTCTAAACTTGTTTTGTGTCTGAAATCTGTCTGTTAATAGAATCCCTATTTATTTTAAACCGATTTTAATTAGTTTTTTTCTGAGTATTTAATTTTTTGGATAGAAAATATCCTATTGCGAGGAAACAAAATTTTTAATGTTTATACATTTATATTTGTTCTACAATTTACATTTAAAATGTACAACAAATAATTTTTTTGTATTTCATCAGCAGTTTGGAGATTTTCTACCACAACTTTCGTCAGTTACATCTGTGGCAATTCAATGTGTAAAAGATTTTGTTTTATAATTTTCGTTGGTTAATCGGTGACAAACATATCTGGAATATACTGGCTCATCTTAGCGGTCAAATTTTCCAGTTAATAATAAAAGCCATGTCATTAAAGTCATCTTATGCCACAAAATTAATATGAAGATGCATTTTCTCAATGATGAAGTTAGATGAGACTCGTTCTTAATGATGAAGATGTTACTCAAAATCTCAGCTGAAGCCCAAAGATGTCTTCTAGATGTTTCTTTTTTAATATCAGCATACACACTTTGACACAGAAAATAACTGCATGTGCATAGTAAAACGTCGTTCAAAATAGAAGAAAACTACATTGGTATGCATACCTCTATTAAAACTGTAGAGCTTAACAACTGAGCTTTATCACTGAAGAAAATTAAAATTTGTCTATCTTTCGATGTGTCTAGTCTCTTTTCCCTTTATAGCTCTTTTTTTCAACAGAACTTTTTTAAACGTTTCTACAAAGAAAATAAAGGTGGACAATAAAATATTTTTCCTAATTTGGAGACATTTGCAATAAAAATTGAGGAACCAAAATAAAGTAAATTTCATGAGCGAACTATGAAAGGTAAAGGCGAATTGAATTCCACATAATTAAACAAATAAAAAGTAAAATAAAATAATCAAAAAGTTCCTGATGTATGCTTTATTCAACGAAAGAAGATGGGAATGTTGAAAATACTGCGCCTGTTTCTGAGAGCTTTTATGTTAATTAGTAGGAAAAAAATGTTTGAATTTCATATTGATAGTCTTTTTTACTTTCTTGTACACAAGGTATACAGAAAATATTATAATCGTCAAAGCTTCCACAATTTTGACAAATTACCATGTTCTAGACTTCTCTGAGTTCGAAAAATGCATTTTAGGTATTAAATTTGTCTGTATGTGATGAAGATAATTAAAAAACACTTTGAGATAGAAAGATGAAATTTGGAATGCCGTCTTTACATTCAATTCCCAGATTTCTATGAAATTTTCATTCCATTCGGAAGAAGTTTGTCTGTCCGTCTGTTAAAATATAAGTTAACACGACAACTACGAAACGAAGAGAATATTTGGATAAAACTTGGGACACAGATTAAACTTCTAAAATTTACATACTTATGAAATTTGGAATCAAATCCATCAAGGGAATGAATTTTTATCAGTCTATACTTTCACAAGCACGCAAACGCAATGATTTAAATGTAAAAAATGTGTGATTTTATGACTACAGTTGTAGTTTTCTGTCAAATTTTGGTTTTCAATCGATTGTGGAAAAAAAATGTCTAAAACACAATTCGATTTTCGGGTGCTATTAATTGCATGCCAGGGATTAATCGCCAAAAAATATTCGCCAAGGATCACAAATGAGATTTAGTAAAAATGCTAAACTCACGCCAAAGATTTAACTTTCGTAGGCGTTTATGGGTTTACAGAAGATCAAAATTTTATTTAGGGTGAACGAGAACAAAATTTTTAAGAGATAATATGTAAGAAAGTTCAGGGGAGACAATTTCCACTGGTTTATCATTTAGATTTTAATAAAATTTTGTATAGTTCGTTTTCTAAGCTTTCCTTATAACTGTTAACTTGTTTTTCTGTCTTACAGACATTTCTCGTATCAGTGATTTTTGTTTTTTATTTGTCTATTTATTTTGGAGAATTATTCTCCCTGTGCCCTCCACGATGTGCATTTGAAATTTGGTTTTATTCAGTTCATCAATTTTAACCGAATGCTATCACACAAGGAAGGCTATTTTATTTTTTTTTTCTTTTGCTTATTACATATTATTTATAATTTCTGCTTTTTTTTTCTTAGAACCTTATTTTTAATAAATCAATTATAATCATAATGTTAAAAATCTGTAATGTTGCTTTCCAGGACAGTTAGTTCAATCACTCGAAGGACCGTTTTACGATTGGCTGTGTTAGATGCTGAACGGATGCCGAATCAGTAATCTCAGGGCTTGGCGACCATTTGGGGACAAATTAGAAAATACTGGAGACTTTCAGAATTTTAGCGATTGAGCCAATAGGAACCGATATATGCCTGATTTTTCCAGATCCTTTTCTGCCCGCCTTCAGGAACTATAAAAGGCGGCAGGTTCAAGCCGGATTCAGTTGTGTATCGAGTCGTGTACAGAGTCGTGATCTTGGAAAGAGTCTACGGCGAATAGTTGGATCTGTCCAGCGAAGAGCAAGCGTTGTGAAGCTCAAACGATTACTAAATTGAGCTGTGTACCGAGTCCTGGTGTTTATTGCGGAAGCCCATCCCATAGGAATGCCCGCTTACTAAATCAGCGATTTAAGCCGAGTTTGTGCAGTAGCTTCTGAGAGTAAAGACCCCTGAGCACCCAAAAGCAGAAGTCTGACTTCTAGCGCCTATAAAGATGACACTCACACATTCTCTTACACAACAACTTTTTACAGTAGGGTTCTTTCACACACTTCACAGATGGAGCACAGGGTAAAGAACAACCATGCACGAAGCAGGAATCGAACCCGGAACGCCCAGATAACGGGTTTGGTTTTGAGCATTATTGAGCCTTTTTCATCAGTTTTCAAATGTCAATGCTAAAATAATATTAATTGCTCAAAAAAGCTCAATAATACTCAAAAAAGATATTTTGATGCATATTGTTGTTGTTACTAATCCCAGATAGTTCAGATTTTTATGTCTCCTTGAATCCGAAAACCTCTGAAACGTCGATGAATAACATTGGCTTCGACCTTTGAATGGCCTTTGATAAAATTCAAACAAACAAAAAGGAGGGGGGGGGGACTTTTTCAAGTTTTACGTTAGTGGCGTTCCGAGAAGAGTTTCCGGTAGTACTACTGGAAAGTAAGTTGTGTCCGTTAACAAATCGTGAGAGAATCATCTGCTATTGTTTGACAACGGATTCTAAAACCTTTCTCGCTTTTGTGCATGTGTTAGGATGGGTTTAATTCGTCAAAATAGAGGTGGGAAGAAACATGAAAGGAGGGGATGCTTACATTTAACAATAAAATAAACTCGGATTATTTGCAGACTGAATTAAAATAATACGATCAGAAACGATATAAAAAGGTAAACAAAAACGTATCTAATAGTGAGAAAATCAAAATCAAAGAATAACGAAAAAATCTGGAAATGTGCTCTCCTTTCGCGTCTCTCCCCTTAATGTGATAAATTATTCGAAAAGTGGTCGTTTCAGTATACTGAACAGTACTCAGAATACAGAAACGAACAGTATTTTGTGGTATGTTTACCTTTGATTAAAGAGATTGTTTTAATGTTTAGAAAACCAAAAAAAAATTATTAAAACTAAATTAGCAAGAATGTTATGGACAAATTAAACATATATTAATCATTTTAACTGTGATTCCCGAACTCTTCCCATGCATCAATATATCGATGTGAAATTTTTTTAACTTATGAGCTAAAATGAAATTATTTTTAGACATTACAACTAATTGATAATAGCGAGTAATCCATTAAATCACAAAAGTTTTATGAACTCATAATTGAATCAATGTAAAACATTCCCGAAATAGAATGCGTCGTCTAAGTAGATAATCCAGAAAACATCACTAGTAAAGGATTAAGTATACATCTAAACAAAAAATAAACGAAATATTCTGTCTAAGATAATATCGGAAATACTTTTTCTTAATTGATTTCGCCAGAATGCGGGATCTCATTAAATTACCAAACATTTTTAAAGTATAGAAATAATTTGAGGTACGATTATCATTAAGATTGTAAATCAGAAAAATCTCGCCATATTATTTTTATCTGTGTACTTTGTTAGTAAAAATAATACTTTATGTATTACTTTATCTTTATTTGGATATTTTATTAATATAAATAAATAAAATAATATATATCTGTATGAAAAAAATGTATTGAATAATTTAGAGAAAATTTATTATAAATAAACATTACACCATATTTTAATACAAATATACTAAACTACATATAAATCAAAAAAAAAATTATTTGAAAATTTTATTTTTTTGCATTTTTTCCAAGCAAATTAAAACTTTCATGAACTAATTTGAAACATTCATAACAAAATGTGTTTGTAAAAAAAACTGAAAACATATTAACTTTCTGTTTAAATCTTTTATTCTATAATATTATCAGAAAATTGAAAAACTTCCCCATTCAAATCGATTTTTACCTTATACGTGATTTCTCGTTTTTTTAATCACTTATCATATTGTTTGAAAACCTAGTCTTAGTTCTTTAATTAATAATTTGAAATTCTTATAAATTTCAAAATTGTTTTTCAGTACAATTTGTTTCAAGTTTTTATTAGATAACAATTTAATAATTTTTAATGCTTAAATATTTAAAATTTTAGCAGTCTCCTAATCTACATTTCTTGTCCTTACTTGTACCTTACTTTTTTAAAAAACTAATAAGAATAAATCGATTTTCGTATTGATAAATTCTATAACTTTCCCATAACGTTTTGGAGTTTAAATTCATTTTAAAATGTAAATAAGTCTGAACAGAAATGGCAATCTATCATTATAAATTCAAATAAAGGATATTTGTATTTTGTTACTAGGCAAAATAGAATATTAAGGTGAAATCTCTTTTCTATGGCAAAGACAACTAACTCACTTATCACTTTTCCGTAAAGGAAAACTCATCAGTAATGCCGGGTTTATACTCGGCCAGTTATAAGACGGCCAGTAGGCAGAGCATGTGCAGAAAGGGACTAATTTATGTTTGCCACAATTTCATAAGATAGATTCAGGTATTCTATGCTTGGCTATAAATTGACGTTTTGGCGTCCCTGAATTTTTCGTTTTCACTGCGTATTGTATTAAAATGATGGATATTTACACAAAAGTGGCAAAATAAAATTTAAAATTTACATGGTAAAATCAAAAAGATCAACATACATAAATTTGGAAAACTATAGAAAAGAAATGGCAAATGAAATTAAAAAAAAAAAAAAACAGAACCTCACATCAGAAAGAAGAAACAGCAAAAAAAAAAAAAATGGCATTAATCTATGATAAGAGATCAATTTTTTTTACGACAAAAAACCGCCAAACAAATTCTGCAAACGCATGCGCAGTAAGAAAAAAATTCAATACAACGCAATGTTATTGTCCCGACGGTATAATTATTTGCCATCGACTGAACTGCATTTTTCAGCCTTTCTACGCATGCTCTGCCTATTTGTTGTCTTATAACTGGCCGAGTGTGAGCCCGGTATAATACTCAGCAATCATAATGAAAATGTTCTGACTCCATTCAAAGTTCAAATTAAAAAAAATAGCTCGCATTAAAATAGCATTCTAATGCAGTTTTAATACAAATAAATCACTTGCAACAATCTCTGTGGTTTACAATTTATGGAATTTGATGGATAAATCCTTTCAATTAAATAAGTTATTTAAATACAGTGTCTCACAAAAGTGATGGGACACTTGTGCTTTACAAAAGGAAACTGTAATAAAATAAATAAATAAACATGTACAAAAAATTTTTGGGTGTGTTTCATATTTAAAGTTTGTAGCAATTATTACATAATATATATTTTGTGAAAATATTAAAATATTAATTTAATAAAAATACAATTGTTTAGAACGGAGCAAAAAAGGGCTCACATAAGTGATGGGACACTTACTTTTCCATCAAATATTTATCCAAAAATTTTACTTTTTAAAGGGTTTTAATATTTTGTTGGATTTCCTTTTACTTTTAAAACATGATTTAATCTTCTTGGGATGGATTCGACTAATTTTTTTGTGATTTCTGGAGTGATTTTACCCCATTCTTCTTGAAGCACCGATTTTAATTGTTGTTTTAAAGAAATGGTGTATTTGCGAATTCTTGATTCCAATTCTTGCCAAATATTCTCTATGGGATTTAAGTCTGGAGATTGTTGTGGTGTTTTTATTATTTCAGGACAGTTATACAGCAGCCAGAGTCTAACGTTCAAAGCAGTGTGCTTGGGGTCATTGTCCAGGTAGAATTTAAAATCGTTATGAAGGTTCAACTTTCGTGCTGAACATTTCAAATTTTGCTTTAAAATGTCAATATACTTGTACTGATCCATTATACTGTCAATAAAAACAAGATTACCAATTCCAACGGACGACATACACCCCTATACCATAACTCCTCCTGCACCATGTTTTACTGTTGGCACCAAGTTCTGTTTGCGAAATTCTTCCCTGGGTTTTCTCCACACCAATATTGTACCGTCGGAACCAAATATATTAAATTTACTCTCATCAGCAAATATAACTTTATTCCAGTAATCAGAATTCTTATTTATGTTGGATTTTGCGAAAACTAGTTTGAGTTTTCTATTTTTTTCACTTACGAAGAATTTTTTTCTGGCTACTCTACCGTGATATCCAGCAGATCGAATTACCCTTCTAATAGTCTCAAGATTAACAATTATTCCATATAATGCTTGTAAATCAGCAGCAACTTTAGGAGCACTCTTTCTTGGATTTTTTTTAATATTTCGAACGATAATTCGCTTTATTCCATTGGATAACTTTGATGGTCGGCCAGGTCTTCTTTTATCCGGAATAATATAATTCTTTTTTTATATCGTTTAATGATATTGAAAACTGTTGAATGACTCAAGTTAACTGTTTCAGCAGTTTTTCTAATAGATTTTCCACTTTCAATATGCAAATTAATAACTAATTTTCGAATTTCAGGTGAAGTTTCTTTCCGTTTAGTACTCATGGCTGCACGGAGCTAAAAAACACAAAAATTCCAAAGCAAACTGGAGAGAAATACTGCAGACTATTTTATAAATTATTGCCAATTGCTTTTGAGTAAGAATAAAACCACCAAAAATATTTTTATTGCTTATTTCAGACGATTTTTGTTGCATATCTAATGGTGTCCCATCACTTATGTGAGCTATTTTTTACTCCGTTCTAAACAATTGTATGTTTATTAAATTAATATTTTAATATTTTGACAAAATGTATGTTATGTAATAATTGTTACTACATTTAAGTATGAAGCACACCCACAAAAAATTTGTACATGTTTTTTTAATTTATTTTATTACAGTTTCCTTTTTTAAAGCACAAGTGTCCCATCATTTTTGTGAGACACTGTATATGATATAAATAAAAAAATCGATTGCGGAAATTAATAATAAGAATATTTACATTGTTGCAATCACTTACAATATGGCTTTTGAAAATATTGATATTTACAATATTTTCATCTAGTATCATCACTTTTTCATATCTATAAAACATTAAGCATTGTTTTTGCTAATCCTTAAGAAAGGGAAACTAATAACACATTTACTAAACTCTTTACAATGATAAATATTTTAAATGCATAAAATGAATAAAAATATCGCCTGCAATTTTGCAATAATTCTAAAATAAATAATGAGTTTAATTTGTAGCAATCACAATATTATTTTGTTCGGAAATATCAGTATTCGCAATATTTTGAAAATATTGGCATTAGTTTTTTAATTTCAAAACAAATCTTCTTAAAAAAATGTTAATGTCCTATTTCTTTTCATTAAAAAATAAATATTTTTAGAATCTGTAATGAAACTCTCTACAGAAAAATTCGGTTAATAACACTTGAAACATCTGAAATTAAACATTTAATTTGTGTTTTACGGATTCAAGAAGAAATATTTATGCATTTAATTTAATATGTTTTTTGAATTTATTTACATAAAAACTTAATGGAGATTCGAACCTTCTATTCTAAAATATCGTGATATGATAATGTTTTAGAACTGATTCATCTATTTTTATTTCATGTTTTAAATTTTCTCTTAATTGTACAGTAATGCTTACAAAGAATTGTTATTAATATTATCGTGTTTACATCCAGTGACTAAAATAATAAAAATATTGAATATAAAGTAAATATACTTTAAAATATTTTGAAATATTTATGAAAAGAGAAAGTACTAAGCGGAATATACAAGATACATTGGGTAGCAAATAATTTACATTTATTAATGATCGTAAAAATTCCTATAATGTTTTTTTTTCTTTTCTTTCTGGAAGTTTAACTTTAAAACGTTCAAAGGCTTTCTAAACTGGCACAAATTTTAATGCATAGTTCTTAATGAAAATTTTTAAAAAGCAACGTCGCATCATCTCTTGAATGAAAGTAACGAATCTTCATGTTCTTTAAATATTTGAACACAGATCAAAGCATTTTTCATAGGAATATTTAAGCAGCATCTTTGTCTTTCAGTTTGTAGATTTCAGATTGAAAATTGCATGCATTTCAGGTTCTAATGAAAGGCTATGTTCATGTTTGTTTTGATTTTAAATAACTTAATAAGTAAATTCTAAGCCGAGAGTGTAATTTTCAGCATGTTCACTTTCTAATAGCAATGAGAACTTTCTTGCTAATGTCTATCTACGTTACGCCTTCTTTTTGAAAGCCAGCCTCATAATGCCATATTGGAAGTTGTAGTAAATATACCCTTAATGTTTGTTTCTTTAAAAAAAAGTGTTTGAAGGCTAATTTGAATTTAAGAGAAAATAAAAAATAAAGCTGGAAGAATACCACCTGTGTTTCACGGAACAGTGAGTTTCAAAGAAAACTGCGGTTCATCTCAGATCTTTTGTGGAATAGCTTTTCTTTTGAGAATATGTGTTCACACAATCTCAACAACTCGCATGAATTCAAAATTGACTCGGTTTCTCTCTCTCTCTCTCTTTCTCTCTCTCTCTTATATAAAGTCATGGAGAAAGAATTTCTTTTTATTTAAAAATTAAAATCAACAAATGAATTATTTTTATCGTAATTATTTAAAATCAAATTTAAATCAGTAACGTCAAAAGTACTTTTATTTTATATCGTCCTGGGATACTTACAGAATGTAATGCGGTTTGTGTTAATCTTCGTGACAAACTGGAAAAAAATTGATTAAACATCTTAGATATTTTTTTCTAAACTTACTGGATGCAAAAATTGATACAATTTCGGTATCAAAATCAAATTAATTTATTTTATCTAACTTACAACATTTGTGAACGTGTTTCTTGCGTTCCGATAGACAGTCTACCATTAGTAAACACTCAAGATGCCTTTTGCATCTATTAGCTGTCTTTGTGCATATATTAACAGGTAAGCATAATTTTTTTTCGGGGTGGGTGGGTATGCACTGGTGCTCTACAGGTCAAAATATTTTACCTTTCAGCTAAAAGTTTAGCACATATATATCTAGGAGGATGGGAATTTGCGCCTCGGGGTTCAATTTTTTTAACTTTGAATTAGAATTTTAATTAATTAAAAATTAAACTCAATTTTGGATGTTCTCTGCCATAACATCCTGAAATATTATCATGCAAAGATGAATTTACACCATTTAAATATTTAAAAAAATATTTTTTTATTGATGCTGATCTAATAGTTAGACCAATTTTTATTAAATTTTGAATATTTTTTTAAATAATTTTTTGTCTAATTTCCAGCAATAGATTGCATTGTAGCCCTGAAATTCAAATCGTTTTTATCGTTTCATCAACTATCTAATCACATGATTTTCTTCCATTGTTGGAAGCTAAATAAGAAGGATTTTGTTTAGTATATGTGTAGTTTAAGAGATGGATAAAAAAAATGAAATTTTAATACCGCGAAGTTTATAAGATAGATGAACCCATACATTTACATTTTTAATAACACCTTGATGTCAGATGACTGGTCTGCATTAGAAAGTTTCATGTATAAAATGAGCAGAACATGTCTATGAATATAAAAATAACACAACTTTAATTTCTAATTTAATATTTTATTTAACTTTAATTTCACTCCAATTTATCATGGATATAAAGTTATATCTAAACGATTTTACTAGATGAAGAATAACCAATATCCCCCAGCAAATCAGCTTTTCACCAAAAGTAACTAGTTATTTGTAAAAGATTGAGTTAATGAAGTTATTCATCATCAGGATTATTACTCTTTATCAATTTTTCCAACTGTTAGAGAGACTTTTAAAGAATTTCGTCATTTTGCTAGGCTTTAAAGTTGTTGGATTTAAATTAATCTTTTTTATAATCTCTGTTTCTCCAAATTATCAAATTTAAATGCTTGAATTTATTAAATTCTTAAAATATTAAAATGTTGCATTGTCTTCTAGAATATACAAATGTGCAAAGATTTTTTTTTAAATTCTAGACCATTAGAATATGAACAGAATGTTGAATAAAAAATTCCACTTTTACGAACATGGGACGAATTAAGTTAAATAAAAAAGTGTAAAAACAAAATGAGAGTAAGGAAATTTAATTCCTTTTAAGGAATAGCGAGATCTTCGTTACTATTTAAAGCTACAGATCAGATGTTTTATAAATAATTAGAAATGGAATTTTAAATAAATATTCTGTTAAGTACTCTTGACTCTATCGATAAAGAAAAGTAGTTGAAAGCTACAAACAATATTGCTTGGCAATAATGGGGAAAAAACCCAGTTAAATATAGGTTAGCATTAAAATAGTAGATAGAGATTTTATTGATCTTCTGATAAAACCTCTAAATGGTCACGGTATTGGCATTCAGTTAATGGTCCATGAAGCCTTACAAAAATTCAAAATAAAGTCAAATGAAAGGCAAGATATGAAGAAAAATAACCATTGAAATTAAGGAAAGAAAGCGTCCATTATTTTATTACAAAAATGAAATGCCTCACAATTAGGCATTCAGTCTTGGATATATTTAATTGCTATTTGGATTAAATGCTAGATAATCGACCCAAATACTTTTTCAATAAAGCTAAGTACTGTGTGTGTGTGTGTGTGTGTGTGTGTGTGTGTGTGTGTGTGTGTGTGTGTGTGTGTGTGTGTGAGCGTGTGTGCGTGCGTTTGAGTGTGTGTGTGTGTGAGCATGTGCGTATGTTTGTGTGTCTGTGTGTGTGTCTGTGTAATGATATCTCTTAATCTAATTTAAATATTAATTCATTTCCAAAATTTTTTTTAATTTAAGCCATATAAACTTCATTCTAAAATGTTATCTAATTTCCCAATCCAATTCCCACTTTTTTTTTATTTAATTAAGCTTTATTTAATTAAAATTGCTGAATTCAGCAGGTTCTCACGCTCCGAGTATAGAGATAAAAAACTTTAATGCTTATAGCATTCACGCAAAGATACCTAAGATTCCCGTTCCTAAATTTACAAGTATAAAAAAAAATCCCTATCAAAATCTCATTGTAAAATCACTGAGGAGAAAAATTTTGGTCTCTTCTTCTCTTGTAATCGCGATGTAGACTGACATATCTCGTCGCTTCTTCCTTGTACATAACATGCCTCCAGTGAATGAAGTTTATAATTTCAAAAGTTTCCTCTATTCGGCCACGCAACCGCTAAATTATGTTTACAAATATATATTTCAAAAGATGTGGAAACATATTCAGAAATTGTATAGTTTCAAGCAGGATATATTATATATAGTTAAACTTTTAAAGAAACAAGCATTTATTGTAGCAATATGACTTTCACTTAATACTGCAACTTAGTGTTGAATAGTTAAAGTTTTGAAACTAAATTACGAAAGCGAAAAAAGAAGAAAGAAAACTGATAAGAATATCATAAGATAGTAGAAGTTGATAAGAAGGAGCAATATACCGTTGATATTTAAATGGTGTTTTTCCTGCGTAACGATCAACGAATCAACGTTTGAAAGTAGGCCGTTATCCCCCAAAATATACTGCCAAAAGGAGTTTGATAATTCTAAATTAAAGATTGCATATACAGAAAAAAAATCCAAATTCGGACACAACATTTCTGAGAGAATCTTTATTACATAAGCATTAAAAGACTTCTATTTTGTGTTTGACACGATATTTAAAGATGATAAGTATTTGATACAAAGTTTTAGATAAAATTTTAAAAGTTTCTGGGCTATTCATATAGTAGGGGTGAAAGCTCGCGTATCTCCATTAAAAACCACATGATAATTAAAAAAAACCGCACCAAAATAATGAATCGATATTTTATAAGTTTTACATGGGGAATATCCTTAGTTCAGAAAACAAAAGATAAGAAATTATGGAATCTTTAGTTTGAAGAGGTTCTCGAAGTTCAGAGGGAACTCGCAGACATGTAAAAGCACAAAAATACTAATGGTTTTTATCGAAGATGCAGATGGAAAGGTATTTATTATATATGCATAACATAAACCTATTTTGATAGCGTTTTTTATTATTTACTGTGGATGTCGTTATGTTTTTAAATTATCACATTCATATAGTGAATATACAGGCCATTAAATCAAAACACAAATTTACAGATCATCAGGTTCTCCCTTTGATAGATTAGATCCAAAATTAAATCCAGGCCAACAATTCTGATAATAAAATTGCTTATTAAATTCATTCATATATTTTCTTTTATTTTTATTTTCTAGTATATGAAGTAACGGGAAGCATCAAACAATTTGAACTCGAGGTTTTGACAAATCTCTACGCTTTAGACCTTCCCTAGTTCAAAAATATGTTTTGGAATTGTGCCTGTCTGGCAATGAACACAATAAATCAAAAAGGCTTTGAACACGGCAGATGAAATTAGGTACACATACTATCGATAAAATTTGTAGATTCTATCAGATTTTGAACGAAATCCATTCACAGAAAGTTTTGCTATTAAATTGCAAGTGAACTCGATAATTACGTATCTTAAAGAGCTAGACAGATAAAATTTGGTACACAGTTTTAGGGAATAAAACATAAATTTCTATCAAATTTTGAACCAAATTTGTCAAAGAGTTGACTTTCTTCAGGTCTATGCTTTTTCATGCATGTAAACTCAATAACTCATAAACAGAATGACTTAAATCAATGGCAATGAATTTAAGCCATCAATGACAATTGATTTAAGTCATATTGTAGTCTTGTGACTACAATTATAATTC
Source organism: Argiope aurantia (assembly GCA_026543865.1). NCBI lineage: Eukaryota > Metazoa > Arthropoda > Arachnida > Araneae > Araneidae > Argiope > Argiope aurantia. Next base: position 359,964 of record JAPMOR010048405.1, on the reverse strand, counting down.
CGTATTAAATTTTTGTTTCAATCGCTGGGTGAAAAATTCTGCTCAAAATACACATTCACAGATTTAATAAAAATGCTAGATTCCTGCCAAAGATCTATATATATATACTAATATCGTAACTATTTTTCGCTAATACCATGTAAAGTATTAATGACCAATCACAATTTTATGTGTGGGGAGGGGGAAAGGAGATAAAACCTTAATTGGAGAACATGCGGGAAAATTTCAGGGAGACCAGTCCCACTGGTTGAGTTTATGTGTTCATGTACAAACAGATAGACAGACGGACAGGCTTGCACATGAGGATTTTATCCATATTTAAAATAATTCTAAAATTTGTATCAGGACTTCAGACCCTATTTTGTGATACCAGACATTGTTCCAAAAAAGTGCTTTTCGGTTTCAGAAAGACTTAAAACGTAGATTGGTTCAAAATTGACGCGGTTATTTTTTTTAAATCAGTAATCGTAAAAAAAAAAAATCAAACTCGAGATTTTGACGAATTCCCAAGTTTTAGAAGCCTTCTCTGAGTTCGAAAATCACATTTTTAGAAAATGTCCGATTGTATGTGACAAAGATAACTCAGAAACGCTTTAATATTTCTTATACGATCTTCACACCAAATTTGCCGGTTTCTATCAAATTTTGTGCAAAATCTGTTTATAGGAAGTTCGTCTGTTTGTCTCTTAGAATATATGTTTACACGATAGTTACAAATAGATAGAGCCAGATAGATAAAATTTGGCACACAGATTTAACATCTATAATATAGACGCCAGTTAAATTTTGAGGCAAATCCAATTACGGGTTGATTGTCTGTTGGTCTGAACTTTCAGATATAAGTAAACGCGATCATTCAAAAACGCAATGACAAATTTATCTGATTTTGTGATTATAACTGCATTTTTGTAACCGTTTGAGAGAAACGTGACTGAAGCGCCAAATAACTCGCCAAAGATTACATGATATATTTAGTAATAATGTCAAATTCATGCCAAAAGTTAATACTTCATAACTATAATACGCCAATATCATGTAAGGGGTTTGTCTGCAAGTATATTAGAGAATATGCGAGAAGGCTTTGGGGAGCACTCTCACTTGCTAAAGCAAAATCTTCCAGTACGCTCTTCATAACTGCGGTTGGGCCTAATTTGGCAAATATTTCTTCAATCTTAAATACTCACTTGAGAGAGATTTTCAAAATTTTAATTACATTTTTAATTAAAAATTAATCTAATTTTTGACATATTAGTAATTTAATTAAATATATCCTCGATAATTTCACAGTTATATTATTGCATAAAAATTGTTCGCACAGTTCAGTAATGCGTTGAGATTTATGCTTGTCATTCGGTTGCTTTATCTCTTATTTTCATGACTCATAGTAAGAAATGTTTTGTTGAGAAGAAGCTTGAACTGTACTCACTCTATTTTCAAATTTGAAAAATCAATTTTTCAGATTTGCCAGTTATAATTACGCTCCAATTTTAATCAATATAAAAAATATTTTTTACGACAGCTCTTTTTTGTTTTTATGCACGCATTCATTACTATAATATTAAATACATTCCTTATATATGCATTAACATGACTACATTTAATATTAAAATTTTAAAATAATATAAAATGAACTACGAGAATAAATCCTAAAATATATATTCGACCAGGTTTCTGAAATAAGTAACAAATTTTAGAAAAAGGCTAATTCACCTCTTATTTTAATTGTTTTTGATTTGAGTTTAAAAGAAAATTTACAGCTTTTAAAACCACTAATTAATAATGAATAAGTTATGAATGAATAATAATAACATAATGAATGAATAATAATAATAGCATAATGAATCATAATAACATAATAAATGAATAATAATAGTTAATTTAATACAGGCTTCAATTCTTTTATTAATAACAATAAAGATATTATAATAAACTAGTATAAGTAATTTATCGGAATTATTTTCAATAAAATCCTTTAGAAAGATCCTTTTTTTTTTAAATTTCTAAGAGGCATATACGGTATCAATATATTTGAGGACAATTCTAAATTCATGTTTACTACTTCATTTCCGGTCTACATCCATGGCTTGAGAAGACATAAATAAGTTGAGAAAATACATCACATGTTGGGAGCAAATAGCTGTTGATATAGAAAACGTTTATTTATTTTACCAGCAATATGGTGGCAAGAAAACAGAGTGAATCGAACAAAAACTCGGTCATGTTTCAAACATTCAATGAAGCGAAGAAGGAAGACAAGGAAAAGGGGTTTGAGTTAGCTCAAAAACAAAACGGATACCGAGAATAAAAAACGAAAACAGTTTCTCTTTTTATTTTTATAGCTCAAAAGGGCGTAGCCTTGATCGAAAACATTCTGAACTTCTCCTCCTTCCAAAAAACTTCCCGTTTGAATTCTCTGAAATTCTGCTGCAGGTCCACAAGTTTCGGATATATCTATGATCAACAATGGTGTACCTCACATTTCTGGAGGCATATTTTCGTCACACATAAGAAAGATTTTGAAATGTTCCTGAATACCTAAGCAGACTTTCAAGCACAAAATTATTGTATTTTTTCTTGGAGAATGGCTATGTTTAAATAAGGATTTAAAGTTCACCATAGAAATTCAAGGCTCATTTAAACTATAAATAAGATACAATGGAAATAGTACTACTGGTTGATGATAAGCACTGATGATTTGATATAAGAATAATTTAATTAATTTACTAAACAAAATCACTTTGGGTGTTTTCTGCTCCACTTTCTCATGTATTTACACTTTCTAACATCTTCTTTCCTTTTCTCTGTCGACCCTTCTTCATCCTCTTCGCCTACAGCGACGTTGGTAATGTAGTGAAGGAAGTGTCGTACTCTGAAAAGTCTAGGCATCAGTGGCATAACAAGTGTGCGGAAAGCCTGGGCGCTATTACCAGGGAGCGCAAAATTGTGAAATGAATTAGTTGAATTAATGAAAAATAATTTTAGGCCCTGTTATCAGGGAGCGCAAAACTGCGAAATAAATTAGTTGAATTTATAAAAAATAATTTTGGACCCTATTATCAGGGAGAACAAAACTGTGAAATAAGTTGGTTGAATTCACTGAAAAATAATTTTGGGAGCTATTCCCAGCGTAAAAATGTGAAATAAGTTTGTGGAATTCATAGAAAAATAATTTTGTGCGGTATTACCAGGGAGCGCAAAACTGTGAAACAAATTACATGAACTCATTGAAAAGTAATTTTCTTCACTTTTATACCCCAGATACATTTTTAAAACGAAGATTGTTTTCTTTCATTTTGATATTTTTATATATCTCGATTAATTAACAAATTCAAATACCTTCGAAGTTCCGTAAGTAAGCATCTTTTATGACAAAAAAAAGCGAGTTATGAACATTTGTATGTTCATTTTAATTAACAAGAAAAGGTAAATATATCTGGCTAATATAAGTGAATCATGCGAGTATTTTTTAGGAAACTATATTGAACGTTTAATCGGATTTTATATGAATAAACCAAGAAGAACGTGTTTCTATTCACCAAACAATCTTAGCAAACAACTGAGGAACAATCAGTGCTTTGAAAAAGCTGACAGATTATTTAGAATTGCTTAGAATTGCATAATGAGAACCCTGAGTAAACCTGCTCAGTTAAGTTATATTAACGCCCCATCTTAATGCAACATCAAGGTGATGTTGGGACGGACCATATAATTTTTAACTGCAGTCAGGTGACAAGGGCGACACCTGTACTGTCATCCCCATCCCTCTCTAAACTTCCGCACCACACCAGTGTGAGGACGTTTAGCCTGGAGGGATTTGGCTACACCAGGCCCACTTACACGACGATTCTTCGGTGGAATCGAATTTTGAGCCAGAAACCTATAGCTCCGAAGCTGACTTTACAACCAGGTGAGCCTGGCCCTGGAATAAACCGGAACAACAAAAATGCCATATAAATAGAAATTATTCACAAAAAAAATCTTTTGTTTATGTGATGTTATGAAATTTTATGTAATATGTTTGTGCCCGTGCGTTTGTGTGTGTTAGAATTATACAGGCTAGATCATTTGATATATAGTTGCAAAATTTGCCACTACATACGTTGAAAAGTGGGAATCAAGTGCAACTAAAAGCTATTTTTGATTACTTTTTGTCACCTACTAATTAATCAAAAAGTAGGTGAAGTTTTGATTTTTTTTCTCGCGATATCTCCCAAAATTATTACAGCACAAAAGTTACTTTTACAATATCATAAAATTCAAAAATTCTTTTCAATGATACTTTTATTTCGATGTATATTTTTTCCATTTTTAATTAATTTGCAATAAAGTCCTTTAAACACATTTTTCAACGATTTATTTCCAACAAAATAAAAATAAAATTTAACTTGTAAGAGTACGCTATGTGTGCATGAAAAGTATCAGCTTTTAGCAACCTGTTACTATAACGTTGCCAAAAACTCAAATTAAAGTATTAAATTAACTCTTACTATAAACTAAACCTGGAAAACTAAAATTTTCGGCACATATCTGTGTAAAAGGAAATAAATATAAAATACGATATTTTCTTTTTAAAAAAATTCTGAGTCCTTTTAAAATAACAATATTATTAATTCAATAATTCTTATCTATTCTTTTATATTTAATGCAAATGCGGTTTAATATTTACTAGATATCTCCTCTCAAAGGTGACCAATCGTTCTAAACCGTTCTAATAGATATATTAGATTTCTAAACCGTTAATAATGGAATATATAAATCTAATCAGAAAAAAATGTGAAATGAACTAAAGAATTATATTTTATGCAGTTTGTATCAATTAATGTTCTAATGAATTACAAATTTTGAATTTGTATACAGATCCTCGATCCTATGGGTCATATTTAATAAAAAAAATTTTGATACATTTTTATTTTTTATTTGTACAGCATTTTAAAATTTTAATAATTATATTTTTAATATTACCAATTTAATTGCTGCACTATTTTTTTTTCTTGCTTTTGACAATTTTTTAACATTTTCTAAGGCCGTGGGAAATATGTTTCCCACCAAATTTATCAATCTTTGTATGAAATTATCTAGGTTGGCATAAGTTCTGACAAATTTTTTTAGAAAGACAGAAATTTAGATGTTTCAGTTATTTATCTCACACAAAATGATGTTTCTTGGTTTGTTCACTTAATTATTAATTAATCAAAATAATTAATAATCAAATTAAATTTATCTAATAAGCTATGGCCTTTTAAAAGGTTAAAATATATGTTCTTGCAGGATTTTCAAAAACAGGTTTCCTTTTTGGAATGAAATCCTAACCGTTTTCATGGTTTCTTCAGGTATTTAACTTTTATATTCATTGTTGAAAACAAAGAAAGGAAGATTTTACTTGATATCTGTGTACTTTGTAAATGAAAAATAAGAGAGAAAATTTGGTATCTTGGAAAGATAGTGAGAAACAAAAGATTAATCGGATAGTCACAATTTTAATAGCACTCTATAGTTATAGGATTTGACTCCGTTAGGTTGATTCAGATATGTAACGGTAGGAATAGATGTTAGATATTAAAATAGCAGGCTTTAATCTTTATGACAATTTGATTCTTAAAAATGCTTTATTGAAAAATTCATAAACCTCAAATTATTCATAAGAGATTTAATAGAAGTTAAACAAAACCATTATGACCGCGAACCAATCGATTCCCAAAGGCGCATTGTTTGTGAAATTTTAATTAAGCTTTCATAGTTCATTTATGTTTTTTAAATTTTAGAGTCCCTATAGAATATGGATGAAAATTTGCTATTAGGATTATTTTTATTTTTTTGCCAACGAATTGTAGGTTGAAAATGCAGTGTGGCAGACTGATAATGCGTGCGTATGTGTGTGAACGCGCGTGTGTGTTTGTGATGGGGTTTGTATGTGTGTGTACGTTACCTCCTTACAGAACAGGTCGTAAAAAATTGTTGATGAATGTCATTTGAAAATTTTCTTAATAATTGCTTTTTTTTTTGTACCCATGCAGATCTAGCTTACCCAAAGGGTGTAAAGCTGATAATAGTCAGCGGAAGGAAAATTTCAATACGCACAAAAAATTCCTGGTTAAATAATTTCCTTTATAAGCATTATTGTGATTGCATTTAACAAGTTAATTATTTGTGAACGTACATGTATTTATATACGGAATATATCTAACCTTTTAGTCATTAGTCATGCATTGTTGCGAGGGGAGCAACAAGGGAGAGCAAGGAGAATGGAGCTCACCCCTAATATGGCGATGCTGTGGTGACAGATTAACAGTACTTTTTCATTCTGTGACACCAAATACGATAGGAACAAGATGGGGGGGATGCAATTACGCAATTACCCAGGTGCTTTCCTAAGCCAATGTCTTTATTCTGAGCTTCTTAGTAGCATCTGCAAGTGAAATAATTCTTTCTAACTTAGAAACTCAGAAATTGATCCACTGCAAAAATCCGGAACATATGTAAAGATTTTCACAAAGCTGGAGAAATAAGGATTTATATCGTAATCTTGATGTTTTTATAAAATATGGCATCAGCAGACTGCAGTTCATTCCTGCGACGATCTCAATCCCATTACAAAAAAGGCTCAAGTAAAAGATCATAGACGATCATTTCTGAAACATCTGTGAGAAAGAAAGAAGACATCTAGGATAAAATTATTTTAGGTTAATATATTTAAATGATAATAACTTAATTATAACCACTGATTTTGGTGACCATCTTATTTGCGAGGAAGATTTTTATGTTTAAACTCAATTAAATCTTTTATATAAAACTTCGTCTTCATGATTCTTCGAGAAAATATTTTTAAATTTCAAATTATAACAGACATTAAATCCGGTTTTTGAATAGTTCTGCACCTGTTTTCTGTTAGTTTTTTTTATGCATGAGATTTCCAACCATGAGATTTAGACCGTCTAACTTACAGTTATTAAAAATAGTACATACATACTTTAGAGAAGAACATGTACCCCCGATAAACGCAATTGTTTTGAAATTTCAGCTAGGTTTTCAATTAATTAAAAATAAAAAGAAGTTTTGATGTTTCCCAGTGATAACGTCCCAAAATATTACAATACAAAAAGGGGGTTTTCATCATTTTAAAATTCAAAAAAAAATTATATCTTCAATGATACGAAATTTTTTACATATAAATTAAGTTTATATTTTAAATTGATTTTTAAACAATATCTTAAGCAATATTTTTTTTATTATTATTCAAATTCTTTCACACAAAATAAAAGTAAAATTTAGTCTGCACGAGCCCGTTACAAGTACATGGGGACAATTAACTTTTATCAAAGTCTTACCATCACATTAGCAAAAGATCATAAGTAAAATGTTGAGTTGACTCTAAATGCAATTTAAATCTAGAAAAATGTAATTTTCAGCACATGTCTCTAAGAATTGAAATAAAAATATGATATTTTTTACTATGGAAATGATATTTTTTAGAAAGATAAGTGTAAGAAAAATGTTTATGTAAACTTTCAAATGTATATGTTATCGATGTAATAATTCTCTCTCTCTGTGTGTGAGAGAGAGAGTGCGTGCGTGCGTTTTGGTGCAATACAGACCAAACCGTTTGACCTGGAAACGTCAAAGATTTATTTTGGAAGGTAGAAATATATACCTTCGAGTTTTTTTTTTTTGAATTTTTAATTAGAATTTTAATTAACTAAAAATTAAATTGAATTCTGAGTTTTTTCTGCGTCAACTTCTGAAAATGTAATTGCACAAAAATAAATTTTTAAATCGTCTCAAATTACAAAATATTATCTTCTTAATAATGCCATTTACTGATTATTTACTTCTTAATTATTTTTTTTGTATTTAAAAAAAATTTGTTTAATTTCCAATGATAGATTATATTATTCCTCTGAAATTCAAACCGTTTTCATAATTTCATCCAATACTTAATCACGTGATTTTCTTCCATTGTTGAAAGCCAAGAAAGAAGGATTTTGTTTAAGATCTATGCAGTTTATAAGACAAATAAAAATTGAATTTACTATAAAGAAGAAATTACAAAAGAGATGAGCGGACAATTCCGTTTCCAATTTCCAATGTCTAGCATTGGAACAATTGATTATGGACATAAAATTACTCATAAGGGATTTAACTGAAATTAAATATAGCAAATATTTGCAGCAAATAAATTGGTTCCTAAAGGTTCCTGAAATTTCAGCGTAAGACAGTTGAAAAGCTCACTCTGAGATCAACACTCCAAAGAGAGTGTTCACTAGACTGATTCCATTCAGCTCTCTTGTTTATATAAGTTTCCTAATAAGCCATAAATTTTTCAAATAAAATCCTTGAATCACGAGTCTTAATAGAGATATCGCCAATAGTTTTTCAATTTTAGAACCTTCATTTTTGAATTTGAGGTCATTAATTTGACATTCATTCAGTATCCGTTTCCTCTTCTTTGCTCTGAGATTAATAACACAATGGAGCAATATCTCAGTTCCATAATAGGGTTGTCCTGTAGAGCGCCAATATACACACACATTCTCTTCCCATATTATTAGAAAAAATAATGAAACTTGTGAATGTACTGAAAATGTGATGGTGATATTTTTAAAAAATTCAAATGGATAAAATAACCAAGAGATGATTCTGTTGCAAAAGGGCATTGAATCATTCACACTTCTTGAAACATTTTTGATTTATTTAAAGTTAAAAATATACAGCAAAGTAGAAATTGGTGGTATCTGATCTGGAATTTGAAATTCACAGTGATCCTTTGAAAGCGTAGAAGGATTTAAACTCAAATCTTTTAAAAGGAATTTTTAGAATAAAATATAAAGAACAAAAAGGACTAATCCCTTAAAATATCTTCCTATACTATCTAGTAAATAAATATGGTATCACCCTTTTCCAACCCTTGCGTAGTAAAAAGCTTCCGAATTGTTTTTTATAATATAATGGGGGAAAACAATGCTGCATTATATATTTTCCTGATTCTTTTTTTTTCAATCTATCGAAACCAAATTCGATATAAGTATACAATATATTTAACTAGATCACATATTAAATTGTATTCATTAAAGCGTTAGCACTTTTGTATTATCACATTTATATATATTCGAATAAACAAAGTAACAAATGCTCAACCCTATTATGAGAATTTGATTACTCCACACTTTTGAAACTAAAACTGCGTCCCAAATTTTATTTATCTAAGCCCTTCTATTTTTTATTATCATTTAGAAAGTACATGCTGACAGATGGTCAACCATTCGCCGGTAATGGGTAAAAATTTGACATATATTAGATGATAAATCTGTGCATCAAATTTTAACCATTTAGTTGCTTAAATTTTGTAGTTAACGTTTTCAACTGTACTCAGACAAAAAAAAGGAAGAAAAGGATTTCATTCAAATTTTGATGAAAATTCACAGATTTTGATGTACAATTCTCAATCCAAATTTCATCTGTTTAACTCTAAATGTTCTTGAGTTCTCATTTTTACAGTCAGGCAGATAAATATAGTTGCAAAACCTTTTTTAGACTGTTGTGGGGGTCTTAAACATAGATTGATCAAAATTTAGGGTCCAAATTTTTTGACGATTGTAATATTTATTCTTTATATATTTCATAAACACGAAAGTAAAAAAGGGGCTTTTCTGAACCTAATTTACCTAAATTGGTGCGGCCTATCCGAAATGTTTACAAATTTATAATACCTGGGTCGAAAAATTCCCAAGTTAATAAAAAAAAACTTATCAATTCACTTCTGTAACAAGAGATCGAATTTAGAAGCAAGCACGTTCTAAATAAATATGATTACGTTTATAAGTTACATACTCCTTATTTCAGCAAAAGTGTAAATTTATTTTAAATGTCTTACTATACCCCACTTCCCCTCTCGACTTTTTATTTACACTTTAGGGTTGAATTGATACTTGATTTCGTTTATCAGGTGTAGATTGACTCGGACACTCGGTTGTGCCTGATACTTTTGTATCTGATGCAGTTGATAAACAATTCTTTAAGTTCTCACCCTTGCTCGGAGATTAAGGTTAAAAAGATCTGATATCTTATGCTGCAATATCAGAAGAGATTGATACTGATACTCCATTGTACTAACATTTTTACCTGATAATATTATATCTGATACACAAGGCAATTAATTTATATCAATCATTATCTGTTAATAGAAATTAGTTTTAAAGACAGTTAACTCTATTCAAATTGCTCGTGACCTATAATTTTGGCTGTTAATTTTAATTCTGTTCTTTGTTTTCTAAAGCATTACTAAAAAACGAACAATTTTCTAAAACTTTAAAGACTGACAAATCAAACATTTTAATCCTATCGTTATTTTTAAATATTTGGTCATACAATTATTAAGAATTTATTTGTGTCTTGAGTTTAAAAATATAAATAATTTTATTATGCCCTTTTTAAAAAAAATCGTTATGTTCTGATAATTCTATTTATGTTCATCTTTTAATTTTTCCCTTAAATTAATTTACTAATAATAATTCTATTCTTTTTAGTTACCAATTTATTTGGAATAAAAAAAATATTTAAAGCAAAATACTATTGTTTATACAAGGAAAATCTCATCAACTTTGCATATTTAACAAATTTTCCAACAAAAGATAAACAAATGTTGTAGAATTAATTTTGTTCCAAGTAATGGTAAGAAATAAATGGTTGCTAATTGTTAAAAACATAACACATACCTGCAGTGTCGCCATAATCCAATAATTTTTATCAAATTAATAAAAGGATCACCCATTCCAGCCGAGATTGGTAGCTGGTATTAATATGAATGAGATTCCCAATTGAAAATTTCTCTTCTTTTCAAATGCTTCAATTGCTAATAGTGAGGTGGCAGCCTTGAAAATTCAAAGGTCACGGTGACCTTGGTTTTTGGCAGTGGCTGACAGGTGGTTTGGAAAATAAAATAAAAGGCTTTGCTGTTATAATTAGTACAGAAGAAGGCGTGGATTCTTCAGTGGAATGTGCACCATTACATAGAAAAAAAAAGTATTATGTCTAGAAATGAAATATATTAAAAAATTTAATGAAATATATTAAAAAAGCGCCACGCATGCTCATAGCGTTCCCAAGGAAGGATGGTGATATATATATTATATCGACCTAATGCTTTGTATCAGACAGATGAAGTATTACCCGATTGAAAGCAAATGAATACCGAGGAGATCAAGCGAATCCAAAAACTGACATCAAATACCTGATAATTTTAGTCTATATCAGTTTGTGCGCCTGATACTTTTGCGCATCTATACAAAATCAAATTGGTACAGTCTCATCCAAATGAATTACACATATTGCGCATGTAGTTTTTCAGCATAATGAAGGATTTGGTATTTCCTACAACTGATCGGAATCAAAATATATAGATAACAGATCTATAGTTTTGGTGTCAAGATCAGTTACCAAACTTCATTTTTGTAGTTTGTTACTTTTTTGGAATAGAACAAGTAGTATTGTCCTTTGAGTTTGCAAACTTGTATTCTATTGTAAAAAATTACTTGTTTCTGTGTTCCTGACCTGCATTTAAAATTTGTTAAATACTTTTTGAAACACCCTGTAAATAGACAGTCTAACAAATAGTCAGCTCATTGTTAAGAATGGTTCTAAACCCGATACAAATATATAATTCAAGTAATAAAATCATATGTCTAATTTCATTCATTCACTTCTTTAAATTTTGAGCTATCGTATTCGAGTGGTAGCAGATAGATAAAGTGTCTTTCCCTTGGCGTCAAAAAATCGGCATATATTTACAATTTTGATGTAAAAAACATTTACCACATATTATTCGTCTGACTTTTTTCCATTTTAAGGTGTGTTTTTTATTATTTTTTTTATTTTTTTTATTCAGAGACCAATTATAATTCAAAATTAGTTTTTTCAAAACATAGGAAAATCTAAAGCGTGAAAAATCAACAAAATACAGGTATTGAATTTTTTGGCAAGTGCAATATTTTCTTTTTTATATTCAGTATATAAACATAGAAACAAATAGATGAACGCAAAACTCCGATACGATGTTCTAAGACATCTGAACTGACTTTCAACCCGCTATGCTTATTATACGAAACAGAAAAACTCTTGAAAGCACAATCTTGTCACCGTTTATTCTTAACTAACATAAAATTTGAAAATAGTTTCAACTAAATTAATATTTAATTAAAGTGAGGCTATTTAATTATTTTTTTTTCCTGTATCCCATTCTTATAAAAAAATTCTTATCATGACGCTGAAATGAGAAAAGTAATTAAGGAAACGTCACATTAATAAATGTTAGTTAAGAAAATCTTAACTTTCTTTCAAATAATGTAAAAGAAAATAAGTCCTGAAGCTCAAAATATCATGGCATGATAATGTTTAAATTTAATTTGTCTATCTTTATTTTAATTTTATAATTTAATTTTAAATATGTAACGCTAAAAATATGTATTTAATATTTAAAAAATCGTTTGGTATTGTGCTTAAGCATAAACTCAGACGATAAAATAATGAATAGCATTTATGTTAAATAAACTTTGAAACAATTTCAAAAAGTTAATCTAATGGGTGAAAAAGTACACGAAAATAAGATTTGCATCACTGTAAAGCTTATGCTCGAGTTTTGAAATAGCGTAAAAATAACCTTTCTTAAAATTTTAATTAATTTTTTTATTAAAAATCGAATTTAAATTTTGGAAAGAAGTAACTTCTACTTTCTTCTAAACTCAGAACATTCTATAGAATTCCATGGTTCTTCGGGCCATATTTGATACCTCTCAAGAAAAAAGTTAGCCATATAAATAAATTGCAACATTTTTTTGAGTCACGTATTTCGTAATTTAAACACAGCGAATCAAATTATAAAAATCATCATCAGCTGTTAAAATTAATTTAACAATAATGTAGGTTGTTTGTGGGCGTTTTAACACATAAAGGATGAGATGGCCAACTGATGATAAAAGGACTATATTTTGAATTTAGTTACAAGATTAATAGATGATGGACGGAACAGGAACAATACAAACACTGAAGTAAACAAAGTTAATTAAGACACGTCGTCTTCTTTCGAGTTATAGAACGTTACGGCTATCGTCTGCAGTGGCATCGTCAAAACACGTCTTCTTTCTAGTTATGCAACGAACGTCTTCCGTTGCAAACGTCTTTCACCGCGGCCTATTCTGAACTGGCAGCTACAGTACTTTTGCCGCTAGAGGCGCTGGTTTTGGCGCGCTGTCATGACGGCACCACAATAATTTCCAATTTTTTAAATAAATAATGGAAACGAATGAAAAACTTTGCTGCATCGCTATATTTCTATGTTACCTTGTTTGATGTCGCAACATGAAGAATCAAAACTTGTTTTATGAAAATCAGAAAAAAAATAATAAAGAAATGCAAATTATTTCATACAAAAATAATAAGCATAAATTATTTCTACAAAAAAGATTTTCGATTTTTTTCTTCACATCTAAAAATGTTTCATATCTTTAACCGTCAAAATTCGACGAAAGAAAAAAAAGGAATTGATTAATCAATAATTATAAGAATATCATCATAAATTATAAAGGATATCCTTAATTAATTATTCATCTCCTTAACTGTAAGGAAACTGCTTTGAATGAGCGGAGTCCATTCTCTTATTTAGATGTAAACAAACCTAAACATAAAAAGAATAAAATCATTCAACGTTCTTAGAAACTGATAGAATAGATGTTCTATTCAGTTGCAACAAGAAATCTTGCATTTAATGAGAATTACAGGCATTGAATAAAGATAATTTATTATAGATTCGTTGAAAGAAATAGGAATTGGCAACTCTTAGAAAATACGCCTATTTGTTTACTTTAATACTTATTTTTGATTTCGTAAAACATACATTAGATTTAATAAGAAGAGATTTAGAAAAAGATGGCATTACAAACAGAGCAGACAATTTTTTAAAATCTTTTTATCGATCAGCTTCCTATAAATATTGCCAATTGTTAGAATTCTTATTATTTTAAAATCCAAAATTAAGATCAATTTTTATAGTGCAATAAAAATTGCAAGAAATCATCATGAATCACATGTCTTATACAAATACGTATTTATAGTTTTCAGAATCTACTAATAAAATCGTTATGAGTGTTTATTCACTGTGTTTTTTATTTTAACGTGTGTTTTTTTTTTTTTTCATAACCGAAAAGAATTCATATTCTCACACTGTAGAAACTGTTGTTATTATTTAATTTTTTATTTATATTTAAATTTTTATTAATTTTATAATATTTTATTATAGAGAGTGATTATAAAAAAAAGCAATAAATAGCATTGGAACGATGTTGCAGCACGAAAATATATACTGGTGATTTTCGTGCTACAAATAACGTTCCAACGCTGTTTATTTTTTTGTTTGTTTGTTTGTTTGTTTTTTGCTATAAAGAACCCATTCGAATAAAAGAAATTGGTGTTGCCATTTGAAAATTTAAAAATATTGCCACTGTATTCGTAACTGTTAGAATTCAACTGTTGTTTTTTATATGTTCTTGAGCGTATACCTCAAAATACCTTGAACCAAAAAAATTTTCCGTTCCTGTAAATGGTATGATAGTTATGGTCTCATATATCGGGATAGTTTATTTTATAATCACCCGGTATATAGTAATATACATAATACATATATAATAAAATAAATAATACCATTTTTTAATACCTGTATATATAACACAAAAAAATCGTTCTGTTAATATCTTAATAGAACGAATGATATAATCCGGACAATTAAATAAGCACTGTAGACAGCTGTCTACAATTTAGGAGTCTTCAATGCAGTCTAATTTAATTTATGGTTAAAATTTCAAAACATTATATTTTAATTTTTTTTTTCATTCTTTCAAATAGCAATACAGATAATATTTCAGTCTAACCGTTATGTAAAGTATCATAATCGTCATAAAAATTATATCATAAAAATATATATACTATTGCAATAGGTTATTAAATTAGTTATCCAAAAGAAATTTTCTCCCAAATACGGAACAGGATAAAGGTTGGGGTAGGAAAGACAGGGTGGAAAAGTTGAAATCAAAGTTTTTCATATGCAATTAATCATTTTCATAAAAAGTTATAGGTAATAAAAAGACTTATAAAATCAGCGGTTGAAGGTTAAAATAAATTTAGATCAGGAGTAAATTTAAAAAGAAAGCCTTTCAATTTAGAAAACTATTTTTCTTAATTAATTTGGGAGAAAATTTTAGGTGTATACTATAAAGAAGGAAAATACATGATAAATAAATTCAGATAGATATCTGAATTGATTTTTAAAAATTCAACTTTAATGGAAATAAAGGGCCGTCGATAAACGACTATTAATACTTTTTAAGCTTTCTAAATACACGGATTAAAAAAAAATCCTATTCTGAAAATTTTCAACGATTTTACGTGGTATTTTAATGATCAATTTTCTGAGGAAAAAACTGATGAATATTAAATTTTACTTTCATATTTTGTTTACTTATTAAATCTGAAAGATTTCCAACGGTCAGAGATATCCACCGTTACAATCACAGACACTATTTAATGTTTCCAAAAACCAATAGCCACAGAGTTTTTTAATTCAATTTAAACATTTTTTGTTAAAAAAATTCGCCATTATTATGCCATTTTAAATTTTAAAACAACACTTATAGAATATTTTGTTTCTTTTATTAGTGAATTTAGACATATAGAAAAGTATTTAGGGGTATTTTTCAATGGCCTATTTTTTTTATTTTCGATAATGTTGATTTTTTTCAAAAATTAAATTAGAAATCGATGCAACTTTTTTATTTCATATTTCATTTCCTAACAAGCAATTAAGTGGAATTCAGAAATCTTTCTCAAATTATTGAAAACTTAAAAATAATTTTTAAAAAAATTGGGTTTTTTTTAAATTTAATCTAGATTGATTAAATTATTGTTGCACGTAATGACTCTTTTTAAAGGTCTTTTTAATGTTTATAATTTATTAATTCTATTTTTTTTTCAAATTTTTAGTTTTTTATTTAAATATCAATTCATTCTTCCACTATTTCTCACCCCCCCCCTCCATGTGTGATCCGATATCTCAACAATTTAAAGTGATAAAATTGCTTTTTATGTATTTATTACATTTTAAAATACAGCACGATTAGATTTTAAGCATATTAGATTTTTTTTACATATTCGCCCATTAGTTTACAACCTTGTCAAAATCCATCTTAAAATATCTAAAATTATTAATTTTTTTAACCAATTTGTTTTAAAATTACTCCTGAAATTAAACTTTTTTTTCATTTTATATTCAAAATACTAAAACCTACTTTTTTCGAAGTGAGTCTCATTTAAATGTGTGCTTTTTTTTTTGCCCTGGTATTTATTATTTAAATACTATTTATAAAGAAATTCAAATGAATCAATGCAAAATATCTAGTTTTGAAAAGTAGGAAATAGACAGGGGAAGGCAAAACTTGTTTTACTTATTGGTTTATCTATATAAAGCAATATTCGTTTCGAAGTGCCCTCTATTGACTAAAAAACTATTGGGCATATTTTATACAAATTTTGCATCCTGATGTATGGAGGCATACAGATATATCCTGAAAAAGTTAGTGATAATTAATTAACCAAATGGTTAATTTGTTCCTTAATTACAAATATTTTTTTCGTGTTTCGAATCTTTATATTTCTTTTCCTACGCAGATGGGGGAAAGCTCTAGATTTTTTTTCCCACGCCAATGAAGCAAGGTCTCTCATAGCGAGGAAAATTATTCGCGCCTGCACAATATGTTAAATTATTTTTCCCGCCAGTAGAATTTTAGACTGCAATATTTGTTTTTCTTTTCCCCACACCAATGAGGAAAGGCATAAAAAGCGTTTCGCTTATTGTTTCAACGGAAAATATTTATTTTTACTTTTTTCGTATACGTTGTATAGAGAAAGTTTAGTAATGTCAAATATTCGAACTCGAGATTTTCAGGAATCTCCACGTTTTATATTTCCTCGAGTTCGAAAAACACATTTTTAGCAAATGTCTGTCGGTCTGTCTATGACAAAGATAACTCAAAAACAATTTGAGCTAGACAGTTTAAATTTGGTATACGATCTTTACACCAAATTTGTATATTTCTATCAAATTTTGTGTAAAATCTGTTCAGAGGAAGTCTATCTATTCCGTTGTTTGGTTATAAGTTAACATGATAACTACAAAACGAGAAGGGCTAGATAGATAAAATTCGGTACATTGATTTCCCATTTACACCGAAATCTGCCAAATTTTGAGCCAAATCCAACAACTGGTTGACTGTCTGTTGGACTGTACTTTCAGAAACATGTAAAAGCAATAATTCAGAATGGCAATGAACTTAAATATATCAAATTCAGCATTTCATTTTTAGATTCAGTAAAGATATACTAAATTCGAAAATAAATTAAAGTTACTATTTCGTAATTATTGTACACCAATGCCGCGATAATTTATTAGAGAGTATGCGAGAAAATTTTGGAAACATCACTCCCACTTTTTTTTAGTGATTTATGCATTGAAAAACTAAGCATTATTGATTGATCTATTTTTAAAATTTACTCTGATGTGCATCTGAATTAAACTAAAAAATAATAAAAAATATTAATATCTTTTCACCTAATTTTCCTGGCCTCTAAAGGCGTGGAAAGTAAGAATATTTTTTCACATATGCACAGTATGTTATTGCATTCTGACATGACGGGAAAGTTAAATTTTATGTAGTTATGTAATATTCAGTCATTTAATATCTTGAAAGTTTCTTAATGTCCAATACTAATTTTGATGATTTTGCATACAATTTGTAATACTAATACTAAATGATCTTCTATTAATATTAGTATTATCTCTTTCTGTTAAAAGGTTTATTTAAATATTTTTAACTTGATTAAATATTAATTATAATCCCTTATAATTTTCCTTTTATTTCACTGATTTAGATGTCATGGAATCAATTAGAATGAGTTTGAATTTTAATTCGATATTCTCATTTTAATAAAAGCTTCAAAGATCATGTATTAAAAAAATCACATTCAATAGCATTGACACCCGGAGTGGCCGGGTATCTCAGCTACAATCCAGTTCATTACTAATTACAAAAGTGTGGGCATAAATTGAGACAGTAATAATAATCGAGTGTATGTATGTTACTTCAAAGGGGTTTTTATGCAGTTTTTTAATTTCTCTTTTACAAAGTAAGCAAAGAAAAAAATATATTCTGTAAATAAAAGACTACACTTTTTAAATCAAGAAATAATCATTCTATTGTTTTCATACTTTCACATATAATTATTGTACAAAAAATATGAAATATCATGATTGATAGTGGCAGAATATACATGATCAAAGAAAAAAGAATTTCACTTTATTTCCTAAGTCAAATTAGGATGGCTATGGTCTACTTGCATAAAAAAATATACATCGAGGATTTTTCCTCAATTAATTTTAACAATTCTACATATTTAACTCTTAATTTTTGTCAAGATCTACTTAGTACTAAATAAATTATTATTTGAAGTAGATTGAATAATATCTGGAATATAGACTGAATAGCATCTGAAGTAGCAATTGATTACTTTTCCAAGACACTAAATGGGCTTATTCTCATTAATCCAAAAGGGCTTTTTCTTCTTTTTTGAGATTTGTAAATATCAAATCCTTTTTCTTTAAAGTTATCTTAAAGGCTGATTCCACATTCTTAAACATTCCTAAAATGTTTGCGTATTCTATTAACAAGACTCCAAATAACACGATCACGGGCAATAATGCCCTTTGAAATATTCTTGTAGTGTTTCTAAGACTGAATAATGGGTGCTTACTACAACCAGGGCATCTTTTGAAACTTTAACTCTGTTATGAATACACAATACCGTTTTTCCCCTGCCATGTTATTATTACGTTTGGAAAAGGAAATGTTTATAGAGAATCTTAATGAATACAAGGTCAATATCCTCTTACCTTGGTGAAACAGTTGGGAGTTCTTTACTCAAAAAGTGAATGCTCTGGAAAATGCATTAATTATGGCCCTATCTCTTGTAGGAATTGAAATCTGAGATTCTCATATGGAATACGATGTGACGTCATGTTTTGTCGGAAAGCTATACAATCCTGAGGTGCTCACAGGCTAATCTCTCTGGAGTTTCTTTGTTCGTGTGCCAAATAAGCTGCCAGATTCAGGGTGCTATTGCTGACATTTCATTAGTAATTTACTGTCTGTTGCTTTACTAATTTTTACAAGTGTTGTTTTTTGTATATATCTTGGTTTTGTTTTTATTGCTCGTGCCTCAAGTTTTTGAAATAATAGAGAATAAAGCGCCATTTTCCATTATCCAGCTAGTGCATTAACCGAAAGATTTTCGTAACAATAACTTTTCTTTCTAATCAATCAGTTACACATTTCTAAACCAACTGGAACAGGTGCAAAATGAGGTTGATATTTTCACAGATATTTCGTGCCCTATCTGAATTCCCATAATTAAAATTTTAATATTTCAACGCCTCAAATATTTTCATGAACAGGTATTCAAAGCAGTCGCTCTTACAATACTTGCAAAAAAATAGATTCTGCATTTTAATTCAGAGAAGCTTGTTTAGAATCCGAAACACAAACAAGCGAAAACCTGTTCGCAGTCTCGCCAATCAATTTTTCTAGGTAAAAGGGGAAAAAACTTGAAGCTTATATTGCGAAATTTTTCCATTGTCTTTTCTTTTTGAGAAATTAAATGTTTCCACCACAGATTGAATTTCTCAGATTACTTCGAATTCGAGGAAGGGTTTTATTAAGCATAATAAATAATAAACTCAAAGCTTTTTCTAGGTGTATTATTTTCTAAAGATTTATGTCGTTAAAATGGCTCGACGAAATAGGATTGCAATTTCTAAAAAATAAAATATTATAAGAATAGAGCATTTCTCATTATCTTTGCACCTGGGAGACATCTAGAATCAGAATAAAGGATTTATCTTAGTTGAGAGTTTTTAATTTATTAATGTTTACAGGATAGTATGTATTTATAAATTGGCTGATGGATCCGGAAGCTTGTATAGTTAAAAAATCATTTAAAATGCTCTATAGAGCAGACCAATGACACTGGAATTATCAAATTCAACAAGTTTCTTTTTTTTCCGAGATAATAGGCTGTCATTACAAAAGGATTATTTTTCAAAAAGATTTTGTTAGGTTTTTAATTAAAAATCATCGAAATCAGGTCACATTATTTCAAACAAATTATTTTTACGCTACTTTAAAATAAAATAAAAAATATATATATTCAATAATATCATTTTTATTTATGTTCAGTTTTATTGTCTAAAGTTGAAACAAATTATATACTTTGTAAGCATATTTCACAAAAATAATTTCATCATTTTTGAATTGGATTTATACATAAGCACATTATGACTATATTGCCTTTTTATATTCTGGAATCCGTAGTATAGAGATAGTATAGTAATCATTAAAAAATTCGAACTCAAAATTTTTAAGAATCTCCGGGTTTTAAACTTCCCAGATTTCGGAAAACACATTTTTGAAAAATGTCCTTCTGTCTGATTGTCTCTACCAAAGAAAACTTCAAAATGGTCTGAGCTGGACGAATGAAATTTGATATCCAATCTTTACACCAAATTTGGTGATTTTTTTATCAAATTTTGAGTAAAATATGTTCTGGGGAAGTCCGTCTGTCCAGCTGTTCGAATATAAGTTAACACGATAATTACAAAACGAAGTGAGATATATAGATAAAATTCAGTACACAGATTTAATATCTATGCTATAGATATCTGGCTAATTTTGAGCCAAATCCAACTACGCGTTGACTGTATGTCGATCTGTACCCTTAAAAGCATGTAAATGTGATAAACATAAATGTTTAATTACATGTTCGGCTGAGAAAAACATATAAAACACAAATTCCATTTTTGGTGATGTTGTTTATAATGGCACTTGCCATGGATAAGTTCGATGACAAAGGCAGCGATTTTGAACCAAGGGAGCGTCTCTTGTTTTAGTAGCGCCAACTAGGGCCAAGAGTATGTCTTAGCTACACACGCATCACAAACGCTTGTACAACCCATTTTTAAAGGGGAGTGCATTCACACATCTCACAGATAGAACAGATGAAGAACAACCATGCCCGAACCGGAACTCGAAACCAGGATACAGGGAAGACGCGCTATCCCTATGCCAGGAAGCCGGCAATTCCATTTTTAGATACTACTAATAACGCATACAAGAGATTAATCGCCAAATAACTCGCCAAGGATAAAACCATAAATTCAGTAAAAATGCTAAATTTGAGCCAAAAGTTGCCATGTAACGCGCTCTTTGTCATTACAAGTTTATTAGAGAATATTCGAGAAAGTTTTGGGGAGACCTAACAGTTTATTTCTGCATGTTATTGTAACTGTAATTGAGATTTAATTTTTAAAAATGATTTAAGGGCTGACGAATAAAATCTAGATGGCGATGGTTCAGATTAAAAGTTCCAACCATCAAATAAAATTTATATATATTTTTTTTTTCGGATGAACACAAGCATTAAAAAAAAAGGGCAAAAATCTCTTTTCAATTTTCCTGTATATTTTAATCCAAAAATGGTTCTTAGAACGAACTTAAAAGTAATTTTGCCAGTTTTTCACTCAACTAAACGTTCTTGAGTTCCGTAGATAAAAAAGTTTCAAAATTACTTTTTCTCTAAACTCACTTTTTTTTTTTTTTGTCTTAAAAGATTTTTTTGAGCTTGACGACGTCTGTGTTATGAAGCTTCAGAATACCTAATTTGAGGAAACTGGTTTTTATATCATACAAAAAATATTTAATGCTAGTAATTTTATTGCTGTGTTATTTGTTCCCTGATCCGACTGAAGACAACTGAAAGGAGGAATCGAAGAAATGCGAACTTTCATTCCTGTGAATTATCGCTTTTGAATGAGAATGAATCGTCTATGAAAATACTCAAGATAATTTCATACAGTTTTAAATAATAATTTATGGATACATGGCACTGCAATACAATTAATGTCTTGTCTATTAACTCATGAACAAAATATGAATCTATCACGGCTACTCAGGTATTGCTGTACCGCCCAGGTGTGGATCATAAATGTCTAAAGCCCTCGTAACATTCTCACTTTGCCCCTGTGGATTTCTTTTTACTCCCCAATTTGAATTTCACATTGAAATGCAATATTTGAAAAAGAGTGAAAATGCATCGAAAAAGCGTTTTAATATTGGACGCATTTTATGGAGAAAGTAGATGAAGGAGTCATTAATATTTGCTTACGATTCTATAACATCATAGGATCTGCTATATTAATCTCATGGTAGGAAAGAGAGTTTCAGAGATTCTTAATGTATGTTATTCCAATATATTCTGATCTTGGTTTTGGAAAATGCAAGTATAATGGCCGTGCGCCTGTTAATAGCTGAGATCTAAAGAATTTTCTGGAGAATTCCACGTGATGCCAGAAAGTTATAGATATTCGAAGTGCTAGAATCGGTTAATTTCTCTCTATATAAGTGTGAACGGAAATCGTTATTGTTTAATGATAGTGATCTTCTAATGGTTTAAGCTCTAAAACTGATATTCTTTGTGTGAATCTTTTCTGAATTTTCTTACTTTGCTTTGCGTTTTCTGGAATGGAAAAAAGTGTTACTTTTCATTATGAAGTTAACTAAATTAATTATATTCTCCGTATATCTTAATGATGATCTTTAGTTGTATATTGCAATCAAATACATGTGTGAATTTTGTAACAATATATTCTCTTAGATATTATTGATTTATTTTAAAAGTTTGCTTTGTTAGAGTTATGTATATATGAGTTTCATTAAAGTTCGTAGTCAATTTAATGTAATTCTAGTTTTCTGCGTAAAAAAGAAACGAAAAGACATAGAATTCATTTATTTATCTTGTTCTTTTTATTCTTAGAAAGTTATTTATAAAAAATTTCGTTTCACTAGTAATCTACAGCCTCATTAAAAATAAAGCTACAGCTTCGAATAAAAAATTTCCTTTTCTCATCTATCGATTAAAAACCTTCCACTATTCAAAAAAGAAGGCTTAAAACTCAATACAAAAAAAATCCCACCACATAATGAATCCGTATGCAGATGGATAAAATTTTATTTGCAACAACAAAACAACTACCACATAATGTATCCATATGCAGATAGATAAAATTTTATTTGAAACAAAGAAAAAAAACCACATAATAAATCCATATGCAAATGGATAAAATTTTATTTGAAACAAAAAACCCCACCACATAATGAATCCATATGCAAATGGATAAAATTTTATTTGAAACAAAAAAAAAACCCACATAATGAATTCGTATGCAGACGGATAAAATTTTATTTGCAACAAAAAAAACACCACATAATGAATCTGTATGCAGATGGATAAAATTTTATTTGCAACGACAAAAAAAAAAAAAAACTACCACATAATGTATCTATATGCAGATGGATAAAATTTTATTTGAAACAAAAAAAAACCCACATAATGAATCCATATGCAAATGGATAAAATTTTATCTAAAACAAAAAAAAAAAAAAAAAAACACCTAAGAATTCATATGCAGACGGATAAAATTTTATTTGCAACAACAACAAAAAAACTACCACATAATGTATCCATATGCAGATGGATAAAATTTTATTTGCAACAAAATGAAAAATGTAGATTTTGCAAAAAAATGTACAACTGAATATTCATGAAAGAAATGAACAACCAAAATTACCATAGAATGCTGGCTCGTTAGCACCAAAACATTTTCACACGACAATGACGAATCAAAACATGATCTTATTCTGTCGGGGGAATGCGGATGGTGCGCAAGTCAGCTGCCTCGGAAACAAGCATGACGAGATACATGCGATCGCAAACGACGTGGAACCAATCGGGTGCCAAGGGTGCGAGGATGCTTGATGAGTTCTTGGATTTTAAATACAGGTGCATCCTGTACTTCTTTAAGGAAGAAAAAGAAAAAACTGTCATAATGCATTAAAAAAAAACATAGAATTAATATAGAAAAAAGTAATATGATGATGATAATAATAAATATAATGATAATATACTTCAAATAATGATTAATGATAGATGGTTTGTGTTCATTTTGGAACTCTATAGGCCAAACCGTTACATCTAGAGCTACCAAACTTGGCACATGTATACTTTGGGGAGTGAGAATATGCAGTTCGAAGAGAGATATCTTGGAATTTGAGTTATTAAAAAGTAAGAACCATTATGGAGGTTTCATGCGCATTATTGCAACTTAAAAATGTTTACTTCCTTTTAAACTTTAAATATATGTATATATTTAACGGCACCAATTTTTTACCTATAACTTTTTATGTTTTCAATTAATTTTTATAAAATATTTTAAGCTTATTTTATAACAAAAATTTCCATTGTTGGATATCAAAATCTGAAGATATGGTTCGTTTTTCCATATTGAGTAGATTTCAATATAAAACATGATTTTAATAAAAATTTTGAAATTTTATTGAAGATGAATTCAAGGTTTAAGTTCATAATCAAGCAAGGACAAACTTTTTTAAAATTGCAATTATTTTTTAAACATTTCTGTTCTGATATATTTGGATGTATAAAGGTATAAATTAGGGATGAGCATTTCAGAATAAATAAAACAGAGTAAGGTTTTTAAAGTTGTAATAATAATCAAAATTTAACGTTTAAAAATGTTTTGTTGTGGTAACCTTTAAGTCCCAGTTAATAAACATGCAAACTTATAACTGAATAAAACTTATACTTTGTAACTATTTAGGGAACATAGTTATTGAATCAAATTATGTGAAGTGAAATGTTTTACGGCAGTTTTTCCAACTGAAAGTACATGTCCAACTCTAATGATTTAAAAATAAACTTTTGGATCAGATAGGGTGAACATCCTGGATATGTAAAAGACAAAATATGTATTTTTAAGACAGTAAATATATCTTTTTTTAAAGAAATAATTGATGATTTCTATGAAAAAAACTAATATTGGATGATACTGGATTTGGAAGTATAGTTAAAGATTAAAAGACAAGAAATAATAAATATTTTTAAATAGCCTATCTCTCTTTCAAGAGAGATTATCATTGTATTTAATTATCATTGTATTTAATTATCATTGTATTTTATTCTATTATCATTGTATTTAATAATAGAAAATATATTTATGTTAATAGTCTGGACATCAAAACAAAAATCATAAAAGTAGGATGCTAAACACTGAAGGAAATTAAGACATTGATAAGTACTATAATAAACTTGAAGCATCTAGTGTAGAAAAATTATAAATATGATTAAAGTTATAAAAATTTATATCCGTGGTTCCCGCTTTTGTGATTTTTGTTTAAATTCTAGACTTTTAATTGAAAAAATATTTATTTGTTTGTACGTTATAAAAATATATTTATGCTTTCTCTAAAATGAAATACATGCATTGTAATCGTTAAAAAAGCCTATTTTGGCAAATTTTTGTTTTAGACTTACCAAATGAGAAAACAATATTTTTGCAATTATTTCTATCAGTGAATACGATAAATTAAAACTGCTTTGAACTAGAAACATGAAATTCGATATATAGTCCTAACATCAAATTTTTAAATGAAATTTGCTATTGGAACTCATTTTATTCACAAAAAATATGTCTATTTAGCTATTCAAGTGAATATAACAACTTCAAAAGGCAAAGAGAAATATGGATAAAATTTGGTATACAGTTTTAAAATTTAAAATATACATCCAATTCAAATAAACAAATTCGTCATTGAGTTAAATGTCTATGGTTCTTTATATCCAATTACAAGCAAACTCGATCATTTTAAAATGTAAGAATTAAGATCAATGAAAATGATCTTATTGCTGAAATTGTAGTTATGTGTCAAATTTTGGTTGTATACTTCAATACATATGAAGCACAAAACATTCATCTGAGAGACTCCGAAAATAAAAATTTGAGCAAACATGGCATTTTGTCCCAGATCCGCAATTTTTAAACCGGAGGATAAGGAATTACACATTATTAAAAAGCATTAGAGGTAGATTTCGGCGTGTCCAATTCTGCTGGTTTGAAAAAGCTCTCTATATTTATCATTAAACTTGTAAGTTCCATTTATTGCTTCAGGAATGTGATTTTGTTTAAGCATAAAATAACATATACAGCAAGGAAGTTGTAAAACAGGTCTCACCGGATCTTTGGAAAACGCAATAGCGCCAGTCGATCCTTTGCGTCTCAGGTACAACACCACTTCATTATACAAAGCAGCGGCATGTCGATCCGTTTCTTCATCAGTGTCCCCGTATGGTTGAACGGTTAACACACATTTGCCGCTCTTCTGCAAACGATACACAGTTAACATTTTTATTCGTATAATAGAATAGAAGAAAAAAATGACGTGAAAATATTGATGCTTATAAAATGAAATATTATTTGACAACATTTTGAAATATGATAATATAAATATGAGCTTCTACCTGAAATATCAGTTTTTTACTTTTCCGTATATGAGGCATAGAGGAAGTATTGCGATCGTCAATTGAAATTTTGGGGAATTTCTAATGAATTAGATAAACATATTTTTGGTATTATGTCTGTTTGTACGTGAACACGATAACTTGAGAACATTCTGGGCTAGCCGGATGAAATTTCGCATACGGATTAACTATCAATTTTGTATATTTCTATCAAAGTTTGATCGAAATCCATTTGCAGGAAGTCTATCTGTCTACCTATTCGATTATAACTGAAGTCGATAACTCCAAATTGCAAAGCAAAATCTGCATACCAAATAAAATTTAGTATACTGGTTTAGCATCTAATTATATAGATTATTATAAATCTGAACGAAATCTGTCAAAAGGTTGACCGTTTGTCTGCCTGTACTTCCGCATGCATGTAAACACAATGATTTAAATGAAATTCTTTATGCCATCTTTTGACTGCAGTTGAGTTTCGTGTCAAATTTTAATTTCATTCGGTCAGCAAAAAAAAAAAAAAAAAAAAAAAAAAAAAAAA
>JAPMOR010048405.1:307354-324229 GCA_026543865.1 Argiope aurantia | reverse complement strand
TATATATATATATATATATATATATATATATATATATATATATATATATATATATATTATCAGAAAATTTTATTTTTAGAAATTAATTATTTGGTTTTTAATAATTGATAAAAAATTATTGTTAACAATTCATGTGATTTGAAACATTTTAAATTTATTTTTAGTAATGAATGCATTTGTAATTTCTTATTACTTACAGAGTTACATAATTATATGGTGAGCGAGCGATTCGAGGTGATCCCACATGAATTTTGGTGATGTGTAAGGGGAGCGAGTAGAAGATATAACCACGACCTGCTAGATTTAGGCCTGACAACTCGACATTCTAGTTATCTTTTGATACTTTTTAAGTATCAAAGATAGGGATTTAATAGATTTTAAGGGGAGAGTAGACTTTGAAATAAGGAAAAATAGACGGAAACATGAAATTTTATTTTTATCGTTTCATCGCCAAAATATATGTTGAAGCACCTCTTTTCCCCCTTGAGCAGAGAGCGCCCCCTTGGGGCGTTTTACAAAAGGCAAGTAGTTGAACGGGAGACCTGCATCCTCAGGTCGACTTTTTTCCCCAAATGCGCAACCCTTGCGCTAACGCCGAATGCTTTCGGCTGGAAACGGTGGAATCCCTCCACCATACTGTATTCTTTAACCTAATTGTCTATGTGTGTTTGTAAATTTTGTAATGTAGCTGTGTTTGTGTAGATTAAAAATATCATATTTAAAACCGAGCAGTTCATTAGAAAATCACAACACACTCACTATAAAATGTGGCATCAAAATGTGGAGCCGATCCAAGGATTAGATAAGTAGTTTTGTTTTGTTTCTGAAAATAATTGAAAAGTTATAAAATAACTTGTTTTATTCTAATTTAGAAAGGTAACTGAAATGTAATTTTGCACAATAATTTTTGTTTTAAGAAACCGTTCTGTAAGTAACAGAACCAGGTATTTATGTTCGGATAAAACACTTTTCTTGATAAGTTTATTGAAAATACTTTGTGAGTATTCATTTTGTAATGAGATATCTTTCTGAAATCTATGAAAGCTCTGTTTATGTGCTTCATTTCTGTACTCCATCAAAATGTAATTTTGTTTTTATTGAATCGTTTCATTTTGAGAGGAAACAGATAAATTATTGCTTCATTATAGAAAGCTTTATTTTTTTTATTTAGCATATCCTGTGCTCTATTTTTCTTTTTGTGTTTCTATACGGCATAGTATTTAAGAATAGGCTATTAATTAATTTTGTTTTATTCCTTTTATTAACGGAAGTTTTCTAAAACAAAAAGAAGGGAAAAAGGAAAGTAGATGAAAGTATTCTTATTTTTTTTCTTCTCTCGGAATAGAAAAAGTTCCAAGAAGAAAAATTTTTTATTGATATGTTTTTTTAATTGTTTTATAGTATTTGAAATATAGCATGTGTGTTCCCTTTTTTTTATTCCATAAGAATACATCTTCATTTAAATTTTACTTGGCATTATTCTTAGATTTTAAGGGGAGAGTAGACTTTGAAATAAGGAAAAATAGACGGAAACATGAAATTTTATTTTTATCGTTTCATCGCCAAAATATATGTTGAAGCACCTCTTTTCCCCCTTGAGCAGAGAGCGCCCCCTTGGGGCGTTTTACAAAAGGCAAGTAGTTGAACGGGAGACCTGCATCCTCAGGTCGACTTTTTTCCCCAAATGCGCAACCCTTGAGCTAACAGCGAATGCTTTCGGTTGGAAACTGTGGAATCCCTCCACCATACTGTTTTCTTTAACCTAATTGTCTATGTGTGTTTGTAAATTTTGTAGTGTAGCTGTGTTTGTGTAGATTAAAAATATCATATTTAAAACCGGGCAGTTCATTAGAAAATCAAAACACACTCACTATAATGTTTATATTCAACTAAAATAGTGTCATAAAATGCGCCGTTCAAAAAAATTAATATTTAAAGTACCTAAAGGGGAAAAATATCTTTTAATTACTTTCTTCAAAATGTTATTGTAATTAGATTGAAATATATTTAAAATGCTACAGGTGTTTTAATTTTTGAAGAAATTAAATAGAAATTATTCAAGATTTCGGTTAAATATTAAAAGAAAATAGGGTATGCATTTTATATTTCGAATTTTTTTAGATAGTTAAAAGTCAATCTAAATTCGGAAAACATAAAAGTTCCTATGAAAATTCAGTAAATGTTCATAAAAATATGTCTAAAAAATTAGCATTTAATTGGAATTACAAAAT
The DNA here is from genome assembly GCA_026543865.1 of Argiope aurantia. Taxonomy (NCBI): domain Eukaryota; kingdom Metazoa; phylum Arthropoda; class Arachnida; order Araneae; family Araneidae; genus Argiope; species Argiope aurantia. The sequence continues at coordinate 321,998 of JAPMOR010048405.1, read as the reverse complement.
TATACACAGTTTTGTTCTAATAAATTTATATCGAATAATTAAGAAAAATAATAAAAAAATTAAAAATCAAGTCGTCCGATATATCCTGAAAATTTTTAAAAATTATATATTTTTCACTTTTTTATTAGAAAAATAATATAATTCGTTTTAAAATTGTTTTAGGAGATTTGATGTATTTATATTTTAATACATATGCATGAAAAATTTCATAAGCCTAAATAAATAATTCGTAAATTGTTCTATTAGAGTCCACCATCTCCTTAAATTAATCTAAAAGTCAATTAGCATGCTAATGAACATACTCATTTATTACAATAAAATGTACATTGAAGAACTAGGTAAAAAAAACGTGAAGTAAATTTATGTAAAAGACAGTTAACTTTTTCATGTGACGATTACATCAACAAACTTGATTTATGTCATATAAATTGATAATTTAAGGACAAAATAAATATAACAGGAGTTAAGCTATGAAAATATGACAGCTTAATTGTCTGACTCAATTTGAAATTTAAATCACGATGTTGAGGGAACGAATGAATAATTAGACACACAAAAGTTTTAATTGAAATTAAACACATCCCAGACTAAATTAGAGAATTAATAAAATTATCAACATCTTTAATTGCTAGAATCACCATATCTCCCGTCGATAAAATTTATTTTCATAGAAACAAAGCGAATCAATTTCTCCTCCTTTTCTCTAGATCTTCGGCAACTTAGAACAACAACAGTTTCCAGAATATATTGAAGCTCTCTAATCATTATCTTGTTTTCGAAAATCTCTGCTTTCGAGAATTTGAGCAAATATTATAAAAGAAAATTTTCGAAGAAATAAAGAATAATTTTAATGAGTTTCTCTTTACATAGAATCTCATTATTTCCAAGGTAATACGAGACGATATTTTCTCTTTGTGTGGTTTTGGGGAGCTAACCGGGGCGAAAGTAATTATGTCGGAGCCAAGGTAGGACGCTCTCATGTTTCACCAATTATAGAGACAAGGGAGCAAAACATCCACTTACATTTCATTTCCATTGTTGGAGTGATTCATCCTACAAACACCATCGGCTGAAATGATTTTCACCACTGTTTTTGAAAAATTTTGTTGTTTATAAATTAATGGATAGAGAATTTTGTGTAACTTGACTCTGCAATAAGCTTTTCATTTCCGCTTTATTTCGCAACATATACTTTTTTTTTTTAATTTGCGCACTCAGTAATCTGCATTTGACTTATTCCATTAAATTCAGATTTTTCAGTCTCATCAAATAATGAGAAGAAATTTGAAATAATTGCTTTCCATATTAATAATTTAACTGCTAGGAAAGCTAATGTTCCGGGGTTATAAGTTGGTTGTTCATGGCGGTTAGTCATATTATATGTCGCATCTCAGTTGCATTGCCATAATAATAAAATTAAAATAATTGTTAAGTAAATTTAAATCTGCTTAAAATTTTCACCCATTTACTATACTAGTCGTAAATAAGCGATATTTTTATCTAACTATAATCAAAATACAGAGCACACGCGAGTATCCGGTTCGCGACTATCCGGCCAAGTTTTCTTTTATAGTAATTAAATGAGGAAGGCAGGGCAACAATGGCAACATTGCCAAAGCATTGGAAGCGGGCTGAAATGCAAAAACAGTCGTCTATTAAGGACTTTTTTAAAAACTGAAAATTGTGTTCTTTGACTCTTATCTTGGGGTTACCTTTTCATACCTATGTAATCATTTATCAATAAAAAATAAAATCAGCTTGAATAATTTTCTTAAGAATTAGGCTTAAGATTTACATTAGTGTTTTGTTTATGTTTCCTGCATTTAACTAGCATTATAGAATTCATGTTAAAATGTGAAGAGTTTATATCCTTTAACTTACTTTTTCTCTAATATATTCTTGAAACGTGCAGTGCAATATATAAGCATATATAAACTAATAGTACTGAGCCTTCTATTTTAATTCAACACTTTTTCGGCAACTGCTTTTATGATTCACCTGGCCGCGGCCACGTTCACATCCTACATGGTTTGAGATAAATGGAGGCCTTAGCACTCAATAAGAAGTGAAAAAGTATAATGAGTTTTGGTATAAAAACTTTGTCTTCTGGCGTTGGCAGGAAAAGAAATGAATTTGCAGAAATCCGGCCTATCCTTCCGTCCCATTAGGCCGGATACTCGGGAATGCAATGTAATCATCTGCTCCTTAAATTTTTTCCGCTATATTTCATAATTGATCTTCTAATGTAATTAACGACTAAATTTATTGAAAATAGAAATCTAAAAAACTGAATTAAATGCAGAGAACGGCAAGGAAATTATTAATTACTAAAAATTTATTTATTATTTGAATGTTTGAAAAAAAAATTGCAAATGAATAGTTAGTTCTAGAACGATGAAACGTAAACATCTTTCACAATATCTGCAAATGACTTAAACGACAGCGACCTGCCTGATTAGACATGAAAGGCTTCTCTTTTCAAAGTATGAATCTCAATCCACTTCTTTCAACAACATCTGGTAAAGTGAAAGAAAGATAAACATCATCCGCGAAGGAAGGAAACCTTATTTCCCAACCAGCAACGAGATGAATCCTTAAAATAACTCTATATAAAGCAGTTTTAGGAAATATTCGGAAACAGACTCAAGGTTATTCAATCTCATTTAATTTTTGCCCTATTCCTGATTCCTATATTTATATAGCTAGTTAAAAAAAAACTTTAAAAAAATCGAAATCAGAAACGTGAGTTTGCTTCTGAAACAATAGCACAGCAGATTTAAGGTATGAAACCGATAATTTGTCATTTGTGCTGTCCAGATATGTTCAGGACCACATTAAATTTTTTGGAGTACTGAAAAAACCCGAATCCGGTGCCACTTATCTTCTCCAACCTTTCAAACCAAATATTTTTTTATCGATTTTAATTTAATCTGTATAAGTAATTTCAAGAAGAAAATTTTGATTGACTGAAATAGTAAAATGCTTAAATACAGGCCCTTTCTAAAAAGTTGGCTTCGGTATACCGGAAATGAAAAAAAAATGCGAAAACAAAATTGAAAGTAATTTTAAATAAAACAGTAAGAAAAAAAAGTCAACATTTCCATGCCGATTTTTATTAATTAATATAATTTTGGACTAGTTATTAATATTTAATAATAGGTTTGAATATTTTTAAACTATTAAAGTGACACATTTTTTAAATTACAAAATAACATGATATAAAATTTGCAAATAGTAATTAATTGGTAATGTTGCAAGAATTAATTTAAACAATACTTGATTTTAATTTAAATAAATTCGGCAACATAACCTTTGTAATTAAATGAAGGCACAAACATAACTTGAAAGATATTGCAAAAACATTGAATTTTCGAAGTTGTGAGACAATTAAGTAATTACCAATTTAATATTCCAGCCTCAATATACTTTTTGAAAGTTAAAAGATTAAAATTCTCGAATTGTTCTTATTAAACTCAAAAATGAAAAAATGGCAGATATTTGATATAAACTTTACTAATTAACTTTATTGGTTTCATGTTCGTAAAGATTAAATTTTATGATAGAATTTTTTTTCCATCTCAATCTTGATGCTCTAGTTCTGAAATTTTTTTTATTCCTATTTATTTTTGATGACTATTCACTATATTTAAAATTTTAGAACTTAATAATTAATTAATCGAATTAATCAATCTCATAAACGTTGTTCTACCTGGTGGTGAATTTGGAAAAAAAATTTTTTTTTAATCTCATGATATTTATGGTAATGAAAAAAAAAGTAGGAAATAATTCAAATTAATGTTTTTGTCTCTATTAAAATTAGATTTTAAAAACCTTTTTATTTCACTTTCCTTGTTTTCAATGCAATTGGAATGCGATGAATATTACAGATTTCTACTATTGTAAGATAAAAGTTCATTTCACACATAAAATTTAAGGCGTATGTGGTACAATGTTATCATGAATTGTGTATTCAAAATTCCGTTAAAGTGCTATTGAAAATTTTTAAATCGCCAAATAAAGTTGCTCACACACCATTTATTTCCATTTAGAAAATAATACTAATCTATTCTTACCTCAATGTTTCGTCCAGCCATTTCTAAAGCAATTACTGTCGAGAAACAGTAAATGTATCACCTAAATAAAAAAAAATATGAGAATTACATTTCTTTTGGAATATTCGTATAGATTTCTATTTTTAAAAATCTTTTTTCACTTGTTAACAAAATAAATTGAGAAGTTATTTTTTAATTAAAAACCATTCTGAATTCCTGAAATAATACAAAAGAGTACGAATTATTGAAAAATACCAGCAATTGGCTATCATCATATTCTCCAATCTCCAAATTATTTTTGAGTCATTATACAAGAAATGTACCTAAAGGCAAGTAAGAAGTAACAAATTGCCTCTTTCATATTTATGCTTGTTAATTAATGCGAGCATTATTCAGTTATAAGAAAAATTAATACACATCTATAAAAAGTAGATTTAAATCTATTGAAATAAAAATAAAAATTATATACTTAGTAGAATTATAACCATTTTCATTTTTCAAGAATTCACTGAAGAAATAATATTATTATTCGTGTTGAATTAAACTTTTAAATTATTTGTAAATTCTTCACAAGAACCACACAAAACTAATTTTTCTTGAATTAAATGTCATTTCATATAAAAAAAATGATTTTCTAAAAAATGTCAACAAAATTTTCAAATTTAACCTTAACAAAAAAAAAGCTGTCTACATTAAAGGAAGTTTTCAAACGGTTTCAGAAAATTATTTTCTGTATACATGAGCTGCAAAGACAAGTTGACTAATAATTCCATTATTTCTGTTTCAAAATAATCTTTTAATTGAGAAAAAATTAATTAAGCTTCTGTAATTCTATACATGATTTTTAAATTATTATTTAACTCTTTAATTATAAATTTTGTTTTCATGCTTGTTAATTTTTGACAAAGGCATCAAGATTGTAAGTACAGTAGTTCATTTGAAAACAATTACGAAAACACACAGACAGCTGTTAAATTCAAATCAATCTTTTATTTAGCTAATTTTTTCAGCTGCGCTTACAAAATCAAAGGGAAGTAACAAACATGAAGTTAAAAGTGATTGGATAGAATAAGCGAAAAGAAAGTAATTGATTGCTTCAATATTTCATAAACAATTTTTTTCTGCGTTCTTACATGAGTACGGAGTCCAAGAAAAATAATCGAACTTTTTAAATTTTTTTCCTAGTAACCGATGGCAGTCATTTTTGTTTTAAATATATGCTAACTTTTATTTCTACAGGGATTTGTGTTATTTTACATTACACAAAATGGTAAACCTGAAGTTGATAAAACAAAAACAAAATTTTTATACTTTATACACATTTCATGAAGTTTGTATCCAATATAACAAAACTCCTACAAGATATTTCATACCGAAAACCGAGAATTTTCAATTTTTAGATATTTCATCCCAAAAAGGAATGTATTCGTCGTTTTAATTTTTTCGAAAGTGGATAGCTACCTAAATATACTATATCTAAATATATAATATATAAATACATCATTTAATATAAATATATAATATAATAATAAATATTAATATAATAAATAATAATATAATATACAAAATATATATTTACAAAAAAAAATAAACACTGAGATTCGTTTTCTTTACATTTTACAATCTTTTAAAATCAGAATATTTTTTAATAATCTAAATCTTGAGATCTTATATCTCAGTTAAAAATTTGAAATTTTTTTATATAAACTCTCTATTATAGGTATATTATATTGCTTTAAAAACTTCAGGTTTGAGATTTGTTTCACAAGTAAAGTTAGAGGCTCTTAAAAATCAAGTAAAAATGCATTGTTAGCAAAAAAAATTTTTTTTATATATTTTATAGAATTCAAAAAAACAACCCTCAGTTTTCAACATTTGTCATCGCAGGTGTTCAAATGAAGTACTCAGATGTCAGGCAGCTGCCCGCAAAAGGTTTGGCGTTTATTTTTAGTATTCTATTTTTTGTAAATGAAATTTATTTTTCTAATGAACGGTTAGAGATGATCGAAGTTTCAGATTTTTAATGTATTAAATGTTTCAAAGCTATCAATCTGAAATAAATATTTCATTTGAAATTTACAATAGAACTTTTGACATTAATCTCTATTTTTTAATAGGAAAACGACTTTTGTAAATCAAATAAAATTGATATATATATAGAAAAAAAATCAAGTATAAAAACTTCATTGCACCTTTCAGTTTAAAGGAAGCTATTAATTTAGTTCAAAATTTAAACAAATATAAATTTAAAAAGGAATTTTAATTTTTAAGAAAAGATTTTATTTCCTGTACTTTCTTTTCTAAGATATTTAATTCTTTGACAAATGTTTGGTGACGCTAATATTGCTGCCTTTCAATATTACTATGTTCTTTACTGATTGTTTTAAAATCATATATTTACAGTAACTTCTTTTTATTTTTTATGGCTAACGGGTGAAGAGGTTTATATTTGGAATATAAAAATGAAGAATTCGTAAGAAGTCAATGGCTTTAAATAAGCAAGTAACAATTTATAATTTTTTATAGACACCAGCGAGGAAAAATTTTAATAAAAATAAAATATTTTTCAATCATTAAAAGTTTACAGTCTTAGTTTTGAAAACGATTTCATTATTTATTTATTTTAATATTTAAGTTATTATCGACATTGGCGGTTTTTATTCGATATTCATAGCACAAAACATCATTGCAAACGATTTATTTATTTATATAATTTCCTTTGATTTTTTAGATTAATAATGGCATCATTCTGAATTAAAAGTATAATTATCGTTAAGAACCATTCTGTGAATTGTGACTCATTCGAAAAATTTCAGAAGCCATTTATTTAATCTGATTTCCGAAAAATAAAAAAATGAAGCCGATTTTTTTAATATTTACCAACAGATCTAATCAATAATACTAGAAACTAGAAAATTTGAATAATATTTTTTAAAAAGACATTGGAACTTTTTGTCACCAAGAAATTGAAATATTCCTCTTTAAATTTTATTGATTAACATTGAACTTTTTTTTCAAGAAATCATTAGAAATTAAATACAGTTCAAAGAATATATAAAGGTAAGTAAAATTTTCATTTCAAGCTTATAGGCCAATACTTTTTTTAATTATAATGTGTATAGAAAATTCTCTGAATTATATGTTGTAAACAAGTGTAAACTTTTATTTTATTTCCATGATTCAGAATATTATTTAATACTAAAAAATTTTATTTCAGAAGGAATAATTTTAATGAATACTTAATGGGTATGTGACTTTGTAACGTTTGGTTTAACAATATTTGAGAAATGAAAGTCACGAAATATCTGTTATTATTTTTATAAATAATTGAATTCCTTTCAATATTTACTGAATGATGTTTTTGTGTTAAAGCTGTCATAATTTTATCAGTTTTCGTTCTATTTTTGTTTTAACATCATGGTTATTATTTTTTTCCCACTATAATTAATTAATTTTATACATGCCTTAAGTGACTTAGCCTGTAAATCATGGGCATCTTATTTATTATTTTAAGGCTTTTTTTTGTATTTAGAACCCATTATCTTAATAGAAGATAATATTTAATCATTATGTAAATATCAGCGGTGTACAGTTAAAAGTGACTAAGTAAAAAAGGAGTTAATGGATAAATTCTTGTTATTTAAAAATGCCTTTAACAGTTTAAGTCTTATAACAAAGTAATTTGTGTTTATCATTATTTGCCAAGCATATATTGTATACAATGGATTCGTATACAAGTATATATTTATACCAGATTCCAAGTTCAAATGAAATAGAAATACTGAATATGAAAATGAAATAGGACTAAAATTTCTTCACTTGTAGCAACCATTTTGGCCTGATTATGCCTGCCATTTTGACCTAATTACCTTTATGCCTGATTTTTTTAAGAAAATCTTTTTAATTATGCCCCATTTGTTTAGAAAATCTTTTTCAATTCTTTCAAAATCGGAATATAAATTAAACAAAATTCTGATTATTAAAGTTAAATAGAAATTCAAATACAACCAACTATTTAAAAAATTCAATGATATTTTAAAACTAAAACTTTAATTCTTAACCATTTTGCTCACAAATATACAAACCCCTAATATATTTTCTATATAATTTTAAGAAACTCTAATACATTTCTGATCTAATAAATTACAGAAAATATACAAAGTTGTTCCCAATGGATCAGTACAAAGCAATGAAAGGAAATTTTCTTGGTAAAAGAACAATCTATTTATTTCAGGAATCTATACAGTTTTTTTTATAAAAATAGCCATTTTTCATAAATTCATCATATTAAAACATCAGTGATCCCCTAATAAAAAGAATGACTGAAAGTATTTGATAATGAAGGGTTTTGTCAAAATTTAAGACCTCTATGCGCGAAGAATTAAGTCTATAAATCTATTACTTATTTAAGTAAACTTTTAAATTTAAATAAACATTCACAATTTTATTTCGAAAAGGAAACTGAATAGTATCATAAACAACCACTTTGTAAACTGTAAGTTTTAAAATATAAAGGATACTCACTTTCCGAAATTCACCTTTCTTAAATGCTTCACTTTTTACGGACTTGAGCGATAAAATACAAGACACAACTGCTTGCGAAAATCATCAGATTATCATTAAATAGAAGCGCCACCTAGCAATGAAATCGGTGAATACTTCTCATTGGCGGTAAAACAGAGAAGGTTTGGTGAAGAGAGGAGACCATTCTCTCGCTCCTCCCTTTTGACAACAGTTCTCATTTCGGCTCTCTGGAGGTCTTATGTGAACTTCATTTTTCTACTGGCAGCTGGCCCCGCCCCTAAACATAGACAAAAGGTTTCCCCTTTTACTTTTTTTTAAAGTATATTTACCTCGTTACATCATGAAAACCATTAGAATTCGATTTCGTTACTTATACTTTGTTACTTGATTTACACATGTGAACAGGAAAAGAAATAATGAATCACTATCGTTGCTTGTTTGAAAAAAAAAATAAGTAAAGCATTATAGAAATAAAATTATACATCCTCGGTTCCAACAGATATGAATAATTTCTGAAAGAATAACGAGAGTTATGCGTCTGTAATTGCAAATTTCAGTGATTCCAATCAGCATTAAATAAGTCTGATATCAATTCTGTATGTGATAATTTATCGTTCTTTTTTGCATGCAATGCAAAACTAAATTATTTCTAATAATTTAACAATATCAAGTAAAGGGAAAAAAGGGTATTTCTGCATTTAAAGCAATGGCCAAACTTTGGATTATGAAAAATTTCCAAACTAATAGTACTTCTCTAGTTTAAAGGAAATAATTTGTAATTTTTTTTTCAAATATATATATATATATAAAGTTTTAAAAAAATTGTTTCGAAGTTAGTGGAAACTGGATTACTTATGGATTCTGTTACTTAAATGCAATAAAAGCATTACATTAATAAACTCGTTTACATATACAAATGAAAAACTTTAATCATATACATCATTTATATTTGCAATCCCCAAACTTCACTTGACAGTGGTTTTCAACGGAAATAATATTTTTAGATACTATATATTGTGTAGTACTTTTCATTATTACTAATGGATATCATTAAACAAATTACCTATTCTTATCAGCAAGATGGATTTTGGTAGTATTAATAAAAGAACTGTGGAAACCTGTGTACAGGGCCACTTTTTTTGCCATATAAATTATTAAGTTAGTCATTGGCCTGTTTAAAATTATGAAATTGATACATGCGCTCATATTTATACTAATTGCTTCCTTCTGGAATCATTAAAAATACTTAAAATAATAAATTCTAACTAATACAAGATTTTTTAAGAAACTCTGCAAATGGCCTTAGTACAAAATCTCCTTTTACCTGGGAATATTAATTGGTTTAATTAGGGCCACTCCATGAGGGTCAGATTTTACTCGGTAATGAATAAAAAATTATCATATACACATGAATTTTATAAAAAAAACAATATCAGGTAATAATTTTTTTTACCATATAATAAATATTTCAATTGTAATACACCAAATTATTAGTAAATTACAAGTATTTTTTGTAAGTGATTCAATATTATAATTTGAAAATTAGATTCCAAATATTAGTTGTATATATTATCCCTTTGAAGCACCTATGCCAATTCAAGCAAAATATTATTATTCTCTATCATAAATAACATCTTTATACAGAAACTTTTTTAAATGCTCAGTGTTTTTAAATATTCAACATTATATCGTTTCTCTTTAACATCTATTGTTTATACTACATAAAAATGTTCAGTTTTTCTGCCTAGTATTCTTGCCACACAAAAATCCTCCTTTGATAATATCACTTACAACTACTATAGAACTTAATCATCATAGCATCTTCTGTGGAATCAGAAGAATCTAGACTGTCTGATAATTCTTCGGATGCTTCCATCTGGAGCACAGGATTTTCAGGAGTTTTCTTTTTCTTTTGGCCATTCTAAATACTTGTTGTTTATCTTTTTTTTTTTTAATTTCTCGTATATGCAGTTTAGAGGAAGTAAAGTAATCGTCCAAAAATTCGAACTTGAGATTTTGATGAATTTCTACATTTTATACCTACCTGAGTTCGTAAAAACAAATTTGAGCTAGACGGTTGAAATTTGGTATACGGACTTTACACCAAATTTGCAGATTTCTATCAAATTTCCAGTAAAATATGCTCAGAGGAAGTCTGTCTATCCGGCTGTTTGAATATAAGTTAAAACGATATTTGCGAAACGATGAGAGCTAGATAGATAATATTCGGTGCACAGATTTAACATCTAGTATAGACACCTATCAGAGTTTGAGACAAAACCACAAAGGGTTGACTATCTGTCTGTACTTTCCGAAACATATAAAAGCGATAATTCAACAAAGCAGTAACTTAAGTATATCAAATTTAATATGAGATTTTGTGACTGCAAGTACAGTTTTGTATCAAATCTTTGTTCCAATCGATGTAGAAAAACGCTTCTAAAGCACAAATTCGTTTTTCGGATACTATTAGTCGCATGTTAGAGATTAATAGTCGAGTAACTCACCATGATGACACAATAGATTCAGTAAAAATGTAAATTCTCATCAAAAGTTAATATTCCGTAACTATAATGCGCCAGTTTCATGCAAGGCATTCTCTTGCATGACAAGTTTATCAGGAAGTATGCAAGAAAGTTTTGGAAAGACCACTCCTGCTGTATTTCTTTTCTGCCATATCTGTGAGGAATCTCCCCCTCCCCGATTTCATTGAGAGCTTCGACAACAGGCAGCGACAATATACTGAACCAGGACATTCCTTCATCTTTAGAAAGTGCCGTCCAAATAGTACTTTAGTTCAAATATGTACAATTGAAATCCATATTATCAGAATAAGTTTTCCAATAAAAGTCAATACAGTATTGTTCCGTTTACTTCAAACTGTCGTGCTACAACCCAAATAGGAACTCAATCATTCAAAACTGCTTCTACAGCTGCAGTTGCATTATCTGCAATAGGTTTTGATTGCTTTATTCCATCAGGATTTCTAGGCATCTAAATATATAATTATGAATATGTAATTAAAGAGGAATACTGATAAATTAGGAACTCGCGATATAAAAGAGAGATAAAAGTTGAAACATTATTTAAAATTATACTTTTGCTTTAAAAAATATAAAAATACTGTCTTTTCTGATAAATTTTCACGTTTATTCAAATAAATTGACTGTCTGTAGTAATAATAATAGATATGTATTTTTTATAATCCATGCACATCAAAACTCCTTAAGCAAGATATATACTTTTTAAAAAACATTCAACAAAAAAAAAACTGATTACTTCTAAATATTACCCAAACGATTTTGAAGTAATCAGTTTCTTTTGTTGCCGATTGTTTTTTAATGGAAAAAGTATATATCTTTCTTAAGAAGTTTTAATGTGCTTGGATTATAAAAAATACGGTGCTATTAATATTATTGCAGATAGTAAATTAGTTTGAATAAACGTGAGAATCTAATCTTTTCCTCTATTAATATAAAAAACTTTCAAAAAATAACAACATAAAAAATATGATTTCCGTTGTACTTTGGATTTATGGCCCTAAATACGAGGAAATTGTGTGGTCCTAGGTACAAAATCATGTAATTTCAGATAAAATGTTTTCCGCTGAAAAACCAACATAGAGAAGGGACATATTTAACATTTAATTAGTACTTAATGTTATCAATAAAATTATGTGCTAAACTTCAAAGAAAAGTATTTTATTTACCTTCTTGAAATAATAGAAGAGATGAGTTGCAGAATTTTACTTCAGACTACCTAAAATTATTTTTCATTTATAACTTGCCACATTTAAGATTTCAAAATGGCTAAAAAAGTAGCAGTTAATATTGTGAATCAGAAAACACAACAATAAAACTTAAAACTAAATATTATTCAATTAAAGACCGGAGGCCCTGGGTACTCAGGTCTCCCTTATTTGCAGACTGTAAAATTATCATTGGTATATTTCAGAAATTCATTATTGAAAAACTAAGATTCGTAACTAAAAGAATGTAAGTTAAAATGATTATACACTAAAAATTATTTAAATAATTCGTAAAGACGTTACCTACGCCAACATAATATTGGTTTAAATAGATGTTCAATGAGTGACCTTACTTTTGTGAGGACAAAAAATAAATAATTTTTAGGTCTTCAAACTAACGACATGTTGGGATGTCTTCCAAGTAGAAGGACAGGTGAAATTTAAGATCTATTTTTGTTTATAATTTATATAATTTAGCACTTTATTGTACAGTATAATGAAACAAAAAAGTAAAATTTAAAAAAAAATAAAATGTATAAAATATAGTATATCAAATATTGAATTTACAAAATTTGAGAGGTTTCATATTCCATTGAGTTTAAAATGTATTAGATCGTTAAAAACTTTAAAACTCTTTGCTTTATCCTTTACTAGCCGCCTTTGGCGACCAGCCGGTTCGCCAGTATTACCGCTCGCTACAATTTTCAATTAAATATTTTAAATAATTGGTCTCTTAATATATTCTCAAACAAAACATTTTTAATCTTCAAATTTTGATAGTCATACCAAACTTATACTTTTGTTTAGATCGTTTCGTTTAATTTACTCTATATATTTTGCTAACTTGTTGTCATTTCCGGTAAAACGTCAACTTTAATTTAAAGTGAAAATGATGAAATTGCAATTAATATAAAGATATTTTTAATAAAACCAAGCGTTTTATTTTATTTATCATATTTATTGCTATTTATTTATTACTATTATTATTGAATATGAGTATTACAAACAGAATATCTCGGTATTTAAGTCTTATGTGAACTACAAAATATTTTTGATAATTTATGTAATATCTCAAAGAATAATTCAACAAAAATTTCTCAGATTTAGCATAAAATTCAGTTTTTAGTTTTGCTTTCAAAAGGATTGAAATGAAATCAATAATAATATTTTGTTCCGTATTATAAATATATTTCAAAAATTATGAAATATAAATTTAATGCAGTAAGGTATCATATTCTGAGAAATATTCTAGACACGCCAAATCTATATCTATATCTATACTTATAATAAAGTTCAATGTGTGTGTGTGTGTGGTGTGTGTGTGTGTGTGTGTGTGTGTGTGTGTGTTGGCGCTCTACAGGCCAGACCATTCAACCTACAGCTACCAAATTTCGCACGTGTATACCTTGGAGGCCGGAAATGTGCACCTGGGGGTTATTTTTTCGAATTTTTAATTAGAATTTTATCTATTTAAATATTAAGCGAAATTTTGGCGTGTTTCTGCTATAACTTCCGAAAATATTACCGCACAAAAAAGATTTTTACATCAAGTTAAAGATCAAAAATTTATCTTTTAAATGGTACTAATGTTTTAACCTTAAAATTAATTTTCTGTTTTTAATGAATTTTTAAATAAATATTTTAACTCTATTTTCAACAATTTCTTTCGTACAAAATAAAAATAAACGTTTCGCATTCATAGGAAAAAAATAGCTTCTTTCAAAGTGTTGCCATCACATTGATTAAAGCACCAATTAAAAATTAATTAAATCTTTTTGGAAATAAAATCTGCAAAAATATAATTTTCGCCACGTGTCTGTAGGAAATGAAACAAATATGAAATATTATTTTTTCTAAGAAATAAATTCAAGAAAAATTCTTTTATGATCTTTTATACTCTCTATATTATTAATCCAATAAATATGTTTTATTTTAAGGCAAGTTTTGTTTAATATGAACAGGATATCCATTCAAATCATGGCCACACAGCAAATTTGTAAACCTTTAGTAAGACAAAGATGTGTTGCGACATAAATCGTAGATATTTTATTTAAAAGTAGCAAACGATTATTTTAATAATTATAAATTTTATTTTGTAAATAGTTGTGAAATTCAGATTGGCAACAGTGATATTTTTGGAACTTTTAATTTGTTGTTTAAAAACGATGCAAGAATTTTGAATGAAAATAAGTTGACGTAAATTTGATAATATTATCTATAATATAATAAGATTTATTTCATAATAAGTTTGTCTGCATTCTATTTTTGTTGACGCACGAACATAACAGATTTACTAAAATGGTTTAAATAGAAAAATGAT
>JAPMOR010048405.1:283818-307254 GCA_026543865.1 Argiope aurantia | reverse complement strand
AAGATTATGAAAATGTTGAGTTTTTCTAAATTTTAAACATTCAAAACTTCATAAATAAGTCTTAGTTGATTGTGGAAAATAGAAACATTCATTCATTTATTTAAAATTTGGTGTGTGCAGAATATTTCTCAGAATATAATACCTTACTGCATTAAATTTAGATTTCATAATTTTTGAAATATATTTATAATACGGAACAAAATATTATTATTGATTTCATTTCAATCCTTTTGAAAGCAAAACTAAAAACTGAATTTTATGCTAAATCTGAGAAATTTTTGTTGAATTATTCTTTGAGATATTACATAAATTATCAAAAATATTTTGTAGTTCACATAAGACTCAAATACCGAGATATTCTGTTTGTAATACTCATATTCAATAATAATAGTAATAAATAAATAGCAATAAATATGATAAATAAAATAAAACGCTTGGTTTTATTAAAAAATATCTTTATATTAATTGCAATTTCATCATTTTCACTTTAAATTAAAGTTGACGTTTTACCGGAAATGACAACAAGTTAGCAAAATATATAGAGTAAATTGAACGAAACGATCTAAACAAAAGTATAAGTTTGGTATGACTATCAAAATTTGAAGATTAAAATTGTTTTGTTTGAGAATCTATTAAGAGACCAATTACTTAAAATATTTAATTGAAAATTGTAGCGAGCGGTAATATTGGCGAACCGGCTGGTCGCCAAAGGCGGCTAGTTTTAAATAAATGAATGAATGTTTCTATTTTCCACAATCAACTAAGACTTATTTATGAAGTTTTGAATGTTAAAAATTTAGAAAAACTCAACATTTTCATAATCTTAGGCCAATTAATCTTGAGAAACCTTCGCGCTGATTGGCGTATTTTCTTTGAAACGATCGATGGAAAATCTAAAATTATCCTTTTTTTTTTATTGAATAGTGATATTCAAATTTTCATAAATCAGTCAGTTTAAGTGATCGATTTAGTTGATTGGAAATTAATTCTTTTTATTTAAAATATTAGTGTTTCAAGAACATTTTGTTATCCGTGATTTCCACAGCAGAAGCTTTATGTAAAATCAAAAATTCGTTATTTATTAGAGCATTTATTGAATTAAGTAAAATATAATCATTTTCTATTTAAACCATTTTAGTATATCTGTTGTGTTCGTGCGTCAACAAAAATAGAATGCAGACAAACTTATTATGAAACTAAATCTTATTACATTGTAGACAATATTATCAAATTTACATCAACTTATTTTCATTCAAAATTCTAGCATCGTTTTTAAACAACAAATTAAAAGTTCCAAAAATATCACTGTTGCCAATCTGAATTTCACAACTATTTACAAAATAAAATTTATAATTATTAAAATAATCGTTTGCTACTTTTAAATAAAATATTTACGATTTATGTCGCAACAGATCTGTGTCTTACTAAAGGTTTACGAATTAGCTGTGTGGCCCTGATTTGAATAGATATCCTTTTCATATTAAACAACATTTGCCTTAAAATAAAACTGATTTATTGGATTAATAATATAGAGAGTGTAAAAGATCATAAAATAATTTTTCTTGAATTTATTTTTTAGAAAAAATAATATTTCATATTTGTTTCATTTCCTAAAGACACATGACGAAAATTATATTTTTGCAGATTTTATTTCCAAAAAGATTTAATTTATTTTTAATTGGTGCTTTAATCAATGTGATGGCAACACTTTGAAAAAAGCTATTTTTTCCCAGGAATGCGAAACGTTTATTTTTATTTTGTACGAAAGAAATTGTTGAAAAATAGAGTTAAAATATTTATTTGAAAATTCATTAAAAACAGAAATTTAATTTTGATGTTAAAGTATTGGTGGCATTTAAAAGATAATTTTTTGATCTTTAACTTGATGTAAAAATCTTTTTTGTGCGGTAATATTTTCGGAAGTTATAGCAGAAACACGCCAAAATTTCGCTTAATTTTTAAATAAATAAAATTCTAGTAAAAAATTCGAAAAAATAACCTCCAGGTGCACATTCCCGGCCTCCAAGGTATACACGTGCCAAATTTGGTAGCTGTAGGCTGAATGGTCTGGCCTGTAGTGCGCCAACACACACACACACATTGAGCTTTATTATAAGTATAGATAAACAAGAGATTTCCGAATTTTCGTTGGACTTTCCAGTTATTACGGAAGCAATTCTACGTAATGACGTCAGACATGGAAATATTTTCATTGAAGAGCAATATGACTTCTGGGTTCATTAGATGAGTCTGAAATTCTCAGAGAATAAGTTTTGTGATGCTGTTTTGCTCTGTATAAAATGGAATAAAATGCTTCCTTCTTTTTTTCTACTTTATTCTACCGAAATGTCTTCTTAGTCTCTTAATTGCTTCTTGAACCTTACGGCTTTTATTTACGTTTGATAAAATCTTATTCAGTTCGCGCATGAATATTTGGCAACATTTTAAATTTCCTGTGTTGCCCATATTTCCTTATTTTTTTGTCATATTTTACATAATATTTTGCTGTTAAGTTGTGCTGTTGTAAATGTTCTTTCAGTATATTTTTTTATTTTGTTATTGTATGTTTGTTATAGAATATTTCATTCTTTTATCAATTCTGTTACTTTGTTCAAATAATGCATTATCACATCATTGATTCATAATTTATGTATAAAAATGCATTAAAGTTTGATTTAACTTCTTTCTCAAATATTATGTACAGTGTGCCAATAATCTACTAATAATGAAAATTGGTTTTAAAATGCTATTTTTGTTATTTTTTGTCCATGTTTTTTTAATTATTCATTTATTTTCAAAAATTCTATGCTGCGAAGATAAATTAATCATTTAAAATCTGTAATCTCAAATTTCTTCCTTTTAAATCGGATTCAAAACTGAAACTTTCTATGTTCAAAACACAACTATTTATTTCTACATGCAATTAGCATATAAAAACTAACTTTAAAACTCATAACGAAAAAATATACTAGCATAAATAAGAGTTCTAGACGAATATGCCAAGTTACAATTAAATGTCAATAAGGTGAGAGGCGATTTTTTTAAACTCCATTAGGCGCAATTTATTTTATCATTTTAAATCTTTATTTTTCATTTCCAACTAGTAAGAATTTCAATTAACGAATTAGATGTACGAAATTTAAAAAAATATATATATGCTAAGCTCATTCCAAATTGAGGGGAGGTGATTAACACACGCAAATGCGCCAACCTGTTGAAAAAAATGGAATACGGTATGCCAGATCAGAGTCGACTCATATGTAGAAGCAGCAAAGACGACTGCATTTTTATCCATCAACAATCTAAGGCATTTTTAATGTTTTCAATCATGAAGAAAAATACAAGAGAAAACCCTTATCCCCAATCTTGGAGAATCATCTCAGTCAGTATCAATTATCTTCCGTTGCGCTTATGCAATCGTAGAACCAGATTTATTAATTTTCTCTCACAGGGATTTCAGTTGAAGAAAAGATTTCGAAACACGCAATCCCATTATAAACGAAAGCGATATTAGAAATGGGGTTCTAAATATTTTTCCATTAAAGAACGTCTTCTCTCAAGTGGGAAATTTTTAAATAAATAAGAAAGTAAAGAACCATTCATGGTGAATTTTGTTTAAAATGGAGTGGTATTATAGTAAAATTTGAATGAAATTCTTTTTTATTAAAATTACATTTTTAATAATTTTGCATACAAGTTTCGAAGAATCCGAAAGATATGTTTTCAAAATTCTTGTAACGCAAAAATTATTCTGTATGATCCTATTTAATTCCTTCGGTTAATTTAATAATAACGGCTTTTTAATCTAACAGTTTCAATTGTTAACTTTTTAAACTAACAATTTAAAAAGCCGTATCGTAGAATAAAAACGCGCTTTGTTTTATGATAATAATTTTGATATATATATAATATATATATATTCTTCATCCTTGCAATTTCTAATACTACATCAGGACTAAGGAATGAGCCTTGTTAACATTGAAGAGAAGTAAATATTTTCTAATACACATTATGAAACGGTAAAGATTTTGAAGAATTTCAAAGGATTTTTCAATAGTAAAGCGAACATTTTTCAATATTTGTCTTAATCTTTTTCGCTGTAAGAGAAAAAAAGATTTTTTACGCCGATTTTTAATATTGCTAAGAATAACATCCGATTATGTTGTTTTATATTTTATTATGCTACAAAAGATTATCGTTTAAACTTATAAATCTCCACATATAATTTAATTTTAACTCTAAATTTAATTAATCAATCATTAAAATAGTCGAGAGGAAAGAAATAGAAATAACCATAAGGAGGTATTCCCAATCTGCATTAGAGTTTGAGATAAACTGAAATGAAGTTCAAAAAATTGAATGATCGTATCACCACGAAAATTAAAATGAGCACTGTGATGAAGGCATCATGTTTCCCAATTAGACACGACTCATGGTAATCTACCTAGTCATCAGAGTGAAGTAGCAAACCCACGCCATTATTATATCCACCGGGAAAGCAAAATCCAACCACCATTTAGGAATTTTCTCATTCCTATATCTGAAGTGCCCCGGTGGGATTGAAGGCAAAGTAATTGAAAAGGTGAGCACATTACTTAAATTTTTATTGATATAAATCGATTAAAAATTCATCTGTTTCAAGGTGAGAGGTAATGTGGCATTTGTTTTATTTAATAAGCTTTAAACTGTTCAGAATGAATTAAAAAGGAAAATACAAATAAGAGTATCTGCACAGTCAAGAAAAGAAGTCCCACAAAAGTTGCACAAAGAATGAATGGCACTTAATATGACAAAAGGCAAACATCCTTTTATTAACACAAAGATGATTACCATAAAAAGATCCGAATCCTATTATTGTTTATTTAAAAATACATCACAATTAAAGTTCTTTTCTTTTGCATTTGAACGAAACACTGCTTGACATTCTTCAATCCAAACTTTTATAACAATTCTGATGATCAACTAAATAAAATTCGAATGTCACGTGCATAGAATATCAAAAATTATTAATTAATTAATGCATAAGTAATACAATTAAGAGGACAGGTGAAGTGAATTAGGAATAAATGTACAAAGGGAATATTATTCAATTATTTATTAACTAAGAATCACCTCAATGTTTTAAAAAATGACGAATCAGGTAATTATTTACTTTTGGGGAGG
This sequence comes from Argiope aurantia, assembly GCA_026543865.1. Taxonomy (NCBI): domain Eukaryota; kingdom Metazoa; phylum Arthropoda; class Arachnida; order Araneae; family Araneidae; genus Argiope; species Argiope aurantia. Next base: position 302,091 of record JAPMOR010048405.1, on the reverse strand, counting down.
CATTAATATTTGCACTTGGAAGAAAAAACGCCAATTATCATTTTAGCTTAATAAAAACAGAGGGAATCTTATTTATTTTTCGAAAAATTATTATGACATTTTACGAATAAAATTTTCAAATTTGATCTTAGTTTTGATAAGACTCAGATCAATATTTTTAATAAGACGTGAATATTGCCCCTCCCCCTTTTTTTCTTCTTTTTTGTTCTCATAGTTATAGGAGCTTAGTTTTAGATAATATGTCAGAAAAGACAACATTGATAAACAATAATTAAATTTGCAAATTTTAATGGAATATTCTAATTCAAAAAAAAATTGACTGAAATTAGTCTTATTGCTGTTTTTGTAATTTCACTTCCAATTCAGAAATTCTAGTTTAAGATATAAATCACTCAAGAATTAAATTACGTTCAAATACTTGCAGTGGAGTTTCAATAAGAGTATTATTTCAATCATTATTTTGGAATCAGTCATGGTAAAATATCGTATCCATCTCCCAAAACATAACTTGTTCTGTAGCTATTCCGAAAAATAGAATTTCTGGGAATTTATAATTAGAGAAATTGTAAAGAATTAGATAATGAATGTTTCCAACAAAAAGACGATATTTGTTCTAGATATAGACGAAAAATCATGGAAATTCCTTCTTTATGAACAAGTGAAAAATAAATTCGCTATCGTCAAAAAAAAAGTATTCTTTTTTTTTATTTAAATGCAAATTAAAAAATAATGACGTTAAAAAATTATAATAAACACAAAAAAAAATATTTTTAGATTAGCATGGATTATTCTGTTTATATTTCACGGATAGACAAAAAAATGCCCATTTCTTACTTCCGAAACAAAGCATAGCATTCATTCCAAAAATATTTTTTTCAATCTGAAATACGCATCAAATACAGATAATAATCGAAATCTCGAAGCCAAATTTTTTGGTGATTTCAATACTTCACGTAGGTTTAAAAAGAAGAAAAAATAAATTTTAATTTCCAATTGCAATTAAAAAATTATTAATTTTAAAAACATAAAGTACTTCATGGATCAATGGAGTTCAGGTTTTATAATTTATATTGCCTTACAGTAACAAAAAAGTTTTCATTAATTTATTTGATTGTACAGATTTGGGCTTTAAATTAAGAAAAGAAAAACCAGTGGGCCATAAAAAGCAATACAGAGATTCTTATTCCTGCATTTATGCATTTATCTTGATTCTATCAAAACTATTCAGTATAGCATAATGAGTTACTTCCAGTATGAAATTTGTGCAGTGCTCTGAGAACAAAACACTATCAAAAGAAAAGTTATAAAAGTCAATTTAAAATCAAATTATTTTAACGATTCTCTTTAATTTTATTTTACTTTTTTTCTTACCGTCAGGATTTGCGGTATTTTTAGACACGTCAGCGCTCTTTTAAAAAATTTTAAATCATAAAAATTTCCCCATTTAACTACATACAGCGGAAGTAGTCTTTCCAAAATTTTCTCGTATTTTCTCTCTAATAAAGATCATATCATCCCCCCCCCGCATAAAATTGTATCCTTTGAGTAAAGTCTCAAATACAAGACATCGACGAATAGTAATTAGGAAATATAGATCGTTAGCGTGAATCTATTATTTTTACTGAATCTATCGTGGGAATATGTACTTTGGGAGCATTTATTTTTGCAGACCTTTTGAAGCCAAAATTTTACACGAAACAAGATCACATACCCAATTTCATTGAATCTGAGTTATGCGTTTTCATGCAGGCGAAAGTACAGACTGGCAAAAGGTTAATATTTTGATAGAGTTGGTTCAGAATTTGATAAAAATCTACATTTTAGATGTTAAACGTTAAATTCTACCTATCCAATTCTATACGTTTTGTAATTATCGAGTTAATTTGTACTCAAACAGCCAGAGAAAAGACTCTTTGAAGAGATGTTCAAAATTCGATGCAAATCTATGAATTTATTTTTAAGTGGAAACTGTATATAAAATTTCTTTTTTCTACATTGTTGCGTTTCAGAGTCATCTCATTTACATGCAGGTGACAATAACCTTGTTGCATTTGGTTCAAGATTTTCTGTATCTGTGTTCATCTAGCTCAGTTTCATTTTGAAACTGTCATGTTCATTTGCAAACAAACAGATATCCAGGCAGACGGGTGGGTACCTCATAATTGAGGATTAGAAGCTTCCGGTATGGTGGTTGGTTCTCGCCACCCTTGTTGGTATATGAAAAGGTGGGGATTAGCTACCTCCCATCGATGGCGGGACGTACTTCCTTAGGTAAGAGTTGTACCATGACCGGTGATGACACTTTGGATTCAACCACAGTTATTTTTAATTCTTGCTTTGTCGTATTAAGTCAAAAAGAAATATGATTTTCGAAGCTATTTGATGCCATCTAGATAAATGAATATATGCAATATATGCAATAAATGAAATATATGCAAAAAAATGAAATATATGAAAAAATGAAAAATGAATATTCAAAAAAATGAAATATATGCAATAAAATTTAGATAAAATTTTTGGTACTAAATTATTTTATATATTAAATTTTTTGCTCTCTCAATTTAAAGCCGAAATGGAGGAAATTCTAGAGACCGTGGATAGATCTGTGATTTTTGTAAACAAAGAAGAATCTGCTAAAGAATTTATGGAAATATCCTTGCCCAAACTTCAAACATTGAAATACCGTGGTCAATTAGACAAACTTAGGTATTCAAAATTTTAAAATGGTTACTCTTGTATAACCATTCATTGAATCGAAAAGAATGAAAAATTGGCAGTCCAATCTCCAAATATTGACCAAAATGCCGCCTTATTTTTCATGCCACTTTTTATAAACTAACAGTGGAAGTTTGTGTTTATAATAGAATTTGAGAAGTTTACAACCCAATATAATTTCATTGTTCAGCTGACATTCAAGTTTTGGTAAGCAGAGTAATATGACTATTGAATTTTCATTAATGAAAACATTTGGGTGTTTCAGTCGAAAGCTTAGTGTTAGTGATAGTGTACTGTCTAAGTGGACTTAGTATTTGACAGCACTTAGAACACATTTATGATAGAATTCGAAAAGTTATGTATACTGATTACAGGAAAATGCTGGAGCAGTTCAAATAGTATAACTTTTTCCTAGAAAATCTCGATTTGATTTTAATAGGCAATAGCGTTATAGGAGATTTAAGAATCAACTGCCACATGGTTAAAGAAGAAGCCACTCTTAAGTATATAAAAAAATAGAAGAAAATAATTTTCATAAAATCAAATTTAAAAGGAACAATAGATTGCAGCACTGATTATTTTAATGAACAGGGCAATTTAAATACATATCGCAAATATATTTATCTATATTATAACTGAACATCTAGAAAATCGGCATCACAAAATAATTAGATGAAGAATTGGTGGATTTTCTAAAATATGAACTATATTCAGTAGTATTACCGCCATTTGGTGAAAAAAGAATCGAAAAAGATACAAAATCCTCTTTGGACAAATCTTTTAATCTAAGTCAATGTTTAAGCTAAGTCATTTTCGATCAGCACCCTGAAACTGATACAATAAGAGACACCAAATCGCAAAGCGGGCGGAAAATCACGGAAACAAATGTCAAATGAAGTAATGCTGAATGCATCAATAGTACAAACGATTTCCCAAGAAAATTTCCTAGCCATTCAGACTAATAGAGATCAATTCATCGCAAACAAGCTCGTTTGAGAGAACATTCTGAGTAATAAAGCCGATGAAGAGGCTGATTATTTCATTGCGAACACATCTCTAGTCCTGTGATTTTCACAGATGAGGTTATCAATCTTCTATTCATCTTAACAGACATCTGCATTTTTTAAGGCGCGCATTTTCTAAACCCAGGAAAAGAAAAACAGAAAAGATATTCTGAGCACATCATGTTGTAGAATAAAACAAAAAAGCAATAATTGAAATTAGTCTATTTAATAATGCCAAAAAGGTTAAAAATGAAAGGTTAGGACGTCATACTAATTATTTTTAATAATAGCAAAGTGAAGTTTATTCAGACTAAAAAAAATAATCCGAATCTTCACAAATTAAAATTTTTAATAACATGCGAATATTGTTAACCATGACATTGTATGTTTACTCAGCATCTACTCGGATACAATATCCTTGAATAAATCCTACAGTAAATCTTCATGCAATACTAGCCATATTTAGGAACCAACTGGCTGAACGGGAATATTGTTTGTGCCATTTTCAATTAAAAATATTGTGCATACCTTAATGTTAAGATTAAATTGTGACAGGTGCATACCTTAATGTTAAGATTAAATTGTGAATTTTTAATAATTTTCATTCATTTCATCTTGTTCAATACATGTTAAGTCCATTTTATATCTATCATAATCAAGTCAAGTCGCATGATATCATAGCGTTATTAAAATATAACTTTTGGGATTAATCCATCATTTTTTAAGGTATTATAATCTTCACTTTCCAACTTATTTTTTCAAATAAACTATACAGACCTTTCTCCTTTGCTTACTACAATGGTAGAAAACGATGTGATGGAATATTCAACGGATCAATGAATTTGAACTTAATGAAATCCATCCTTAATAATTGTGAAAAATAATGTAAAAAATACTTTTTAAAAATTACTAAAATTCAGGGAAAATTTGCAAGACAACTACTCAGCTATCATTAAAAAGACCATTTTTTAATTTTACATAGCATAAAAATCAGTTTTATGTAATAATATTTTCCAGAACTATCAAAAGATGCAAAAATCTCGCTAGATTTTTATTTAATTAAATTTCTAACTAAAATTTCAAAAAAAAATCTATCCTATGTTTTACCTCTAAAGTATACCTAGGTCAAATTTAGTAATTCTATTTCAAATGGTCAACCCATACAGCGCAAACACACACACATTTATCTTTATTATAAGCAGAGAAGAATAACATTTTGCTTTCGCTTCTTCCAAATGAAGCAGCTGCAACCAACATTCCCTAAAGGGCTTATCATCAAATCCAACGTTGCCATAGCAATGAAAAGAGATCCGAAGATTTGGGTTGCGAAAGGACAAACAGTGGGCTAAAATCTGTCACAACTTTTAAGTTTCTACACTTGATTCTATCCTGCACAAGATAGTGTACAAGTGCGAAAAGTGAGTTCTTGAAAAGCCAGAATGTTTTGCACAGCGTTGAGCTTTCATTGTTGAGCTTTCGTTCATGACAGGAATGACGAAAGTGATAACGAACAAATTGCACCTGATGATTTATTTGAAACTGGATGTCAACTGATAAATATCCAGAAGATACTGGACCATCAATATCAATAAAGCCAAAATTGAATGAATATGTAGAATAATATGTATATTTTTCTATATATTAATTTATTTATATATCGTTGTAAGTTGCATCATCATTATCAGGTTATAATTTGCATAGTTTTGAACGTTTTTTTTTATATTTTTCAAAAAAAATTTTATTTGACTGCTATTTAAACTACATACAGAATTATTTAGATAATTTGAAGAAAATAAATAGAATAGATTAAGAACCGCTTAATTCAAATACTTTTAATCTTTTATCAATAAATTGTTATTATGAAAATGGCTCTATATTTTCATTAAAATAGACCTTCTTCATAGATGTAATATGAAGAGTAAGATATTGTGTAAAATGGCATGGTTGAATATCAAATTCGTCGAGGATTGATGGTCTTTTGTTGTAAAGAGAGCAGATTCTCCTCGTCACCTGACCACAGTTCAAAATTACCGTGATCCATCTGAAAATGGCCTTATTGTTACCATAAAACGAGGCGTAAATATCACTAATATAAAATAAGAAATGGGGAGATAGATTATGAAAATTATTTAGCTTTTCAAGTGGATGGAAGTTGCGAATCTAAAAAAGTATTAGTTTTACTAATTAATAATGTAAAAATTACAAATCATAAATAAAAATTTTGTTTATAATTTTACTATTTATCAAATGCAACTTGCATATTTAATTTCTATCTCAAAGTGCAATTCAATTACACATGCCAACAAATTCGAATTGGTTACATACAAAGTTACAAGGGAATCTCGGTAATCCGATGCTTCAGATAATCGAAAAAAATATATAATTTTCTGGAAAATTTTACTAAAAAATGATGTAAGAAATAGCGATTGCGAATCTGAAATAAAGCTAATGTTTATTCCTAGTTTAAAAGAAACATTTGAATTGGTATTTAATACAGCACCTTAAATAATAAAAACAAAACTGTTTATCTTCTTTTAAAGAAAAAAAGATAAACCAACTTGACGACGAACTGCTACGTTAGCGCTGTATAAATATCGTACTAACTGGTGTAGTGCAATGTATACTGTTTGCTTTGAGTTGCGTATAGCGCCAGTTGAAGCGATCTTGCAGCACTCGAAGATTTGTCGAGACATCTTTTTCACTTTCCTCGGAATTCTCTTAACCTTGATTTTTAAATCTGGATGTCTTATGAAAATAATAAATATATATTTCAGCAAGAATAGTTCATTAATATGATGAACGATCGACACTTTAACACGATCGACATTCCGACACAATGTAGAGTGACCACTTTGAGTCCAGTAAACTATTTTTTAGTAAGTATTACTATCCTGAATTTATTTCCCTGTTTCTTCACTGTAGCGTGTGAAATGCTGTTAACTCTCTCTTTCCTACTCCTCAGGCTATATCAAAGTCAATCCTTATTGCATTTGATTATATCATGATCATTTTATTCGATTTCCCGGAATCCGGACAGAGGTCATCTCCAGTTAGTTCGTATACCCGAGGTCACATGGTACTTTTAAAAATATTTTTAATAGGTTTAGACTCGTCATCTGTTGATAGACGAAATACCAGGTCGATACAAGATGCTTTAAAACAGACATTCAGAACTATTATTTCGCAATGATTATTAAAAAAAATCGTTAAATGATATTAGACCATACTATGAACTTCATCACAGCTGTAGGAAATTCGTCTTTCTATCTTCTTAAAAGAGAATTGTTTACAATGAAATTTATGATTTGTCTTCCGTTTATTCGGCTATATCAATTCGATATGAAGCAGAGCATTGTGACTGGAGTACCCAGGGATTGACCGAATTCTGTTTAGTGCCGAGACTCATTTTTATTTGGAAAGTATTCCGAGTGCCTTAAAAACTAAAAAGAAGGAAAAAGTGCAATGCGAAATACAAAGTTCGTATCAAAAAGCATTGTTTTGAAAGTCCGCATTGACTTATAAATTTTTACCTGCGCAGCTACGAATACTGAAATATTCAAAGATGAAGCTTTTAATCCCCATGTCAAGCTATTTAGTGGTTTAATCAATAATCACTTCCTTATGAACGATAACACAACAGCTTCCATACTTTTTTGGTGGTAAAGGAATGAAGCATAGGGAATGACTTGCATGTTATTTTACGTTAAATCCGATTTCACTCGTGTAAGACTTAGGACTCGCATATGCGACACAGTACAACTCCCAACTTGCACCTTTCATGACTTTTATACCCCCATTTAGAGTGTTCACTTTTGTTTCAATGTGTATTATAATGACTAGTCGCAATTTGACTAACACCCCAAATGGAAACTTAATTATACATTTCTTAATTTTTCATGCACGTATTTCGAAAAAGTCTTAAAAAATCAACTTTTCCTTACCCCTTTCTTATGCAAATTCTTGTAGAATTCATCTGATCTTTTGCCTTTTGATGATATGCCAGATTATATCAAAATAAAGACCTATTTTTCTTTTACTTAAATGGAATAGCATTTGAATTGATAGTTTCGTTTTTATTGGTATTCCTTCAATTTTTACTGTTGTTTTAGTAATAGAACTATCATCAATTTGCAGATTTGTGCTCATGTTTTGATGTCCGATAATAGATTTCACATATTACAGCAAACAAACGGTAATATTCTTCAGAATATGCAAATAAATATTTAAATCTGATGAGTTTTCAAAAACAAAACTGTAACGTTGGAAAATATACTGAAATTGTATTACTAAATGTAGTTCGAGAAACAAAATTTATTTTCCCGTCTTTTAATCAATATCTAATTCAATCACTAGACGTTTCTCTTCACAGCTGACTTATCTTACTCAATAAATGGGCCCCTCGCATTATCAAACGTTCATTAAGTGAGTATTTATTGCTAATTGAGACGTTTTGATCATCTGAAGTGAATCTGAAATAAATGAAGCTGGTTTTAAAAAAATGTTTTTTTTTAAACCAGTTTCACTTATTTGCATTGTTAGTTTCTTTTCATGAACTATTTTTCTACGTAATGCGTTTCTGCAAATTGAGTTCTTTAACTGAAAATAAGGTCTCTAGAATAAAACTCAGAAACAAGGTTGTTAAACTTCTTCAAAATAATTTTTCTATTCAATTAGATCAATACAGGATCATTAACAGTATTCTACTTCTTCAAAATAATTTTTCTATTCAATTAGATCAATACAGGATCATTAACAGTATTCTATTTGAGATGTACTGTCAATATTATGAGCTGAAGGCTCATCAACAAGTGTAATCAATAAAGGGCTAATTTTCCGTCAATTCACAGTTTGCATTATTGAAACAATTAAATGATTATGTTAAAAAGAAATCAAAAATACAAAATCAAGAATGTGAAAATCTGAAACTATTTTAAACTATTTTATTTATTTATATGTGCAAACAGTAGAATCTTAGTTTACTTTTGCAGTCGCTAAGACGGACAAGGACAGCCTTTAGGTGATTGGGACAATCAAACTCCCATATAAAGAACCCGACTGCCAGAATGTTACCTGTTCTCGAACCAGCTCAATAGCATAACTAGATCAAAGCGGACAAGATTGAATCCCTGGTCGCCATTAATAGAATACATAGAATTGGATTTAAATTTTTTCTCTTCCTTTTTTGGACTCAAAGAGTAAATACAGCAATTGGCTAAAAATTCGACTTTCAGATGAAATTCTATTTAATTTATTAGACCTCGAAAAGTCCAAAAAGCAATTTTTTTAGAATTATGAATGCGAAAATTAAAAAATGGTATGAAATAGGGTATATTTTCAAAGCATCAAAATTGTAGATCTCTTTTAAGTTTGGTCAAAAACGTCCTGGAAATTTTTTTCTCAGACCGTCCGTGTGTTTCTGAATATAATAAACCAACAACTATTAAGTGAATTTATCATTAGAATGATAGATAATTATCGAATAGTATGGATAAATTCCATCAAAGGTTTACCAGTCGTGTTATCGTGGATATTTGAATATAAACTGAAAAAAAGCAACAAAGTGGATAAATAAAATTTGTAACGTCGTCTTATCATCAAATTTCAACATCCGCGTAAAGTTTCGGCTCCAATCCCCCCTCCCCCCAATGTAAAGTATATATCTTCCAGAGCACGAAGTAAATGTTCCGTATTGCGTTCGATACCAGAAAGCCAAAGAGAACATATTCCAGATGAGTATTTTTTTAACTCTAAATTCAGATTATTAAATATTGAAAAAAAGTTATTGAGCAAAATTGTTTCGAATAAAATCTCGCAATTCTCAAGGTCGTCCCTGGTGGTAGAATAATTTATATAAACTTCTCAGAAAAAAAATTTCAAATTGCATTATACTGATAAAAATATTCATAAATAAAAATAAATATAATTTTTTAGAAAAAATTATTTCTCTTGCATATTATCAAAACAACCCAATGACAAAAGAAGTAACTTTATCATTAAAAAGAAATGATTGGGTTGTTTATAGTCTGATTTGAATGTTTATAGTCTGAGAACATGGTAAAAAAATATGGTGCAAAACATTCTATAGCAATTTAGCAAGAGTTAATATTTTAGTCTGAAGACTGTGATTATATTGATGCATTTTCTCTCTTTAAAAGTAATGACAATAATGATTCACCATCAAGTATTATATTTGGTTTCAAAACTTTGTTTCAAAACAAAATCGATAGACAAAACCAACAGATTTGTAAAAAAGTTCTCAAACTTAAAATCTTAGAGTGAAATGATATAAAGAAAAGAAGATAAATATACTGTATTTTGTTAATAATTGATGATCCAGAGAAGATTCTATAATTCGTACATACAAGCATAAAACAGAAACCATTGCAAAATATTAAAATGTAAAAGTTATAATATAGGAAGTGTAAGTATTTTGAGTGAGAAATAAAGAGAATTTTCATTCTAACCACAAAATAAATTTATATTTGATAATTCTAAAAAATTTAGGTAAGAAATTTTTTTGTCAAATTGCAGGTTTACCTCGAAGAAATCAATCCTCACAAAAGACTGACACTAAAAAAAGCGAAGTGAAAATTATGTGAAATTTCTATACATTTTTAGAAAAATCTACGGCCTGCAGATCATATTCTAGACTATTTGATAAGCATTGAAATATCGTTTGAAAAAAAATTTCTAAGGCCTGTAGATCAAATTCTAGATTGTTCTCTAAGCTTTGAAATAACGTTTGAAGAAAAAATTTTAAATACACTGCCTGCAGATAAATTCGATTCTATGCTATAGGCACTAAAATAATGTTTCAGAAGAAATATTTCTACGACCTGCTGATCAAATTCTAAACTGTTCGGTAAGCGTTGGAATAAACTTTGTTAAAAATTTCGCTCATCACTCTTGATGATTTTAATTTTTTAAAAACTATTCTGATTTTACTTATTTTAAAAGCTTCCATCAGAGTATACGGTTTCGTGTGGTATTTTCTTATGCTTTTTCTTACTTTGTAAGAGATAAGAAACGAAACAATAGTATATAAATAAGTATAGTGTTATTAATATCATTTTATTGTTGGAATATTCTTCAAATTATAAAAAAAGCTAATTCATAAATATAGAATTTTTTTCTTTGCTTATTAAGTGTTGATGAGTTAGTAAAAGGTGGGTGAAACTTAAACAGGCATTAATATACACAAAAACAAGAAAGTTTCCTAATGTTTATCTAATAGCAGATGAAAGCAATAGGCTGTAGAGGAAGTAAAATTTTAAACGTATTATTAAGCCAATAAGTAATAAATTCGCATTTATTAAGCCACATAACATGAAAAGCTATTTTACGGTATCACTTGCTTCAATGAACACTTTAAAATGGAGGATTAACTGATTCGGTTGAGGAACTGTCTTAACATTTAGCTTCCCGAACACATAAACAATAGCAGTCTTGTGGTATCCCCCCCCCAAAAAAAGGGAATGTGAATTTAATTATCTATGCTTTATTTTTGTGCTTCCTTTAACCCATCAGGTTCAACATTACGTGCCTTCTACCACTTACAGTTTCCATTTCCATCCTGACACATTATTCGGAAATGTTTGGCTGAAAGTGCATTATCGCTTTTTTTATATTTAACCCAGCTTTTTTTTAAAAAATTCTGCGAACCATATTGCATGTCATATTTTTCTTTCAAAATAAGGCCCAGCTAGAGATATTTCTCATCTTTTGACAAAACTCTACACAAAATGTCAAGTTAATTTAGTTAACTTGTAAATATCTTTCCATTATTCACTTTTAATAATTCCGTTTCCATTTGTTAATGTACTTTCCTTGATTTCCTTACTTTTTAAAAGCATTTCCTTGTCCAATTCCTTTGTTCTAATCTCACTAAATGTTTTTAATCTAATTTATCTACATTTTATTTCTTTAAATGAATCCTGATGCATTCTAGAAGCATTAGATCCAGACCATTAGCATTCTAGAAAGAAGAAATCATAGCAATAAAATGTATACGATTGCAATCGGTATTTCTATTTTTTAAAACTTTTATTTATTTTGTCTTGTTTCATATTTTTAACCTTTTTGCACGTACTTCTCTATGTGCTGGAGTACGGGTATGAAACTCCTATCTCGCATGTGACCCAGACAAATAACGTTGAGGCCCAACAAACAAAAGAACATTTAACTAAAGTTTTCATAAAACTTTAATTTTCGAAATTTCTAATTATATTCCTGAAAAAATCAAGTTTATCCAAAATTGCTTTGAATAAAAAATACAGGGAAAAATTATTCAAATTTTTTATTAAATTTATTAGTACGGAATTTGAAAACAAAATTTAATAATTTTTTATCTTTGTAAGAACAGCTTTCTTTGTTTACTACTTTTTTCTCCATCAGTACTATATGAAAATACATGTAATCAATTTCGGTAAAATTGAAGGCAAAATTCGATTAAGTTGGGACACCTGAATTTTACAAATATTTACTAACCAGATTTAAGCACATCGGCATATGAAATTATTTATAAGTTTAGCATTACTTGTAGTGCAGCAATAATTTACATTTATGAAAGAAAATAAATCCTCTGAAAAATGCAGATTTACTGATAATTTACTGTAGTAATTATTACGTTGTAATTATCAATTTTAAAATTAATAATTATTACAGATAACCTATCCAGTGAAGAAAGAAAAAAGTTAAAATTACAAAATCTTATTTGAATGTATTTTATACTCTTTTCAATTTAATATTCTTTCACAGGATAAACGAACTGAATTTTTATACTTTTTTTAGAAAAATTATTAAGTATAGGGAATTTAAATTAGAATAAGGTCCTTGTTAAATTTTTCTAATAATATTCTAAATTTGGAAAAAATAGAAAAACTGAATAAATAATTTTGCATTTAATAGCAAAATTTTAAAAAACTTGTACAGAACTTAAATCCTTGGAAAGATTAAACACGCTGTTGGTAGGATAAAAAAAATGGCAGAGTTCCCTAAGCATGCTAGGATCAAAATTCTGTCGATTAAGTTGGTATCTGTTGCTTTATTAAACTTGCCACATCAGGCTGCGTCATGAAACGCCACATTATATTGAGAAAATCCCTGCATTTAGCTTAAAATCTAATGACAGAGTAAAATTATCTGACAAGTTAATAAAAATTAATATAGAATATTAAACTTTTAAATATTGCCACGTCATCTTCAGTTACTTAGAATTTACTGATGATGAATAAGACATTTTTTCAAAGTATTAACCTAATTAGAAATGGAATTCTGATTAGAAATTTAATGTACAATTTCATCACTTAACGAGCCAGCGTACTGGCCTATGGGTAGCGCGTCTTTCCAGTGATCTTGAAGTTCCGAGTTCGAGTCCTGGTTCAGGCATAGTTGTTCTTTATACTGTGTTCTATCTGTGAGGTGTGTGAAAGAGTCCCCCTATAAAAAGGGGTTGTGCAAGCGATTGTGTGAGTGTCATCTTCATATGAGCTGTAAGTCAAAATTCTGCCCTCGGCCGCTCAGGGTCTTTATACTCAGAAGTCATTGCACACAATTAACTTAAATCGCTGCCTTCGTTAGCAGGCTTGTCTATGGCAAATGCCATAAGTAACAACAACAACGTCACTTAACGCTGTTATAAGTAAAATGTCTCTAGCAAAAAAAGTAATGGATAAAAATGTTGTATTTAGAATCAGATGATACAAATGAAAAAAAAATACAGAAAACTATATTAAAGTTACATTAATTTTCACTCTCTAAAGGACGAGCAAAATTTAATTATTATTATAAATTTTAATTAAGTCATAAATTTGATTAATAGAAATATTAATCTGAGACTATCAGAGAGGCATTACCAATGTCTTCATTTTCTTGCAGACAGGCTCCTGAACTGTTTCTGTTAAGAGAAACAGGCCGTAATTGAAATGCTGAATTGACCGAGAAATAAATTATACGTCCTACTTAAAATTCTAAAAATAAGCTTTCTTAGTTTCCAAGAATTGTTGTTTACAGAAGGTCTCGAAATATCTCAGGAAACAGATTCTGAGATATCATTATTTCAAGTATCACCAGCTAAAATAATATTTTAGTATCTGTCACAAACAACTATTTCAACTTAGTTGCTTTGACTAAATCTCTTTAATCGCTGCATTCGTACTGATTTTGTCATGAAGGTTCTTCGTTTTTCTCCATTTTTTCGTATTCTAATTTCAAAAGGAAACAATATTATGGGAATACTTTACTGATCAAAAATAATTGCTTTAAGTCAAAATTTAAACATAAAAGGTACTAGCAATTAAGAAATATAAGAGGTTATGATGATAAGATTTCGACGTAGAAATCGGAAAATGCAAAGTTCACAAATCTCCATGTATGTAGACGTCCTGTACTTTATATTTACTATCGAGGATCAATATTTTCGCTCTATAGTATGGAAGTTCGGGGGGAAATGTATTTGAAATATATTAGAATGAATATATTTCAATATTAATTATGTAAGAAACACGGAAAAAGTCTATAAAAATATCTATTGAGAATTTTGGATTTAAAAGGTCAAAAACAAATGAAACGGAACTGCTTATTCCCCATCATGAATCTCTTTTAACAACAACTAGCCACAACATTCTCAGGAATTACTGAACTTCACCCTTTCCTAACTTACAATAATGAAAATGGACTCGCCCTTAATCTGCCAAGCAGAATACTTTGACATTCCCTTCTCATCTTGTCCTGTCTATTTTGTAAATATTTGTGGCAAAATAGAGTCGCAAAAATATTTGGAAAATTTTGATTGATTTAGATGGTCGTACAACTATGTGGGTTCAGGGAAAACACAATACTTATATGATATTTCAATTTCAAGTTGTTTTTGTGATTTATTTGTTTAAAATGTAATACTCTTTTTAAGGTCATATACTTTCTGTAAATTGTGAAATGCAATAGCTGTTGCAATCGTGTTTGAAATATTATTATACATCGATGTTTCGAGTAAACGGTTTAAATTTATTTGACACGTAAACTTCTCTCTATCACTCATTTTTAAGGAATAGATAGAGTTTCGAACTAAATGTGAAACCATTAGTCAAAATATAAATGCATATTATTAACCACCAAGCTCAATTTTAACCTTACAGTACATCGTGTAGCCATTTGGCTACAAGTTTTTATTACCATTTACAAGCTTCAAATGGTTGTTTAAAAGGGCAATAATGAGTGATTGGGAATGCTTTTTGATAAATATTTGTAGAAAAGACATATATGGCAATTGCGGTAATAGAATAAGATTTAATTTGGAAGCTTGAGAAAATGCCCAGATAGTTGTTACATGAAAAATAAACATAAAATTATTTTTTCTTTTCATTTTAAGAAATAT
This sequence comes from Argiope aurantia, assembly GCA_026543865.1. Taxonomy (NCBI): domain Eukaryota; kingdom Metazoa; phylum Arthropoda; class Arachnida; order Araneae; family Araneidae; genus Argiope; species Argiope aurantia. The sequence goes on along the minus strand of JAPMOR010048405.1, from coordinate 287,001 downwards.
ATTGGTAAAAGGGGACAATTGTTACAATGTGATTTGTGTCACTGAGATATCGTTTAATTTAAAATGAAGCCATTTGGCACATTTTAATTTATTTTAAAATTTCAGAAAAAAAATGTAAAAATTTTAGATATTTTTCATGAATTACATGCAATTATTCAAAATATGCATATTTTATTGTAAAAGAAAATAAAAATTCATACATTCTAGAGTTAATACTTGCTTGAAACTATTTATTGCACATTTTTATCAAATTTCACTTGCTTCATGCTTATAAATGGGGAATTTCGTAATCGATTTTTCTTTACTTCATTGTATATACTAAAGTTTTGAAACTTCGTCACTTGTGAGTTTAAAATTTTTGTTGCCTATAATTTTTCGGAGTAGAGGATTTATATTGAAGTACTGACAACCACAATCCATTTATAAATACATATTTTTTCATTTCAAATCTCTTTTTTTTCAGTTCTAAAAAAAAAATTCTATTGAAATTGGGAAGATCGCATTTTTATCGAGAGAATATTATTACAATTCCTATCTCATATGTCGACTTTTTTTTCACATTTATCATTTTTTGCTTTTCCAAAAATAATATGCAAGAAATAAAATATTTCTTGTTTTATTACGTGAAGATTGAATCGTATTAACATAACAACATCTTTATGACATTATTTCAATAATTTATTTGAGATAAATTTCAGAAAAGGTTCAATCTTGAGCCAATTATGTATCATCTTACTTGCGAAAGCATTTGCATTGATTAATTACTTTTGACAACTTGCAGTATGCGGAGTTTTTAATCCTTTCAAAAGCAAAAACGATTTATATTTTTCATGAAAACGATATCAACTTGTCCATAAATTTATAAGGGGAAAAATTCTAACACTAGAACTGAACCTAATGCCTCCATCATTGAAAACTATCTATTTACCAATATATACGCAGGAGACCACCAACTATAAAAGAAAAACGTTTTGAAAAAAGTGATTTCATAAGAAACCACTATTCTTACAACAAATTGAGTGTGGTTAACCGTGTATCAAAATTAGCTTAATATTTGCCTTGAACAGCAAAAGCTTGTATAGGATTTGCAACTCGCTTTTACGAGCAAATTAGCTTCCGAATTTATTATCTCGTTATTATAGCTCTGGCGATTAAAATAATCGATTTAAAAGCTCATGTTACTTTAATAATAACCGGTCATTATTAATAATTAGTCTTGGCGGTCAGTTGTTTCCTCTAGGGGATGGTGCCAATTAATTACAGTTAACTTATTTAGATATAACTTCATATACATGATTTCGTCAAATTGCAGACATTAAAACCATGTTATTTTAATATAGTCTTGTATATTCTTTGCTCATTGTATACATGAATTTTAAGGATGGAAAACAGTCCCATGACATTGTGATGAAAGCTTATAAGCCAGATAATAGCTGCGCTTCACGGGTTATTGCTTTTGTATTGTGGTTATGTTACTGGGCTGCGAACCACAAGGTCGCAGGTTCTATCCTCGCCAATACCAATCCTCCACAACATCATAATGCTACTAAAGACACAAATATCCGACTTATCTATCATCTAATTTTTGCTACATTATAGATTCACTTCACCCCAGGATCCCAAGTTCGAGACCAGACTGTACCGAACAACTGCCGTGTAAGCGGATCTGATGCGCGTTAAATCCATCGGGGCCAAATGTTGTCCCGCTGGTGTGAGGTGGAAGTTTGGAGAGGGAGGTTTGAATTCAAGTGTCGTTCTTGTTATCTGACTGCCGTTCAGATTTACAAGGTACGTCCCAAAATAGCAATGGTGTTGCTTTAAAACGGAGAAGTTAATGTAACTGAACCAAAAGATTTAAAATCTCGACTCCTTGCTTTTCATGGAAAAAAAACTCAGAAGTTACCGTGTAAGTGAATATGGCGCATCTGTCAGGACCAAATGCCCTTCCCCTGGTATGGTGGGGATGCCTGGAGAAGGGGGGAGGGCCAGCTCTGGTGCTGACCTCGTCATCTGACCACAGTTCCTAAAATATTCATCATATTGCTCCAAAACAGGACTTAAATAATACTAAACAAATTTCAGAGAGAATAGTATACATTAAATTAAATCGTTAAATTTTAGTAGCATTTTAAAATTATCGTATTCTGGTTTTCACGGATAAGCATGCACGTTATAAAAGTCCTGCCGAAATACATCTAATAAAATTTAAAGAAATTATTTTATCAAATAATTGGTTTATTTAAATCACAAATTATCCGCTATTTATTACATAAAATAAGATGCTAAGAATCTAAAATAACTCCCAGAAACAGTTGTTTGTTGTTTCTGAATATTTTTAAGAAATAAGGAAGAGGAAATAAAATGGGAAGAAAATATTTACTCAGCTATGAAAATATTTCTCCATTTCTAGAAAGACTTTCTTTTGATCTTGAATAATTCTAATAAAACGAGCCCGACAAACAAGGATTTCTCTAAAAAAGGGGGGAGGGGATTGTGAGGCTTGTCTCGGGTTATATTTTTTATATGACTGATAAAGCTCTATATCAAGTGTTCTAATACTTTTTAAATTACTTATCGTATAAATTATTTACCATATTTCTTCTTGAATTCATTCATAAAACTTTTGTACGATTAAATATTTAGAAAATTATCTCTTTATTGAATTGAAATGATTTCAAACATTACGTTAACCTGTGGCCAATATCGCAGCCAATTTAAGGAGGCATCAAATACGGAGAGAATAAACATGCATCTTCAACATTCAAAAATGCTACGATTCAAAATATTGCATCGTTAATGGAATTTATGTGAAATTCTGTATGTTTTTTAATTTGTTTATCATTTAAAAATTTTTTTAATCTTTATTAATAAAGGTGTGTGTGTATGAGAGAGAGAGAGAGAGAGAAACAGTGAGAGCGCATGTGTGCGTGTGTGTGCTAATGCTCTGCAAGCTCGACCATTTAACCTAGAACAATCACACAACAGAGTTTGTTCATAAAGTTAAAAAAATTATTTTTTTGATGAAACTAATTTTTTAAATATAAATTTACTTTCTATCTTCAATCCATTTTTAAAAATTATTTTCAACATATTTTCTAACGATTTATTCACACAAAATAAAAATAAAATTTAAGTTGCAAGAACACAGTTGCTCAGGCATGAAAAAAATTAACTTTTGTCCAT
>JAPMOR010048405.1:23406-275473 GCA_026543865.1 Argiope aurantia | reverse complement strand
ATAATATATATAATGTAAACATATTTTATCAGTGTGTGGACAAAAAAGATGACACTTTTGGAATTTTAACTTCGATTTAGTTCAAACCGGGAGGCATACTTTGTACAAAGAAAAAGCGATAAGAGATGCCCCATTCTATAACACGACACAATACCAAAAGAGACAAATTTTTCCCTTCGGTGATTTTACTATGAGATTTTGAGAGGGATTTCTTTGTCGCCTATTGATTTAGGTAAGGGAATCTTAGGTACCTTTAAAAGAATGTAGTAAGCAATCGGCTTTCTTTCCTTTCGCTCAGATCTTAATAAAATGAATGGTTATTGGTTTTCTAGTCGGTGTGTTATAAATAATTAAATAAAAAATTGGGAATAGGATTGGGAAATAAGAGAACATTTTCGAATTAAGTTTATATAGACTAATTTAAGATAAAAATTGGAAAATTAATTTAGATTTAAAAATGTCTATATATATATATATATATAATATAAATACTATGAAGTGTTTCCTGTTCCGTTTTTGGTTTCAGTTTGAATAAGAAATAATTTTTGTTGCGATTCCGAAAAAATTTCGTTTTGTGTTCGTTTTCAAAATATTTCTTACTTTGATTGGTTACTTATATATATAATTTTGTTTTATAATATAAAAATGTCCAAATGTATAGCTAAATAATATTTAGATAGTGGTTTTATATGAGAAATATTACAACCAACTCTCTCGAAAGGGCCTCGCAATTAAATGATTTATCATGTTATCAGAATTTGCTACATAAAATTACTAACACAAATAATTAAGATCAATAAAAAATATTTGGTGTAAGAAGTTAAAGATTGGAACAGAAGCTTTCTATAGGGTTTAATCCAGTTCTAATTGTAGCAGTATCTATCTGTTACATTGTAATCTGTTACACTTATGCAATGGATAATTACTTTTTATTGATCACTTTCAATTATTTTCTTTTCACTGTTAAACCATCATTTATCCTTTACTAAGCGGATCAACATTTGAAGCAATTGTTACAATACGACATTGTTGTCGTTCCATCTGATAAATATCACAGTATTTTGTTTTTCATCAAAACATATATTCAAAGTACTTCTTTTTTTTTCTTTTTTAAACAATGCTATATTTGCCAATGGGCATAAATAGAAATACATGAATTTTGATTGTAGAGATCAACGTCAGAACGTTCAGGTAAATCTGAAATGATATCTACGACTATTAATCTCCTGCTTACTACACCCAAATTTTCGATAATATCCATAGTTCTGCTCCTTGGCAAGGTTGAAATTGGATTAAATAATGAAGTCTTGTATTGAGACACCAAACCTTATATCCTAAACAGATAGGTTATCTTCGAATAAATTGTTTACAATTGTGACACCCATAGTCATTTGATAATTTCATCAACTGAAAATTGCTGCAGTTGAAGTGGGAAAAACAAGAATCTTTCTTTTACCTTACAAAATAAAGAGTCACACCTTTGTCATTTTATCTTTTTTGTCAAATTTGATATTGACAGCAAAATGCAAATATTTCAAAATTGGGTCAAAACAGTTTCTAAATGTTTCAGAACCTATTGCAGTGTTGTTAGCTTCAGCTGCTGGTAATACATTTCAAAACTGAAGTTAAAGTGACAGCCTACGTTCTAGGCCTTTTTTGCAAAAAGCTATTTTTTAAAATTTCGTTTGGTGTTCTTTAATTAAATAGTGTTTAAAAATAATAAATATATAAAAACAAATTTCTACATATCACCATGATATTTTGACAAATTTGAAGTAAATTTCGACACAATTTAACTAAAAAGGCTATATAAAAACAACAACCTCTATATATAAAAAAAAAACATTCTAATCGGATAATCATTATTTCCTTTTCTTATTAGGTACTAAATATATTTATATTCAAAGTGAATTAAAAATCTAAAAGATTCAGATCTTATGAAGGTTTATATGTTACATTATAGACGGTTTTTTTTTTTTCAAATTTTTTTTTTTTTTTCTAACAAAAAAAAAGGCCGTAAATAAAGAAGTGTTTAATGTATGGTGAAACTTTTAGCTCAATTTATTGACAATACTATGCAAGACTTTTCCTTGAAAATTTCATTCAAAAATTCGAATGACATTTGAGATATTATGTTAATGGTTGATAATTTACTTAAGAAAATAATTTTGAAAAAAAAAACAAGTTTAAAGTTTGTAGTTACTGTAAAAATATATTTCCACCATGGAAAATAGTCTACGATTCCTTCCATTTATAAGTTAAACCTTCTTTTTTTTCATACATTGAGCATTTTTTTCTTTAGATGAACTCGAATTTTATTTTGTGGACTTTTGTAAACGGTAATGAGTGTGTTTATAAACTACAAATACATTCATAATCAAAAAAAAAGTTAAACCGTCTTGTGTATTACTATCAATATTTATTAGCAATTTATTTAGGACACTCAATATACCAAAACCATTTTTATTAACTTAAAAATAGTTGAACGAAATGTTCTTTCGGAACTATATTTCAGAGTAAAGATAGTTAAAGAGTTTAGCGACATTTTGCGAGCGGCTCGGGCCTGTCATTAAGGTCTCACCTTCAGGATTGGTGGGTTTGGGATTCGAGACCCAATTTCAACGAAAAACTGCCGTGTAAGCAGGTCTGATGCACGCTTAATCCGTCGGGGCTTCGAATCCTCTCCTGCTGATGTTGTGCAGCATTTTAGGAAATTAGGTGCCAGGGCAGGTATCGCCCTGGTCGTTTAACCGCACTACAAAATTACGAGGTCCATCCGCAATAGCTTTAATATAAAACGGCACGCTAATTAAACATTTAGCATCTTGCGTCATTCAGAGTATTTTTTAGCTACTTTTGATCATTAAGCTGCATGCATGATGTTTTTATAATATTTATATTTTGACAAAAGTCCAATGACTTTTCCATGAAATGTTTTCTCCTGTGCCTTTCACCTGTACCTTGCTTTAGTTGTTGTCTTTTCTGGACATTGTTCATCCATAAAATGCATGCAGCCTTTTAAAAGTAATGACAAAAGGCTGTGATGATTCAAAAGTGCTACGAATGGGAATCCCATAACAGATTTATAATTTGTCGATGAATTCTGTCAACTTGCCCTTTCTTCTCAGTTCTTTTTAATTTTCGAAAGAAAATTGACAGTAAATCAAAATGACATCTAAAAAGTGAAAAAATCCTTGAGAAAATGAAAATGTTGCCAATTAATATCCAGAAACTAAGAAAATTGATTCAAAAATGTATGGCTGTGCATGAACAGCATTACGAAAAATGGTAAAAAAAATAAATTAGAAATTGCATTTTAAAGACTCTCTTTCGTAAACTGAATCATCTAGTTAACTTAACAGTAGACGTCATTTTTCTTAATTAGTTATATATGTATATGTTGGTTTCTAAATATCCTAAAATCAAAAGGAAAACGGTTTTAAAAAGAAAAGTTTGAATTGTTTGAATTTTTAAAAAAATGTGTAAATATGTGGTCATTTTAGTCGAAAAATGCCATTTTCAACATAGGCAGTCATCTTAAAATAATATTTTTTTTTATCTTCATAAAAAAATCAACAATGCAACAAGCACCAATGAAGAATAGTAAGTACTTTCAACAAATAACCAATAATTGAAGTTTTAAAATGTTTTTTGAATACTTTGCGAAATAGCAATTAAAAACTAATGATAATAACCTTATGCAATTTTTAAACTTTCATAAGAAAATAGAAATTAAAGTTAGAAAATAGTAAATATCTAATAGAATTTTTACATTTTCATTTTTAAAAAATCAATATTTTATTTAATTTTCAGTTGAAAACCATTCCAAAATTTCTTTTGACCTAAATATTGAAATCTAGATATGGAATAGGCATTAGCAAAACTATGGTGCCTTTCATGCTTAACGTCCTCAAAAAGGGGCAATCTTAAAATGATAAAAAAAATCTATAAAAATTAAAAAGATACGTAAACTAAAGAACTGCATATAGTAGTGGTTATATCAAACAGAGATAAATACTTTTCCCTTCTTGGCATCGCGAACAGAGTAATTCTTCAATATAAAAGCAAAATCGTTTTAGGATCCACTCTATATCAATTATCTACACCTATTTGTTAATAACAAATTAAAACAAAGTCTAGAAATAAATTTGTACAATTTTAAGGTTAAAATGTTTATTTACGTAAAATTGAGTAGCATATTTTGTGATGTCCCTAAAAAGGAACACTAGGCATTAATGGGTAAGTGAACATCGAGTAGATATTTTTTAACTTATAAAGAACATCCTAGACTCCAATGACATGAGAGCAGAAGCTTAGAATAATCTGGCAAGAACACTGAAGGTAAGAAGTCTGAGTTTTTTTAATTACATATATAAAATAAGATAAATTGTGCATTCAATATCTGTGGCATTTGAAATAGACACTGGTTGAATCTTTTAACACAAAACAAAATTCCTATTTCCTAATTTTAAAAAATTGCCCTGCCCTTTAAGATCCAAATAATGTGCAAATTAAGATATATCATTTATTAGCAGGCTAAATAAATTCACCGATCAAAGAAGTATTTAACGACAAAATTGAATAAATAAATTCAATTGAAAAATTAAATTCAATAATTTTAATTCAATTTTAATGAATTAATTGAATATAAATAAATTACATTTTGTGCTAGCTGCCTTCGACGATCAGCTGGTTCGTCGGAGATATTCATTTAATGAAATCGTTCAGATGTTCATGATTCCTTCAAATTATCAGACCTTAAAACTGTGTTATTTTAATTATCTTATATAGTGTTACCGGAAAGATCCATTAAAACACGACAGGTTTGCTATCGTGGATGTATGGTGACACAGACAACAGGTCCCAGTAACAAATAACAATATTTAGTGGTGTGGTGGTATGTAGATTATTATGATCTGTGCAGGAAGCAACAGGACGAATGTTGTTGGACACATTTCTTTAATAATCACATTCACACACTTAAACATACACTAACACAAAGGCAAGACATTCACGCGCGCGGCTTCACAGTTCAGCATCACATCTTATTCCAATTACAATCGCAATGCACTATGGGATGACATATGGGATGGCCTAATCAGGCATCGCCATCTAGTATCCAAAAGAGAAGATAAGAGTAATGCAACTGCTACAGTGGTACAAATACACAGAACACAGACAATAAATACACAGGCAGCCCACAAGTAGTAATCGTTAGTAAACCATCACAACAGCACACAAAGCGATCAGACAGAACTAGCAGGAGGAGAGGACCTGGAAGGTCTTTCCAAATACTTGCTACACTCCACTGTTTCCTCGTTTTAGTTGCACTCAGTCGCTTTAGCTTTTCATTCTTTGTTCTCCATATTTTTGTAAGCTTCTGCGTGCCAAACAATTCATTTTTTTTCATGACTAAATAAAATATTATTGAAAAAATCTAAATCCTTATTCAAGTATTTTTTTGTCAAACAGTAGACGACTTTTGTGGTTTGATTCAGTGGTGATGGGTTTTTACATGGAGTCTTACTATATAATTCATGTTAATGAAGATTCCTCCTTATAGTGGCTTGCACTTACTGTCTTCGCTGATTTTTGCGAGATGCTTTGAGATATTTTAACAGTACTTACAGCTGGATCAGCTTTGATCTCTCGTACTACTACTCTCACTCATGTTCTCTGAATCTATCTGTATTTGAAATATTTTTCAAAAAGTTTCTTCATTGTACAGTGGCTTCTTTCAATAATTTTTCCTATTTCACTTAAGGATTTACCATTTTCTTGCTAGTTTTTTATCAATTTTCTCGTTTTAAGTGCTGTTTATTTCTCTATCGCAAATTCTCTGAGATTTTTCCAGAAGTTTATGTAAATTCAGGCAAAATATAAGACATTAACTTATATCCAGATCCTGTAAGAAAAAAAAATGTTGAAATTTATAAAATTAAAATATTTGAAGGAGAAAGTGTTGTGAGTGTTTACTTTTTTGACGCATAAAATCGGATGAACTTGGGTTCAAGTTGATTTATTTCTTTATGTATTTTATTTTAATTGAATGTTTACAAGTTGTTCGATTCTGCTTAAATAAGTTAACACTTTATCTACTTTATATTATAAATCAATGATATATTTGAAATAACACTTTTTCTAAATCAGTCATGGGTGTTTACTTTCTTTTGACTCTCACTCTATATACAAGATGCTATGTATATGAATGTGTATTCCTCTTTATTATTAGTAAAGAATCTCTATCATTCGTTTTGAAATAATGCAAATAATTACAGTCAGATTTTTGATTGAAATTATTTTGAAACAGCATCAAACGCATTTCGGTTTGCTTCAGCGAGCTAATTGTTTCAGTTAAAATTACATAGAAAGAGGAAATATTACATATAATGCTCACCTGTATAAATAAATAAAAAATTGTAAATTTTACAATGGAAGGAAATATTAGAGAAAAAAAGTCAAACTTCAGCTTATATTTCTACAACTCTTGGCATAAACCTCATTAGGCAGAATGCATGACATAGATTTTTTTCCTTGAATATGTGTGCCAAACTTGTACTTGTTGTGTACTTTTTCGTAGATGTCATTACATTTGTCTTTAACCATATAAGTACAATTGTTTTTTGTTTTCTTTATAATCAAGCATTATTTATGGCGTAATTATATGACAGTTTTTATTAATTTTTTCCTATACATTAGCAATCTATTCGCATTTTTTGGTATATATCCAAAAAAATTTGTTCAGTAGTCAGGCGGTTACAAAAATAAAATAACGTACTAATATTTCGTCTCCTGGGCGCTTGATAGCTTTAGGAATATTAAATTGTAGGCGATCCCACGTCTTCAACAGAAAAAAAAATCTTCAAAGACAAATAAACAAAAAAATTTGTCGTTCCTTTTTTTTTTTTTTTTTTTTTTTTTGCAGTTTTTAGAAAATATTATCTTCGACAGGATATTATTGAATCCCTCTTGTATCTATTTTTCTCATCTTGGAATGTTCCGTTTACAGAATTCCTAGACTTTTAGAGGATGTATGAAAGCTCCTTGGACAAGAAGAAGTAAATAAAATACGGACTAAATTTTGCAATAGCCTTCTTAGCTACTAGAAGTTTATGTACCTAAAAATTTCTTTAATTTTTTTTCTCCTTTTGCCATTGTAGCTTCTAACATTATCATAAGCTCAGTACTTAAAGAAATATTGCAGAAATAGTTTCCAATTATAGTCCAGTCGCAAATTGAATTATTAAAAAAAATGTAGTCATAAGCTAAGTATTTGAAGGAAAGCGATATTAAATAAATTGGATATTGAAAATAATAATCTATTATGGGTTTTTTTTTTATCTGTTAATATTTAAAGGTGGTAAGAAATAGATTATTCGCTTACAATTTCTTTCACTCCCCAAAAAACGAAATGTTTCGATAGAAAAATATTTTCCTTTGCTATTTTTACTTTCTCGTATGTGATATACACAAAGAGAAAACAAATCGCAAAAAGATTCGAATTCGAGATTTTGACACATCTCCACGTTTCATACCTCATTGAGTGAGAAAAAAAGCACATTTTTGAAATTATGCCTGCCTTGAAATCTGATAGGGCCCTAATTCAAAAATATTTTTTTAACTTAGGAAATTTGGTTTATATACCTAATTTGGATTTCCATCAAATATCAATAATTCCAATAAGAGCAAGTCTGTCTGTCAGTCTTTTCTTGTACAAGAAGACACGAAGATTACGAAATGTATAGGACTAAATATATAAATGCTTCAAAATTTTAACATCTAAAATGTATATTCATATCAAATTTTGATTTAAATCTATCAAAGTATTTAGCTGGTCTGTATTTTTGCATGAAATGGAAACTAAATAACTCAAAAATGCGATAGCTTAAATAAAATTTGGCATGTCATTTTGTGATACAGTTGCAGTTCTAAGTCATATTTTAATGTCAAATGGTTGAGACAGAGGTGTTCAAAATACATATTCGATTTTCTGACACTTATGCCACGTGACAGTGATTAATCGCCAAATATAGCATGCTAGATTCATTCCAAAAGGTCGGTATTTTATAATTATTGTTCGCCAATACCATGTATTTAGTACATAAATATTGATTTTATTTACTATGTTACGAAACACATAAATCTGATGTGTGGGATTCTAAAATAAAAATCTGTACACGAGAGGCTTTTACGGCCTTGGCCAAGGTTCACATTTTTGTGTGGGGGAGAGGAGGGTAACACTTTTATTTCGAAGAATGCAAGAAAGTTTTGAGTAGACCCACTCTTTCATTATATAAATAATATAAATTATGATAATTATTTTTGAAAGCTGTTGGCAGTTGATACGACCATTCTTCAGATCCTTAAATTTACTCCCCCCCCCTTCCGACCTAAAAATGTGGACTTTGGGCAAGGCTGTGAGTGCTGCTAGTGCTCATTTTTTTTTTAAGACTCCCACTCGTGAAATATGTGCACTTCGTAATATAAAAATAAAATCGGTACTTGTATATTAATTGCATGACACTGGCAAACAATACTTACGAAATATGGATTTTTGACTTGAATCTTTGGCGATTAATCATTCACCTGCATTCATTCGATTAATTATCCAATCATTGTCGGATCCCAGGATGAAAAATATATAATCTGAATAGTTTGTAACAGGAATTGTTTGGATAAGTAGGAATTGATTTGAAAGATTTTCAGAGATAAGACCAGCAATTTCTAAAGAATTAATTGATATTAAGGACAACAAATTTTATCTAATATGAAATTTAAACACCGATTGCAATTATAGCAAGTTTTAAAGGCAATAAATATTGAACTAAGAAAACTATGCAGTTGACTTTGCTAGTTTCTGACAAATTATTTGCTTTCAATATTGGAGAGGAACAAAAAAAGGCCCTTAGAATTTGTTAAGAACATAAATGTTCTCCATATCGTTTGTGAAAGATGTAATATTAGTTCAGTTTGATTAATGTAACATCTAAATTTTGAAAGTAAGTATAATGTTGTTGCAGTTATTGTTGAATTTCCATGTTTATCGAGTAATAAATTCTTTGATTCAACAAATTAAAATAATACGATAAAGCCTTTTTAAGAAGAAATCGCTGTCCAATTCTATGTACGTTGAATAATAATTGTCCACGGCAATTTTAGAACAGATATCTTTGAAGTTGGGAGAAAAATCAGAAAAGCTATCCATTCAAGGACAAAGATCCTGTGTTGCACAACTAGTTCAAGTTCTAGCTTAAGTAGGATGGTGAAACAAGAATTGCAGTTAATTGACTTAGCAAAAAAAAATCAGTCATTTAATATTATAGAACTGCGTGAGGCTTAGAAAACAATCCCTCCAAAAAAAAAAATGAAGCTGAGGGAAGCTGTTCATAACAAAATTGAAACTAGGTTGAGTGATAAAAATAAAAATTATTTATATTTCCCTAATTGATACTTTAAAAATGAATATTCAATAAATGTTTTTCGTATTTTGTAGCTCAATATATAGTAATTATTACTCATATAAATAAAAAAATCATTTTTTGATTTTTATATTTCATACATTATTTTAGATGGCATTTGTTTTCATCATTTGATACGTTATTTTAGATTTCATTTCATGCATTTGATGCATTGTTTTAGAAACCACTAGATGCATTGTTTTAAAAACCACTAGATGCATTGTTTTAAAAACCACCAGATGCATTGTTTTAAAAACCACCAGATGCATTGTTTTAAAAACCACCAGATGCATTGTTTTAAAAACCACCAGATGCATTGTTTTAAAAACCACCAGATGCATTGTTTTAAAAACCACTAGATGCATTGTTTCGAAACCACTAGATGCATTGTTTCGAAATCACGTGATGCATTGTTTCGGAAATCACGTGATGCATTGTTTTGGAAATCTTTGGATGCATTGTTTTGGAATTCTTTGGATGCAATATTTTAGGCTACATCTGTTGCAATACTTTAGACTGCATTTGATGCATTTCCGAGAATCCCGAGAATGATTGTTACGTTCGCGGGAATTCCGAGAACTCCAGGACGGAAACGTGGACGAGAAATCAGAAGCCTTTCTTAAAGACGCTACTTCAATTTTCCCGGATTTCTTCCTTCAAGAGTGCCATCTATTAGAGACTCTCTCAAACATTTTAACTGTTAAAATGTAAAATATTATTGTGATCGCAAGCGAAATGCAAATCTTTGAATAAATCACTGGTGATTTCTGTTTACAAAATTTTAAAAAGGGTTAAAAAAAAGTATTTTTATTTGGTTTTTCAGTAAAAAATTGATTGATTAAAAGAATTTCCAAGAAAATGGGACAGGTTTCGTTTTCCTCATTGTTGAAGTCATAAGCAATGTATAATATGAGACTCATTTGTTAATAACTTATTAATGTAGTTTCCCACCTGAACACATTTTTTACTTAATCAGCACGCGAATGATTTTTTTTATTTTTTATTTTAGTAGCTTAGTGAAATTTTGTTTGTTTATTTCTTAATAGGCATACAAGGGGAAAAAACAACTAAAGAATGAAATGTTTAGAAAATTAGCTTGATATTTACTTATTAATATCTTTACTTAAAAATAAAAGCATTTAAATATTATGAAAGATTATAAAAAATATTAAATTTCAAATAAGCCTGACATTAAAAGTTATTACTTTACAAAATCTATCAAGTAGAATATAACATAGCCACTTAATAAAAAATTAATATTCTAGTATATTATAAAAAGTAAGTACTTATATTTTAATTAATGATTTTAATCTTTCAATGAGTACTCACATCATATTATTAATATATTATAATATAAAAAATTCATATTTATTGCTTATTATTTATTTGAAGCTAGGCAATTATAATCTTAATACAATATTTTTTTAATCGCATTTATTTGACAGCTAAGCAAATAATTATTTTTTTATCGATCTGCTTGTCAATTGTTCCTAGCCAATTGTTTAAACGAAAATCCACCACTGACTCATTTTCAAAATGCAAGTTTCAGAAATCAAAAAGTAATTCAAATCTAGGACCTTAATTATTGAAAAGCGATCTAAATTTCCTCACCATCTTGAAAAGAAAGGCCAATAAAGCAGTGCTGCTATTTTCAAGAAGGCGAAACTACAATTTTGACATAAATATTGTTACGAAATTTTTACCGGGGTTCGTTTGGATAGTGGAAGTGATATGGTGTAAAGAACGCTCAATCAGCAGGCGGCAGTAGAAAAAGAAACAACGACGTTTATTTACACGAAGACACACAGGACAGCACAAAAGCGACAGCTATATACAGCACAGAGACGACTATCTTCAGCCGAGACGTGTAGCATACAACAGCATACACAGCAGCATACAACCAGAATCTACTGCAGACAGTAGCGCACAGCTCAGTTTAGCACGAGCTTGACTCCGTCGCTTCCGACTACTCCTCTCTGTCCACTCTGACTGACTTGCCAGCCGATAGAGTATTTGTAAGGAGGACCCGGGCGCGAAGCGCCTATAACCTCCATTCCAGAGCGATGTGTTAGGCAGATGCAAAACAAAATATTCTAACGTAATACTATTGTGCCTTTTTAGTTTGAAAAAAAATTTGATTAATGAGGGTAATTCTGAATTTAAAATGCTGAGAGTTTCTATTGAATTATATTAGATGATAGCAGATTAGAGAGGGAGAATCCCCTTCTTGAGCAGGCCGACAATTCGCAATCTTGTCCAGTTGGTTCGGAGTGGGAGTAGGGGGGAGGGGGGTTCATCAGCCGTTCCCAAATCGGTACTTGAAAGGGTTGCTTCTTCTCTTTTTCGTTCCTTCCTAACCCTTTGTGTCTCAGTTGCTTCTTTCTTCAGGTTTTGGCATCAACGGGTTCGCGTGCTTCTTCTTTTTAGTTCGCCACTATTCTTCTCTCTTTCACTCTTTCGTTAGTTTCTTAACTTTACATTTTTCTTTACTTTGTCAGTTTATTCTCTTATTGGGGAAAATGCTTCAGCTAGTATGAATAATTTATTTTGAGGGGTTTTTTCTTTGTCTAGTTTTTCCAGGATTTCTTTTAAGTTCGGGATAGCTGTTATTATTGTTTTTAGGTGATTGAGAAATTTGAAGATATCTGCGAGATCTTGGTTGTTTTCTATTAGTAGCGTTGGTTCTTCTGTTGGCGTTGTGAGGGCTTTTGAGGGTGCTGGGATTGGTAGATTATTTGGCTTCTTGAACAGGGATGCGAATGATTTACCTTGCTGGATTTCTCTGTTTTTATTGATGTTTATTTTAGGGAACTTAGGGCGCCCTCGATATGATGCAGTATGCGGGCCTCCGCAGTTAGCACATTTTTTTTAACCACTTCAGCATTTTTTTGCGGGCAGTTTCGCGAATCATGGTTCTCAGCGCAGATTACACATCTTTCCTGCATTTTGCAGTACTGGCTAACGTGCGCAAAGGATTGGCATTTGAAGCATTGCCCCACAGTTTTTCAGATGTACTTTTCTATTCTAACAATCATGTAGCATAATGTGTCCTCGTTATAGATTTTTTGGAGATTATCAGATTTGTAAAGATGTACCTGGAGTATTGGGAGTAGTTGCTTAGTTTTAAATTGTTTGAATTGGTTGACTCGGTCGACTCTGTAACCCTTTTTTATTAGTTCATTTTTTATTTCATCGCATGGGGTATCTATTGGCAACCCTTTGATAACTATTTTTGTAGGTTTTTCTGCTCAGCTGGAGATAACGTAGTACTCTATTTTTTCTTCATCAAAGTATTTAGTTATTCTTCGATGGTCTTCTGCTGACTCGCAGTACAGATGAAGGAATTCTCCCAAGGGCTTAGCCTTGCATTTGATGTTATGGGTTTCATTTAGTCTTTTAATTATTGCTTTGTAGTTGTTTTTTTAATACAATTGGTGGGATATTCGGGTCAATTGTTTCATCTTGCGCTTTTTCAAGTGGGCTAAATTTATTTTTAATTTCTATTGCTTTATTTTTTTTTCTATTAGTTGCTTCTTCCCTAATCTATTTTCGTGTGAGAGTCGCCTTTTATGTTTACTTCTTAGTTTTTGAATTTGGAATCCCTCATCATTTTCTTCGTCTAATACAGTTATTGGATCGTCGCCGTTGAAGATTGCGGGATTATTAGTTTGCGCAGTATTTATTTTAGTTGACTTCTTAGAGTTAGTTTTATTAGCTTTAGGGTCCTGGTGGATCTCTATTTCCATTTTTTCATTATCAGCCTGGGCCTCAAAGCCTGCGTTATTAGTAGTTAGTACCCGATTGGGGGTTAGAAGGCACAATATAGCAGAGTTAGGAATTGAATGCATCTTACCCTTTTGGATGTCTTCTCCGGTGGTTATCAGTTCTAGAGATTCTCGGTATTTCTCAATGAGGTCCTGGATCTTCTTCGTATGTTCCGGTTGGTCTATTTCCAATGCTTGGAGCATATTAATGCATCTCAGTATTCTATTCGGGGTTATGTCTTCTTGCAGGTAGATCTGGTTCAATCTCTCGAATGAGAACTCCTTTGGCCCTTCCATAACTAATCCTAAAAAGGACAAGTCGGGCCTAGTTAGCGCTGTAGGGTCGGCAGAAATCAGAGCGGTCTGGTCATGGTCGGAGCTAAGGTAAGGTACGTCCTCTCACTTCAAACTTGAACTACTCCCATGCAAAAATACGACTCGAATGGCCATGCAAAAATGCCATCTCTGACTGACTTCGTCCATCTGGCAGCTGCAGCCCCTTTTATAGGTCTCAGGAGGCGGTTCCTACTGGACGGATCGGGAAAATTCTCGAAGTGTCGGGTATTATTTATTTTGGCGCCAAAGTCGCCAAATTCGTCTCCAAGTCGCCAAATTTGTCGCCAAGCTCTGGGACCTCCGACGTGACACACGGACTCCGTGGACTTTAAAACAGTCTTTCTGTTGATGGAACAAACTATGCTGGGAAGCCGAATTACAGGTTTGTAACAATATTCTTATGCTGCATACTTTTTGCAAATTGCATGATACAAAATTCATAAAAAAGGATGCATGATACACAAGATGCAATTATCTACAGGGCATACTGTTTAACCTGTCTCAACCAAATTCAACTCATTCATATCTTTCAAGACTATTAACTAAAATAAAAGATTTTAGCATTATCTTAAAATTTATACCAGCGGGATTGATCTTCCCAACATTTTCTGTATGTTCTTTAATAAACTTGTATGCCAGAGAATGCCATACATGGCATTGCCGTACAGCAGTTAAGAAATATTAATTTTTGGCGTAAATTAGCATTTTTACTGAATCTATCATGTCATCCTTGGCGAATTTTTTTTTTGGCGATTATTCCCTGGCATGCGTTAAAAGTATTCACAAATCGAATTTGTAACATGTTTTACTCAACAGATTAAAAAATAGTGATGCAAATTTGCACTTGTAGTCACAGAATCCAGTACCAGATTTGCTATATTTAATTATTATTTTTGTATTATCGCATTTACATGTTTCTGAAAGTACAGACCAACAGACAGTCAATCCATAGATGGATATGGCTCAAAATTTGACAGATGTTTTTACTACAAATGTTAAATCAGCGTATCACTTAGCTCTCTTCGTTTACTTAACTCTCTTCGTTTGTAATTATCGTATTAATTTGTATTCGAACAGTTGGATTTTCCTCTAAACTGATTCTACTCAAAATTTGATAGAAACCTGCAAATTTGGTTTAAAGAGTGTGCCAAATTTCAACCATCTATCTCAACACGTTTTGGTGTCATCTTTGTTGCGGATAGACAGACGGATATTTTCTAAAATTGTGTTTTTCTTACTCATTGAGGTCTAAAACGTGGGGATTCGTCAAAATCTCGAATCCGAAATTTTTGACGATTACTATATTTTCTCTATACTATGTGTATGCGAATGTAAAAATTATTATTTGAATATGAATTATATCTCTGTACAATTTTATTCTTTATTTTTTTATTAAAATCTCTTAATTTAATAAGAAATTTTTAATTTTATAATGAATTTCAAAATCAGCTCGTCTATCAAAATATTAAATAGCTTACTTTTGCTAATGTTAAAATAAAATCATTGCTTTCTTTGGATATTAACCCCTTAGGGGCTCAACTTCTTTAGGTGAGTACGGGCATCCCAACCCCGAGGTATCCAGGGATCTTTACTCCCTTTGTTTATTCTCCTCTAAGCCTTCTGCTGTTTGCTTGTTTCTTCTATCCCTCGACGGCAAGCGAGGGAGCTCGCCATGAGAAGCTGTCGCTGCTCTGTTTGCTTTTTGCTTCTCATGGACAGCCAAATTCCCCACATATTGGCCATGCGTGGCGACCCATTAGTGGTTTACTGTGGTCCCCTGTGTATCAATCGGATGTTACCTAACCACCTGACAGGTTTGTCTGCTAGGGGTCAAGCGAAGGGGTTATTCCTTGGACTTGGTGTTAAGGGTGGTCACTGTCCCCGGAGGTAATTCTGAGCGTATAGGTTCCGGCTAGCACCAAGGTAAGCGCCGAGTCTGGGAATGGTCAGAACCGGTAGCTGCCTTCCCTTGTTGGGCTTCGTGGTAAGCAGTGCCATTGGGGCTCGAATTACACTTGTTTCTTTGCATGGGATCTTTTGAAAACTTTTCTGGTGTGGAATTGGAGGATTATAATATAGAATGCTTAAGTAAATTTGTAAGATATTTAATTCTGACTCCAACTGATAAATCTAGAAATTTGTCTTCGTTTTCTTCTTTCGCTATACATAAGGGCCGCGGTGGTCTGGTGGTAAGGTCTCGGCTTCGGAACCGGAGGGCTTCAGGTTCGAGACCCGATTCCACCGAAGAACCGTCGTGTAAGGGGGTCTGTTGCACGTTAAATCCGTCATGACCAAACGTCCTCCCGCTGGTGTGGCGTGGTGTGGAGAGGGGGTGCCAGGTCAGGTGTCGTCCTCGTCATCTGACCGCGGTTCAAAATTACGAGGTCCGTCCCAAAATAGCCCTAGTGTTGCTTTAAAACGGGACGTTAATATAACTAAACCAAACCTTCGCTATACATAAAGGGATTACTGGTATTGAAGGATAACCAAAAGCTGTTCAAAAGCTAAAATCTGGTGTTTTCCTTATAGAAGCTTTGTAAACAACTCAAACAAAATCATTTCTTAACACAAAAACCCTGCTTGGTATTCCCATCTCTGTTACTCCTCATAAAAGTTTGAACTCTGTTCAAGGAGTAATATCTGAACCTGACTTATTGAATACGTCAGATTCTGATATCCTTGAGGG
Source organism: Argiope aurantia (assembly GCA_026543865.1). Taxonomy (NCBI): domain Eukaryota; kingdom Metazoa; phylum Arthropoda; class Arachnida; order Araneae; family Araneidae; genus Argiope; species Argiope aurantia. The sequence continues at coordinate 259,229 of JAPMOR010048405.1, read as the reverse complement.
TTTCTCTGATCAAGGCGTAATTCATGTTCGCCGCATTACTGTAAGAAAAGGTACAGAGTTTCAGCCTACAATTCACGTAATTTTAACTTCCAACAAAATTCAACTACCGAAGTCAATTAAGGTTGGATACTTGCATTGCCGTTTCCGTCCTTTCATACCAAATCCAATTAGATACTACAAGTGCCAACGGTTTGAACATTTGAGGACTACCTGTCGAGGAAATGTGGTGTGCGCTAGATGTGCGTCAGTTGGTCATTCTATTACTGATTGTCAACTAGAGCCTAAGTGTGCGAATGATGCACAGCCTCGTGAATCCAGCTCAAAATACTGTCCGACTTGAAAACAAGAAAAAGAAATTCAGTCGAGTCGAGTCGAATCGGTATGCCTGTTAAACGTCTTACTTTCATTTGGAAAGAAGAGGACTTGAGAAACAATTTTGTATCCCCCCTCAAAAAAACACAACACAGAGGACAATAATGGATATTTATAAACATTCAAATCTGTTTAATTAAAACTGTTGTAATTCTGAACCATGGTCAGAGGACGAGCCTGAACCCTCAACTCCCTCTCCAAGTTTCCGCATTATACGAATTGGAGAACGTGCATTTGTCCCTGATAACTATAGCGTGCATTAAATCTGTTTATACAGTGGTTGTCCTGTGGAATCGGATTTCAAGCATTGAACTCTCTGATCCCGAAAACGAAACCTTACTACAAACCACCTCTGTCCTACTCTTGATGGTTTTAGCACCATATTTCATCCTAAAGCAGAACGAAATGCTTTTTAGAAACTTGTACTGATGCATTTAATACTTTCCATGACTGCATTAACAATAATCTAAATTAATTGAATCAACAAACCAAAGGGTTTTCATAAACAGATATCAATATCGTGTAATCTTTTGCAAATAACATTTTAAATCGACTTCCATGTATCCCTTGAACATGTCGAAGTTAATGTAGTAAACCAAATAGTCACTTTAGTTTAGTTATATTAACATCCCGTTTTAAAGCATCATTAGAGCTATTTTGGGATGGACCTCGTAATTTTGAACCACAGGCAGATGACAAGGACGACACCTCAGCTGGCACCCCCTGTCTAAATGTCCACACCAGACTAGCGGGAGAGAACCAAATAGTCAAACGGAGTAGATGAAGTAGCAACCCTTCGACTGATGAGTACTTTTTTTTTCTCTGAACTATTTACCTTAATAGTCATCTTGATTTTTAGATTGACAACTTGGCATTCTGTGGTATATACTTCAGTCGAATCATACCTTGGCATAGAAAAATACATAATATAATAGCCTAAATAATTGATATAAATAATTCTCTTATGCGACTCCCAAAAAAACTCGCTATTTAGCTGTAAAATTTGGCAACACCTATATTTCTTTCCTGTTAGAATACGAAGGATTATTGAAAAATGTAAATATTGTGTTAGTATTGTAGTTCAGTTTAGAACATAATGTAAATAAAATGGCTATTATTTTTTTTACAAATCTTTTCGCTTTCCATTTCAACTAAATATTTTTGGATTATTTAAATAAATTTCTGATTTAAAGAAATATGTTAATTAGTTGATGACATTTACATTTTGATATAGAAGTTGTTTCACTATTTACTTTTATTATTTAAACACGAATTTTAACCGTGCTTTAAAATACAATCAAAACAACGGAAAAGATGAATTCAACGAGCAATTAAATCAGCAGAAGAAAATTTTGTGACATTCAGGAAGAAAAAGTAGATTGTCTCAACCTGCTCAAAATGTTTGCACGTATATTAATTGTCAGAGCGTTAAGAGAACTTGTTAAAACGATTGCAAAAATTTGAGTTTTGTTTAGGGTTTGCTAGCAGGGAACTGAACTCCTTAGTAATATGTACAACATTTAATAACTAATAATGCATGTTATTAAAAATTAGACACCTTTGGTAACCAGTTGCTTCTGTAACTGGTTCCAAATAATAATATATAAATCATTTTTGAGCTAATATTACATGCTGTTATAAACCAGCCGTCTTCAATGATCAGCTGGTTCTGTCAAATTAAGGCCACGGTGGACAGATCTTGGTTTTGGAATCGGAGGGTTCGAGACCAGATTCCACCAAATAACTATCGTGTAAACGGATCTAGTGCACGTTAATTTCGTAGGGGCCCGTTGGTGTGGTGTGGAAATTTGTAGAGGGGCCTTCCAGGTCATGTATCGTCCTCATCATCTGATCGTGGCTCCAAATTACGAGTTCCGTCCCAAAATGACCTTAGTGTTGCTTTAAAAAACGAAACGTTAATTAAATTAAACTAAACCTATCAAATTGTTCATATTAATTACATAATGTCAACCAACTTCCATTTAACTATTAAATTCATTTAATTTCTGGAAAGCTGAAAACAATCTCAATATATATAATCAAACAATTAATTGAAAGTCACGGGAGAAAAAAAAAACATACAATGTATTGCTGTTTGAACTAAATTTTGATTCATAAAAAAAGAAAAAAAAAGAAAGTGACTGTAATTTTTCTTTGAATGTTTTACATCGCATTAAACTGTTATAGAAGTGTTGGAAACACTGACTTTCTAAACCAGTGGGAGTGTCTCCCAAAAATTTTCTCGCATACTTTTTAATAAAATTGGTATCCCCCACCCTCACCTCACCCCCAATGAAAAAAATTGTGGACTTTGGATAAGACAGAGAGCAGCGTACATGGTTTGACGTACAATGGTTAAGAAATATTAACCTTTTGCTTGAATTTAACATTTTTACTGAATTATTGTGTGATCCAAACGAGTATTTTGATGATTAATCTCATACGGTTGATAGAATCCGAAAATCGAATTTGTGTTTTGGATGTATTTTTCCCAACGACTGAAACACACAAAACTACGATTATAGTGAAGGATTAGAAAATTTCATATATTAATGAGATATATTCATATATTTCGCACACTGAGTTATCATATTTACATGCTTTTGACGGTACAGACCGACAGACTGTCAACCGTTTGTTGGATTTAGCTCAAAATTTTGATAGGTGTCTATAATATAGATGCTAAATCTGTTTACCGAAGCCAGGGTTTATTTATAAACTATAAAAAACTGAATTTATAAACTGTAAAATATATAAATTATATTTAACCTAGTTGTATCGCATAAATGAGTAACTACAGATACTTTAATTTTTAAAGGAAGAAAACTTATCATTTTTCCTTTGAGAAGCACAATAAAACATATCTATAGCTTTAGAAGTTTTGAAAATTTCCAAAGTAATTCATCTATCATGTAACAAATCTAACCTTGGAATTAAAATTTCAATTCCTTTTTGTATGAATACTCATAATTCATAAATTCATTTGATTTGCATAGATGTCCTACTCTATTATATTCGAATTAAATTTAAATTTCAGAACATCATTCTAAGGATTTTTTTTTTTTCATACTCTCGAAAAATAAATGCAGATGCAGTGGTCTAACTCTTTGCAGTTGATTGACTAACAAATGACGCCCAGAAAACTTTATATTTAGAATAAATTAAGAAATTTTTTTTCATCATTTTGTTTAAAATTACTTTTAAGTTTAATTTTTTTACACTCGAAATAGTACCGAGAAGGTAACAAACAATAGATTATTTTTATTTCAATTTATCATAACATTTCTTTTTTAAAATCTGCTTATATTTAAAATAAATTTAACATTGCCTAAGAATTTTTACAGATCTTAAACCATTCCTACAAAAGCTTAGAATTATTTCATGCTTCTTCTTTAGAAGTATTTCTTGTAAGTTCTACTCTTTGAAAATAGAACTAATATGTCCTCTGTGTTATCCCACACCTGAATAGAGCTACTGAACTTTTAAAAATCAAGAGGATAAAAATGTTTTTTTTTAAATAAATTTTCATTTTTATGCTACTGACTGATACCTGAATTTTGCGCCCTCTAGTAATGGCGCCTGAGGGATTTGCCTTGCTTTGTGCATCCTTGTTATGTCAGTGACAGATGACAACGGTAGCGTAATAACGGGTGACAAGTCCATTCAATTCAGTCCTATTCAAAATTTTAAAAAGCGCGAAAATCGACCAAAGAAATCAGCGAATTCCGAATTTTCAATTTCTTTCACTCCTATAGGGCGAACGCCCGAAGAACAAACGGCAGTTTTCTTTGACGGACAGGCGCCTCATCGTTGTGTCATCCCTAGGCTGTCATCCAAAAACATCTTATGTCAAAGCCCATCATCACAAGCTATCCAATTATTTAAAAAATTATCCTAACACTTATAGAATAGGTTTTTGATAAGATTTTTTGACAGAATAGATTTCACGTGAATTTAAAAAGACTTAGAGCTGCAATCGACAACTCTGACATTTTTCCGTCTGTAGAAAGACTGAGAATTTACTAATTCTGTTATTAATCAGGTGGATCAAAATCTCTCAAAAGTATTCCTGTTTCGGCCTTAGATAGCTACGATGAGATACAAGCTTGAAAATTCTGGATTTTTTTTTCAAAAATAACTGATTAAAATAGTTAAATCAGTCCCCACAGTAAAAGGCATGTGCAACGTAATTTCATCAAAGTTCTCTTTCCCTTCATAATTAATCAAAATATTATTTTATATTAATAATTATATCATAAAAATATTAATTTAATAATTCTGCCAAATTTTATGACATTAGCTTTATGCGCTAATCCAAACTAGTTTCAATTAATTTTAATCTTTCCTTAAACTTACAAATTATAATAACTATTCCAAATTATGATGTGGAGGTGCTCGTGACCATTTTATCACAACGCGGTATTCTGAAACATCACGACGTTGCCGTCACCGAGAACATATATTTTATGGTTTGAACGACAAGATTTTTAATTTTTATAAATGCTCTGCATCCTGTCAAAATAATCAACCATACAGACAGTTTTCAGAAATTTTCGCAAAAACTAATTCCAAATATGAAAGTAAAAAGGTACAGAATTCTAAATACAGGGTGTTTATTTAGTCCCGGACCCATTTTGATGTTTAATGACTCATAAAATAATGAAGATATAAACAAACTTATGGCATTTATTGATGGAATAACTCATATATTTTCCTTTTCAGGTTTCAATATTTTTACTTTTGTAAATATCGTCTGCGCGTGTGGTTAATTTCAGATAATTTTATTTTCCAGTCTAAATATCTGTACTTTTCTAAATATCGTCTGCTTATTAATTGCATTTTTCTCTCTTTTGTTTTTGGCAACTATTGAAATGTTATGTTTACTTTTGATGTGTTTGTTCTATGTATTATTTTTGTATGTGATGTTTTATTCGAGCGAATATTAAGGAGAATGCGTACACAACAAAAGAAATCACAGATTTTATGGTGGTTCATAGAAACGAAATCGATAGTGCAAGCACAGAGAAATTTCAGAAGAATTTATCAAAAAGATCCTCCATCCAAAAACAGCATCTTGCGGTGGAAAAAGAATTTTCTAGAAATTGGGAGTATCGCAGATAAGAAACGTTCCGGACGTCCTTGCACAAGTGATTTTAATGCTGAGCGAGTCAGATCCTAGAATACACAATCCTAGAATATCTGTGAGATCAGCGGCAACAGAATCGGATATGCCAATTTCGACGGTGTACAAGGTTATTAAGAAAAATTTAAGACTGCATGCATACAAAGTTCAAATTGTTCAAGTTTTGGAACCGAACGATAGGCCTAGGAGGATGGCCTTTGCAACAGATATGCTAAGGAGGATAGAAGATGATGCTGATTTTCTGAAGCGCATAATGTTCTCCGATGAAGCATCCTTTCATGTTTCTGGCATTGTTAATCGCCATAATGTACGCATATGGGGATCTGAAAACCCCCTATGAATACCGTGAGGCACAAAGGGATTCCCCAAAGGTTAATGTGTGGTGCGGACTAATGCACGACCGAGTCATTGGACCTTTCGTTTTTACAGAAAAGACGGTCTCATCAGTCGTATACTTAGACATGTTGGAAAACTTAGTATTTCCACAACTAGAAGAGCTTCAGCCACATGTCTTTTTGCAACAAGATGGTGCGCCACCTCATTGGGGTACCATCGTACGTACTTCTTTGAATGGCCATTTTCCAGGAAGATGGATTGGGGGAGGAGGTCCAATTCCTTGGCCACCCAGATCACCTGACATAACGCCGCTGGACTTTTTCCTTTGGGGGTTTGTAAAAGCGAACGTTTTCAGGAGGAGAGTGTCGAACATTGATGACCTAAAAGCCAGAATTACAACCGCAATAGGCTCTGTGGATGCCGACATGCTTGCCGCTACCTGGCGTGAAATTGACTATCGACTTGATATTCTCCGTGCGACAAAGTGGGCACACGTGGAAGTTCATTGACAAGGGTCATGAAACGTTTTGAGTCTATTTAACCATTTATGTTATTAATTTTAATCAATCTTTATTATTTTGAGTTATTAAACATCAAAATGGATCCAGGACTAAATAAACACCTTGTATATTCAGTACACAATCACATCTGGCTTAGCAATAGATTTAATTTAATATACAGTATGCAGCGTGAATGTAATTAAGCAAATAATAGTAGTAAATGCGATTCATCAAAGGACTGTTTTTATATAAGATTTTTTAATTTAAAACGTGGAATTCTGGTTAGGAGCATTATGGAACAGTTAGTGCCTGAAAAAAAATGACATCCAAATTAGTTTCAAAACTATATCCCTCACCTCTTTAGAAGTATGAAAACTTTTACATGTTTTATGTTTGTCAGCTTGGAAATTTTTAACCAATTTTTTACTCGCTTTCTTTTATATTAGTGTACTGAAATTTTCTACAATTTCTGGTTGTTCTCGATGAGAATAAAATATTTTAATAAATAATCTTAGAGAACTTTGTTATTATTTAATACATCAATTTAATTGAAACTATTTTCAGAAAGGCGTGATTTGAATATCAATTTAAGAAATCTTAATTTTTAGATTCCATAATATTGTAATCGTGAATTATGAATATATTAAAAGTTAAAATATAGGAAATTATCAAATCAAGAAGGTTTTAAATACAATTTTATAGTGCAGTCAAAAGTAAGAAATAATACCTTTTATCAAAAATTAGCAATATTATAAAGAAATGTAACACAAAAAGAAAGAAATTCACAAGGAAAACTTTTTTTGATTATTCATTAAAAATTTTAATTAATAATAGATATATTAAAATTACAATTTATGCAGAGTATTTCTATCGGAATATCACGTTTTTACGGTTTGATTACGACATTCATAATATTGATAAAAAAATTAAGGTAAGAACATTAAACGTAAGGTGCAACATTCCATGATTACATTTGATACTATTGTGAACTATTTTAAACTATTGTGATTACAAATAACTTTACAATAGATAGTATACAAAGACAGCTCATTAATCCAAAAGGTATTTCTAAGGAAATTCACAAATATATTTTAAAAAACAAATTTTATAAAATTATTTCTAAGTTTTTTTAATAAAAATATATTAAATTTTCAAAAAAAGTTTATTTAATGTTTTAACTGGTTTTGTTAAACGCCATGCATGTATTATTTTTACGCATTTTTCACACTTTTAAACAACTATCAACCATTCACAAATATTACTATTCAACACCAAAAATTATATGGAATATGTAAATATCTCAAGCAATCTACGAATTTTCATTTGTATCATAATGACAAAATATTCTCAAAATTGTTGTCATCTAATTAGATAGAAGAGAAAATAAAACAATTAAGCGAATAACTACTTAAATAGGGTTCAAGTAAGAAATAATTTTACAATAACTGCACATCCCTCATTGGATTCAAACGAAGTTTAACGCACATATTCCTTATCAACCAAAAGAATGAATTGCACTTCAAAAATTGTCTACGTCTTCCCCATGGATCATGAAATGGGAATTAAAGATTTTAAATTTTTCCGCCGTAATTTTTTTAACAAAACACCGCATAAACATTATTTGTACATCATTTTAAAATTCAGAAACTTAACTTTATAATGATATCAATTCTATTACTGCACACTTTTTTCTCTGATTTTGAATCAATTTTTCAAAATTAATCTAAGCATAATTTTTATTAATACCGCTTGGGTTTTTTTTTTTTTCCCAACTGTAAATTGTAAATCTTACAAGTATATGTGTTCTGCTTTTTCTTAAAAAAAAAAACTCGTTGCTTTTTTTTTTTTACAATTCGACAAAATATGATTTGTTTTGTTATGGTTGAATGTAAACAATTCATTAATTTAGATTTTTAAAATTTAAAGTTAATTTTTTAAAATTTTCTTTAAAAATTGCAAAGTTTTTTTAATGTTTTTTCTAACTGAATTTTCGATATTTGCTGTTTGGTTTTCCTTTTGAAGAATTTTCTTTAATGGAGAGGAGAACCAAGATCCGATTGTAGATAACTAGATTAGTTTCGGAGAAAAAAGTGTTTACTCAAAAATTTATGACTTCTTTTGAAAAATATTCGATTTTTCATTTTCACAATTTTTTAAAAAATTTTTAATTGATATTTTTTTTAAATCGATACCTAATTCTGTTTAGTTGATGTTTTCGAGTTTACAGGAAAAAATTTCAAACTGTTTGAATAAAATGCGCTTGATTTTAATCATTTAGTTTTAGATATGATTTTAGGACCGAAAAGCTGAATGCAAACTAGAAGAAAAAAAAAACAGATTTAAAGATTCAGATACAGAAATGTTACAATTAAACCAGCTTATATTAAACATGTTACTTATCTCAATAAAAAACGAACAATTTTAAAGGAGAAAGTAATAATTTTATCAACCGCTTAACTGTTTTGCCTGTGTGCCATATGTGCATCGATTTATCGCATTTTGATAGTTGTAAAAAATAACGATCATAACTATTATAATTCAATATTAAAATTACTTCGAATACATAGATAAGTCAAGTATTCCATTCGAATCAAAATAAGAAAATATTCCCAAAACAGAAGGTATCATCTTATTAGATAGTAAAGAAAATAAAACAGTTAAAAGGTTAAATTTTATGTTTCTCTTAGCAAATAATTGCATTAGTTTAAATTAGCTATAATTAGAAAAATGTAATTGAAATTTTTAATATTTAACGTTTTTATAATGAATTTATTTAAGGAATTATTCTTAATTTGTTTCCCACGAATTGCTCTTAATAGCTAATACAAATTGTCGACAATTTAAATAAATTAAATTGATATATATATAAAACTTTTTTACACATATTTTATAAAAATTCTGGATACTGAAATATTTTATTCACACAAATAAAATATATAAATACAAAAGTGCGGAATACAAAAGCTTAGGTAAGCAAATCAAGATATAATATTTAGAAATATTTCGCATTTATCTAAATTTATATGATTTAACTTGTTAAAAATTTACTAATAATACATTTTATTTGGCACTTCATGACAGATATTTGATTCATTGCATGAAATCGAGGTACAGTGGTGGCCAAAATTGTGCACACTTTTGAAAATCGCTATTTTTTTCTATCTTTGTATGCTTATAGAAAAGGTTACATTTCACAAAATGCAAATGCTTACACATTCATTTTAAAGAGAATTTAATGCTGATTTCATTACAAAAAGCAAAATTTAAATATTTTCAATACAAAAAAAAGTTTTTCTTACTTTAATCTGAATAACAAAGACAGAGATGAAAAGGATTGTAATTTCTAACTTTCTTGGCAAATCACTGTTCTTGTTCTGGGAACCAATCAAATGTTACTAACTGCTAACAGAAGCTGACATCATTTTTAAAGCTGGAACAAGCCGTCATTGTGCTTTTTTCTGTAGAAGGAAGACTGTTTTTTTATGTAATTAAATTGCAAGTTAGAAGTTTTGTTAAACTTTTTAATATACAGTTGGAATTTTCGTAAATATTTCTTATATTTAGTCAAGAAGCAATAACATCAAATAAAAGAATAAATTTGATACCTAGAAAGAGAACTAATATTATTGTGTTACATGAATGCGGTCTTTCCTATGCTGAAATTGCAAGACAGGTGGGTGGTTCAATAACTACATCTGGAGTCCGAAAGTTTCGTTTACGATATCAGGAGACAAATTCAATAAAAAACAAAGCTGAAAATGACTGAAAAAGGTCTGTTGATGACAGAAGAATAAAAATATTATGTCTTCAAGATAGAAGAATGTAATCAGGGGCTATCAGAAGTCAATTGAAGGATGCTGACACTTATGTCAATTTAAGAACAATCAGGAGAAAATAATTAGATGTTGGGCTAAGAGGTAGAATTCAACAAAAAAATCTTTATCTCAATTTACAACAGCGTATAAAAAGATTACAGTAAACAAAGGAAAGAATTAAATGGAGAGATTAACAGTGGTTACAAGTTATACGAGTGATGAAACAAAGATATTATTTGGTGGTGATGGCTAAAATATTTAAGACATATAATAGGCGAACAGCTACATCCTGTCAGCATTTTGGTAACTATGAAGAACTCAGTTAGTGTTATTATTTGGACATACCTGTCAGCAGACGGTATTGGCCTCCATCATGTTATCGATAAGACATTAAATGCAAAAAAATACATTGATACTATTCTACAGCCAAAAGTTAACCTTCCATCAGTAATCTATTTCCCAACAATGCATCATTTATTTTTCAGCAGGATTCAGCTCCTTGCCACTCAGCAAAAATATCGAAAAAGTGGTTTAGTACAAAGAGCACTAGATTGTTATCATGGACAGAAAACAGTCCTGACCTCAAAACTATTGAGAACTTACGGCAGCGCTTGAAAACTCATGTACATATGAAGTGTTAATCAAATAAAATATAATTAATATAGACTATAATTATTTCCTGACATCATGCAATAAGGAAGGAAGAGTTTAAAATTTCTCAGCTCAATGAAACCTAATAATAAGCCGTAATAAAAAATAATGGCTACTCTATTAAGCCCTGATAACTCACTGCAGCCTTCAACATCTAATGTATATCGATTATTATTGCCTCTCAACTTCTTTGTATTGCAAATATTTGAATTTTGCTTTTCGTATTGAAATCAGCATTAAATTCTCTTTAAAATGATATGCAAGAGTTCTCATTTTGTGAAACGTTACGTTTTCTATAAGCATACAAAGTTAAAAAACAAAAATTTTCGAAAGTATCCACAATTTTAGCTACCACTGTATGCTGCTGCAAAAAAAAAGACTCAGATGTTGAATAAAATATGAATTAAAACCCCTAACATTATAAATGACAGGATTTGGATATGACTGGGAAAATTACAGTGCCTCATTTTTATAACAAACATTATCTATATTCATGGGAAAAAGGACTTCCTAAGAGAAAATCATAGTATCTTTTTTTTATCCCATTGAAGTTCTGAGGTTACTTATGTATTACTTCGTTTGAAAATCAGTTTAAAGGAGAGGAGAAGGGAGGATATTTGCTATATGCATTGAAAAGGGCTCTAGATCTATCTCTTATTCTCTCAATTAACTCATTCAGACCTTACATGTATATTTTATGTAAAAATATTAATGCTTTAAAGAAATTTAATTGAAAGATATTTTTTTTAGTTCTAATTGTATTTGCAAGACATCAATTCTCCAGAAGTAAAATTCTCTTGCCCTAAAAATCAACTTCTACTTTAACTAAGATTCTTTATTTCAAAATGCATAAAATAAATTAGTATTAAAATTATTAAAAAATTATTAAATTTAATAAATAAAATTATTAAATAAAAAAAGACACTCAAAAAGATTAATGCCAAATTTAAGCAATTTAAAAATATGGCAGTGTAGTTAAATCGCTAGGTGTTTGTTAAATATTAAAACTCATCGGTGGTAACGAACAACTTTATTTATGTAAAGTTTTGCTTATGCAATGGAAAGAAAACGTGTAATCCCACTGTGTTATACACAAAGAGGAATTTGCATCGAGTCTTACACTCAACCAAGTCTTAGAATATACAATAAATGTTAATGAAATATCACCAATTTAATAAGATGTTTTTTAACCCTTAGATGCCTTTAATTTTCCAAATTAAATTTTTAAAAACATCAATGTGTTTATTGCAGTAGCCAGATAAAAAAAATAACAATAAGAAATCAAAAAGTATACTCTTAAAAAGTATTATTTTTCGGAAAAATGAAATGTCTCAAAAATTTATTCCGCTAAACTTGTTCTAAAAATATATAACTCGTTCGATAAGGCGGGAAAACAAAATGTCATTATTTGAACAATTTTGACAGCCGATGTTTATTTTGTTAACTTTTGTTCAAAAGAACATTATGCAATGATAAAATAAGTACAGCCGAATATTAAAAACAAACCAATTGCAAGTGTACAATTTGTTTTAAAAGTCCGGCATCAAATTTGAATCTTAGATAATTAAAGGTTAAAAACTGTGTGAGGATATGAGATTTGAAAACAGAACTTAGTCATACAGCAGTAATTTGAGGTGGCTTTTTCATAATAATGCAATGACATATATTAAGCATATATATTTCAAACTGATTAATATATATATAATGATTAAGCGTATACATTATGAAATATATATGCTTAAACTGAAAAAAAAAAAAAAGGTTAAAGAGTGGGGAAAATGATTTTTTTTACGCGAACATATTTAGATGATACTTCTGAAAACTAAATATTTTGCAGAAAGGAAATCAAAGGAACCTTTTGAAATCGATTAGGAAAAAACTAATTAATTAAATAAAGTTATGAAAAAGAAAAAATAAATAACGTCAAAGAGGACGTTTTTTTTTTTTTGTTTTTTTTTAAATCTCTCATTGAACTGATTTTCCACAAGGCATGAAATCCATTTTTGAAAAACATCTATCACTGCTTATTACACTAATTTCAGAAATACCATAAAGATCATAATACGGATGAATTTGCCTGAATTCAAAATCTATTCAATTTTCTTCCCATTTGGATTTGCTGTTGCAGAACAAAAGTATCTGTTCACTTGCCTTACGGCAGTTCATTAAAATGAAAATTTAGCAGCAAAGAATTTCTCCAAATCTTAGTTGTTGAAGAAAAAGAATGTTCATTCTAAGAATAACAGTAAAGAGAACATTCATTCCGTTTGCTTTTTATTTGTGGGAAGGGATTTTGGCCATTGTTACTATGAACCAAAACATCTTCTCAAAATCAATGTTTAAAAGTAAATGGGGATAGTGTCCAATTAGGGCTATGTCTATTTGCAGAAACAGGTTCACCGATTACTATGACTATTAGAACTCATTCAATATATTTTTGTGTTACGTAAAATATGCTTTAAGTACTTTTAACTACTTACACAAAAATTCTTAAGTTATCTTTTCAAAACAATTTTTCATAGGGCACTAAAAATCTAAATTCAACATTTCATTTTTACTTTATCTTATATAATAAAGTACAGTAACTATCAAATCTTCAGTCTAGAGATTTTTATGAATCTCTATAGTTCCTATTTCCCAGAGACAAAAAAAAAAATTAAACTATATCTGTTGATTGTACGATTTTGAGTATGGTAGGCTCAAGAAAGTAGAGCTAGCTGGATGAAATGTGATACATTTTATAACCAAACCCACATCTATATCTAAGTTTGGGCATAGTCAATCAACGAAGCAAGGTTCAAAATGCAAAAATTGTTTCTTTTCATTAATTAAAGGTAAATGTAAAATGTAACACATTACAGAAATATGTTTTAAGGAGAACATTCCTGCAGCTTTGAATGATGGAAAAATGGAATGTATCCTAACATGAAGGAGTTTTTAAAATTAGTAAATGAAAGTAAATGTTTTCAAAACCAATTAAAAGAACTTCTAAGCACGAAACCAAAGTGATGAAATGCCATAACTTTTCCTATAAGATCATATTTATCAAATTCATTGGAAATCTTTTAAAATTGTACTTGTACAGTCGTGAACAAAGAAAAAAAAAGGAATTATTAAAGGATTTATTATCGCTTATTCATTAAATTGGTGTTCACAGAAATGGCTTAAAGGAACAGGTTTGTTCAGTTTGACAAACTGATTCAGCAAGTTAATTAACATAATAATTAACTATTATCTCAAAATGTTTCCATAATGGAAATCGAGATTTTTTTTTAATAATTCGATTCAGCAGATCTTTTTATGTATGTGTATCGAAATTCGCAGTAGTTTTTGAGATATATTTTTGTTTCTTGGAAACTTTGTCCAAAAAAAGTCAACCCACCGGAATCAGTATATTAAATAAATTTCAGCTTATTAATAGCAAAATAAGACTTTTTTTTTCGCATTTTTATAACAGGAATTTAGGAATAATAAACATCGCCCTTCAGATTTTCATTAATATGAGTAAAATTTTTTTTAAATATAAATATTTTTTCTTTTTATTTAAATGACGAAGCATTTCCGTTACTTTTAAAGTCAACTAATCATTCAGGCGTTTTTAATTGATCCCGCTCTAAGTAATCAACATACAGCTTAATTTTTAAGACGAATACAATGCATTGTTTAGCTCTTTTATTTTCCTAAAAAGTCGCTACTTGGCGAGATGCGAATACCTCAAAGACATTTTAAAGCCAGTGAAATTATCGATTTTAATTAGAAGGCTAGACTTATTTTCAAGCGGAAACAATTATTAATCGGATAGAAGATTTATTAAATTTACTACTTTATGCTATTACTAGAATGACAGAATGATGGACATCCTTTCTGTTATGCAACATCTGATATAATCAAGACAAATAAATACAAATGAATTGAGCCAAGCATATTATCATGCTATAATATCTCGAACAAGAGGTTCAAAAACTATGCTTTTTCATAAACACAATTGCAAAGAGAAAACTATTTCATAAATCAGAAGGGAATTACTTTATGGATATTTTTAAAATATTCTCATTTAATTAAAGAAATTTATGTCTGAGTTGCTCACTATTAAGCCAGTGAGTATATATAAAAAGAGTTCCCACAAATACAATGTAATTTTTATTGTAAACTACATTCTTTTTTCTCACAAAAAATACTATATTCATGCTGGTATAGCAGTTACATTTGATTCCCCACTACTGCTATCAGTCTCTTTAATGCTTTTGCTAGGTGGGGGTTCAGGAAAATCTTTATCAACATCTGGAAGATAATATGTTTTCTTAATCGGTTCTTTGGGAGGCATCCAATCAGGAATGATTTTTGCATGAAGTTTCCAATTGCCATGGGGGAGAGTGATGTGTTTTTCTAAGACTACATACTCCAGTACGTCCTTAACAGTATCTTCAGAGCCATGCATAAGTCTCCCGAATCTGTCATAAATAGCTAGAATCTGTAAATAAAAGTAAGACATAGTGTTAATGTCAAAATCTGATGATAAAGCTAAATTTAATTGAGTTGACTTTTTATGACATTAAACATGCACAAATTCATACCAATACTAATAATAAAGATAAATGCATGTGTTTGTTGACACTTTGTGGGTCAAACCATTTGATCTATAGCTACCAAATTCTGTACTTGTATACATGGGAGGTCATAAATGTGCACCACAGAGCAACATTTTAAATTTATAATAAATTAAAAATTAAGTGAAAATTTGGCATTTTTCCCAGATAACATTACAATTGTTCTTAGAAAATATTACAGTGCAAAAATGATTTTTACAATACCTTAAAGATTAAAAAATTATCTATTTCATAATACAATTTATTACCAGTGTACATTTTGCTGAGTTTCTTCATTTCTTTCTTTATCCCCCCCCCCCACCTGATTCACAATAGATTACATGATTGGTCTGAATTTCAAACTGTTTCATATACTATCTGACTGCGTAAATTTTTCTATTGTTGGAAGTTAAAGAACAAGGTTTCTGTTCTTTAACTTTCTTTTAGTTTATGAAAAGTATAAAAAAAAGAAGTTACACTAGCATGAAATTTAGAAAATAGATGAAATGGATATTCACATTTTCAATAGTGCTATAATTCCATGGGACCAATGACATACCTACATAGGTCTAGGGCAAATACTAAAATTGTGTTCTTTCCCCTGCCCCCCTTTTGAAATTAAATTCCTATTTTTTTTTCTGATCTTTTATACTAAGTAAAGCAAATATTTAAGGTAAAATTAAACATAAATAATAATATATCAAATCTTCTGGAATTAATATGATTTAAACAGTACAAATAACTTCACAATGATCATTATATATGGAAAACTTATGAATAAAAAATTTTTGAATGTATGTAAAATGTATCAAAAATCATTTGGAAAGTCTAAACTTATTAAAAACTTTTTCTTCGTTCTTATTTAATAATCTAAATAAGAATGGAGAAATAATTTAAATAAGACCCAGATAAAAAATCAAACAGTAATTAGTGTGGACATTTTATATATTAGAGAAATACGAATCAAAAATTATTTTTATTTATATCATATTTTTAAAAAATATCAAATTGCATGTCTTTTGAACAGAAATATATAAATGAATTATAATGAAAAATTATAAATATTTTTTTTTCTGCACTTAGACATTATATGGAAATTTAGAATATTGAAATAAATCCTTTCTTAACACATATAAAATTGTTCAAAAGGCTTAAAAATTAAGTTTGTATCTATAATAATATACAGAATTATTTTATGCAAAATATTAAATTTATCTATCAGAATTTACTATTAATATCATTTAATAATATATAGCATTCAACAATAAAAGGCATTGCATGAAATAAAAAGTTTGCAATTGCACAAAAAGTGTTGATTCAAAGATGAATTTAAATTTACACAGTTATTAATTTATCTATAATATACAAAATTGCACTTCATTTATAATTTTAGTAAAAATTATTTATATATGCATAAAAAAGAATGTTATTTCCAAAAAATTTTGAAAACTTTAGGTGTCAGAAATGTCAGGAATTTGCCTTCCTTGTTTTTACTGACTTGGAAACATTTATTATTTCATTGAAATTAGTTTATATTCAAAGAAACTAAATCACAGAGTCTTTTTTTATTGCACTAAAGCTTTGAGATAAGAAAATATAGATTAACTAAAAGACCTTTCATAACTTGTACTTCATGTTGCTGTTACCAAGATTATCACTCTTTTTACATTATGTGGTGAAGCAGCTCTACTGCAAAGTAATGAATGTGTGAATGCATGTCATAAAAAATATCCAACTTATGTTTGGTTAATATATCTATCATCTTAAATCATAGTATAAATTTTTCTCGCTTATAATTTCCATGAGAGGTCCTTTTATTTAATACATATATTTCTGGTTTGTCACATTCAAAAAAATTAGTCCAAATTCCAAAAAATCAGTTATTTAGAATACTGTTGACCGTGTTTCTGATTAAAAGAGGCTTCAATGCAAGAGGAGAGAGTGTGATCTTTCTTGCTATTTACATCTAATCTGGTACTGCAGTTTTTCCACTGTGATGACACTAAGTTCTGACACCTTAAGTTAATGATACTCTAAATTAGAATTGCGGGAAAATTCTGTTTAATTATGAGTATTTTCCATTCATTATTGTATTTTGAGATATATATTATATCATTAATATTTATGTCAGCTAAGAGGCAATTACTAAGAATTAAGACATCGTTTCAGAGTCGAAATGTTTCATTATTACATGCCAAATACAAAACTTCTAATTCAAACAAAATTCAGTTTTATTGATTACCTTTAAAATTGCTAGATGAAGATAATGAATTGCTTGTAACAATTACTTGGAAAATGATGACTTAACTTTGAAATAATGTTTATGTTGTAAGAAATAAAAACATTTACTAATAAGTAAACTATTCTATAGTTTAATCCAGTAGTTATCAGTCATGAATTCCTTTAAGAAATGCATCATATACAAAATTGAACATATGAAGAATGATTGTACTGTATATATATATATATATATATAATATATTATAATGACTGTCATTCAATAGGGTTTATATCACGACATACGGATATATTACGTCTACCGGAAAGTTCTGTCCGCTCCGGTTACAATCGTAACTGGGGATGAAAAGTGGATTACCTATGAAAACATCATAAGAAAAAGGGCATATTGTGAACCCAGGAAACCTGCCCCCTCTACCTCTAAACCGAAGTTAAGCCTGAACAAGAGAATGTTGTGTATATGGTGCGACATTCGAGGACCAATACATTTTGAGCTGTTGAAACCAAATGAAAGGCTAAATTCGGAGAGGTATTGTCAGCAATTGGATAAATTAAAAACAGCACTCCAAGAAAAGAGGCCGTCGATGTTCAATAGGAAGGACATCATACTGCTTCATGACAATGCCAGGCCACATGCTGCTTTGGGGACTTGTCAGAAAGTCGCAGAGCTAGGCTGGGAAATTCTGTCGCATCCACCATACTCCCCGGACCTAGCACCATCTGATTATCACTTGTTTCTGTCCTTACAAAATTTCTTGCAGGGCAAACAATTCAAGAACGAAGAAGATATCAGACAAGTACTGGTTCAATTTTTGGCCTCTAGAGATAAGACATTTTTTTAAAATGGGATATACAAATTGCCATCACACTGGCAAGAAGTCATAAATAATGATGGCAATTATATTATTCGATAAAGTTTATCCAAAGTATGAAAAAATGTATTCCTTTGTTTCATTCTAAAACGGACAGAACTTTCCGGTAGACCTAATAGATATTTTTTTAACTTAATTTAAAAAGTTATTAAATAATAATATAACAAACAGATAATTCAAAATAACAAAAAGAAATGTACCAGATATCAACATATTCAAAGAACAATTATTTTAAAAATATAACATAAATACTTAATATAAATACTTAAGAAATTCAAGATGTTTATATAAAAATTTGTTGTTTTTAGATTTTGAATATTTAGAAAAGATTAGATTTAAACATAATCTGTCTAATTTCTATCTGACATAAAATAAACACTTTTTTTCTCAATATGTGAATGTCAATACTCTAAAATATAATATCCCTTCAATATAAATTAAAGTTATATACATCTGGTGTAGTTAGTATCTAGTATAGTAATTAGCATCTACTATACTAACTACATCAGATAATTTTAAACTTATGAAATTAATTTTAAACTTAAGAAATTAATTTTAAACATAAATGTTAACTTTTTTCAAAATTCTTAATTAATCTTTAATCTTATCTAATTTTTTCACATGATTATTATAAATAAATATTATATTAACATACTTGCTGTGTATGTAATCTGCAGGTAACTTGGGCAAATATATTACTCTTGTTTACAAGCTCTGTTGTTCTTATATGAACAATTCGAGGAGCCTCAAGTTGTTGAATAAATTTCCATACAATGGTTTTATTTTTTGTATTTTCTATCATTTCCTAAAATAATAATAATACACATTATTTGCTTATAAAATACAGAAATTTTTCATTTCTTAAATTTTTTTTAAAAAAGAAATAAGACCTACTGGAAAGGCCTTTTCTGTAACTAGATCATGCAATCTGTCTTCGTCTCTCCTGTGATAAAAGAAAATTATTATTATTACATTAATATTATGCTATAATCTTTATTAAAATAAACTTTACTACATAAATAATATATTGCATTTAATCAAGAAACACCAGAAATTTAAATAAGACAATATTACTGTTTAAAGAATATAGTAAAATCTTGATTTGATAACCCTTATATAAATGCATTTGCATTTAGTAGATAGAGTTCGACTAATGCAGCAATTATAATTAGAATAATAAAACACACTTTATTTACACTCTTCTAATATGCTGCAGTAATGACTCTTTGCATTATTAAAGCATGTATATTAAATATTTTGCATTTACATTACACAAAATTAATTCAAATATCTTATCTTATTTAAAATATTGTTCATAATGCAATGTATAATTTTGTAAAATTCTGATTTTATAGAAGCCTTTAAGTCACGATTATTCATTTTAATAGAAGAATGCATTTGGATTCTTATAAGCTAAAATGTCTTTTTTTTTTTTTAATTCCTTTCAAAATACTAATATTATAAATTAACACTCAAAATGACATGATTTTAAAATTTAGAATTCAAAATAGTTTCATTATCTTTTAAGGTTTCATGCAAAAATTTATAAAAAAACTTAGACATATATTTAAGTTAATAAAAAATTTTCAATCCTTATTCAATAAGATATTCCGACATTTCAAAATATAATGAAACCATGACTTTAGCAATAATGTCATATAATTAAAGGAAAGGATTATTTTAAATAAAATATTTTAGATATAAATTCTTCAAATTAATGGTCCTCTGTCATTTGAAAAAAAAAAATCTAAAATAAGCAATTTATTTGAAGAAAATAATGCAGATTACTGTTGACAAATAGAATATTTATTATTGATAACTAGTGAAACAAATTGTTGGCAATCGAAATATTTTTCATTAAGTCTGGAGCTTATTTCACACCAGTATTGCTTAATATTTTGGCAATAAAGTTCTTCGAAATATATTATCCTGTGACTGACCGTTTGCTGACCACATCATATGATGTTCTAGCTTATCACTGACATTAAATCAGTGTGTCATAATAAGTTATTATTTATGAATTTAGTTATGATCTTTTATTTAAAAAAAATTCTTAATAAAGATTTTGAAGTTATGTAGAGCAATTTTAACCTTTAAGCCAACTTGCTTAACTTTAAGCTATCAAAAGATAAAAGTACTTTTTGATGTATACATACATTTTAAGTTTTGAGAAATACATTTCATGCCATTGCTCATTTTTTAATAGTCTTTTAAAATATATTGATGAAAAGATAGAAAGAAATCACTAATTACATAAGTGAAAATTTTAATATTTACAAATTTTACAAGAAAGAAAAACCTCAGCAAAAGTAGTATCAATATAAAGGTGATACAAAATAGCATAGTGAAAAGAGAAAATGAGTCAGTTAGATTTGACAAACATTAACAAAGAATTTAAGAATAAATGTATAAGACATTAGGAGTATGTCAAAATTTTAAAAATGCATGCTAAAACATTTGAAGCAGATTAATATGTGTGACATTTTGTGTCATGAATAATGTTGAAGATTAAACAAGTTATTTTTTTAAATTCCCCCTTACATCTTAAAAGAATCTAAATTAAGCAAATTTATACAGAAAAAATTTTGTGAAAATTTAATTTCGATAGTTTGATTAAAGATTTATAATGAAAATCAAGATTAATTTTGAAAATATATAATTTAATTTTCATATTCAAAACCTTCTAGAAATTTCTCATTTCATAACATAAGATCATATAATAATAAATGTTTGAGATAAGATAATGAACAATACATTATTATGTAGTTTATATTTTAATTGTTGCTTTTACGGTGTGTGTGTATATATATATATAAACATTTTTTAAGAGATAATTCTGTTTTAAGGAATATATGATAAAAAATTCTTTACTCAAATTAAAGAGAAAGTGCAAAAGCATGTAAATCATTTTGCTTTTCCTATCTGTCTCCCCTTTCTACACAATTATTTTGAATTGATTCCTACTTTTTTAAATGTATTTAATTTTCCTCCATTTCTTTAATTATAAATCAAATATTTAGATAAAAATTGTAAAATACTGTTTGATAACTAGCACTAATTTTTTATATTAGCTAAAGGAAAAAATATTTTTGATGCAAACATTTTATTTAAAAAATACATTACATATCAATGTTTATTTTTTATTTGCTTCTTTTTCCCATCGATTTTCTTTCATGAATTATTAGCAAATAATATATATTCATAAGCTCTTTTTTCCCTTTTGGATTACCCTCACCAAAAAATTTGTTTTTTAATTAAAGTTTTATAAAAAATAGGGATTAATTCTTATTTTTCCTTTATAAGCCTTATGATGTTGGTAATTGTTAAATTCAGATTTAAAAAAAATCTTATAACAAATAATTAAATTATAAAAATTAGTATAGCACAATAATAATTAGAAGCTTTTAAATGACAGATAAGAAATAGATTTTTTATTAAAAAAATATATCTGTTTAAGATTTAAAGCAGATTTTAGAGATCTATACATTCAATAATTTAACAATCCCTTTCATAAATTCGATTTTTTTTTTCATAATCAATGTATTAAAATAATTTGGATTTGTAACTATTGCAGTTTCTAAAAATAAAGTTAGGATCGTGGAGGAGATTACAATATTTTCTATGTAACTGAGACCACTGATTAAATTTCTTTAGAGAAAAATTTTATCAGTCTATTTCTATAATATTAGTATTCAGATATGGAACAAGTGCATGAAATAATGTTATAAGATATCTATGAAGTATTGTTACCAAAAAATTTAATATAATTATAGTAAACAAAAGTTGTTAATTATATTTGTATATATTAAGAATTTTTTTTTAAAAAAAAATCAATAAAATATTGTCAATACCTGTTAAATTTACTTTCTTATCACCAATTTTTATCCAAAATCTATCTACTCCATTATAAAAAGTATTTAACACTTTTTAGTCAAATCGTTACAATATAAACACACTTTTTAGCAGTCATTTTTTCATAATTGCTACTTTTTAACTTTAAGTCATCTTTTATTAATCTTTTATCTTACATGCCACATTTTAATTTCATCTTTTGATCCTCAAAGGTTTAGTTATAAAACATAAATAAATGCATAAAAATAAATTAAGAGATAGTTTACATTGTCTGCTACAAAACATAACTCACTGACTACTTTTTATGAAAAGGACACACCTTTTTGTGATAGAAGGGGATGGAGGGTGCAAGTTTAAAGTCTTCATGTGAATAAAAAACTTAATATTTAAGTTTTTATAATATTTAATTATTAGATGTGCAAAGTGATGTAATTAGAGTAGAATAGGCAGAGTGCAGAGTGTTTTGGATACAATTATAAATGCAAGGGGCGCAAAATCAAGAAATATGTTGTATCTAAAAGAAAAATGGGTTTTTTCATAAACTCTTATTCCTGATTCTTAAAAAATTAAATTTTTCAGCAAAGAAAGAGAATTTTTTTTTCTTGCAACCTAAGAATTCATCGAAACCAGATTTCACAAAGAAAATAAAAATAGTATTAGGTTACAATGATTCAATGATCAAAAATCTCATCCATGGAAAAGAAAGTTTAATTCAAAACAAGATCATTTTCAAAAATTTGTGCGACATAGGTAGGAAATGAAAAGAGAAGACAATTTAGAATCAATTAACTCCCCAGGATTTCTTGCAGTATTCATGAAATTAAAATATTATAGCCTCATTATTCTTATTGTTAAGATAGAGACTTCTGAATTTTGAAACAATTACGAATACAATGTTGCTTTTGTTTACAACCAATATGAAGTACAACATGGGGTGGGGATATTTGCATTTTTTTTTTTGGGGGGGGGTACATAGTATAAAAGTAATCTAAGAGATTTGAAAGAATGTTTGCCCTACTATTTTTACTCTATTTTCAGTACTAAATAATAGCATGATTTGTAAGGTTGAAATACAACATTGAACTATTTAAAATTTTGTTTTGAAAAACACCAGGTGCATTTGTAACAAAATATAGTAAAATAGCAGAGAGACCAGATGTAATAAAAAATATAAAGAGGTAGGTAGAAAAAAATTTCATACATTTTACAAATGCATAAATTTAAAATTACTGGTCCACATTAATAATGAAGTCAAAATAAAGTAAAACAATTTCTCAAATGATTAGTCAGAAACTTTACATAAAAGTTACATTACTAGAAATTCAGTTCCTAACAAAATGTAAAACATTTTTTTTCCATGCTTAGTTATGACAGTATGGCTTATGAATTTTAATGTTAAAAGTATATTTCAATTTCGCTTTACTGTCAAATAATTAAAATAAGTGACAGAAGATTAAGTAATTTGTAATTTTATGTATCAAATGGAATAAAATATTATAAAATACATTGAAAAGCTTTAACCTGTGATTAAAATATTCCCATTTTTATGAAGATAATTTCTTAAGAAAATACTTATTCACTTTAGTTGAAAATGTTTTTCTGTGATAAATTTTATTCATTTCATATGAAATTTAACATTAAAACAAATTTTAGTTTCAGAATTTTTATTTTTAACAGTACTTAGCAACTTTTAAATATACCATATAAAATAATTTGTTTGTTACTCATTGTTACTAACAATTGCCTCAGTGAAAAAAAAAGAATAAATAAAATCCAAAATGCCACTAATTCCTTCAATTGTCTTTGTAACTCTTAATATTAAAAGGTTCCAAATCTTTTCAACAAAAGGATAATGGATGTCCCAAGAGTCAGTATCATTGCAAAATTTTCTTTCTTTTTAATTAAGAACCATTGATTAAATCGTCAAAACACATGCTTTGTTTGTTACAGATGCTGCCCAAATGAATTTGGGAACATAGATATTTCCTGAGAATTTAGAATGGAATCTGAATATACATTTACTAAAAAAGCAGATGTGCTCCTTTACTAGTAATAAATCTCCTAATAGTCATCAGCTTAATAGCATATCACTTAATCTCTTTGCATATAAACTATTTAATATGATATTGTGATTTTTGAGAGACACAGAAAATTTGTCATATTTTTGAAAGAGGAACTCATATGTTCTACCATTCTGGGCAAACAAAGAACCCTGTAGAGAAAACACATATAGGAACAGAAAAAAGAATAGGGGAAAAAACATTACATATACTGTGAAAGATTAAAAATGTTTAAAATACTTTAACGTATGTTAACTTTTTTATGTAAGGTGAGAACTAACGACAAGAGCTTTGACACAAGTCCCTAATAAAAGATTTAATGACTGGAATTTTTATGAGTTCTTTGACATCACGAAACATCCAATTTCTTGGCCATCTGAATCTTTATTCTTACCATAGTCCACAGGCTTAGATCATATTATTTATAGATCTCTCTTAAAAACTGTTCCAACTGACAAGTCATACTTTTGTCAAAGAAACAACTTTGATGTACAGAAAACACATCATGCCCAATGTATACTTGGTTAAGATAAAAATCATTCTCAATTTAGTTATCAATATTTTAAAAATGTTTCTGTTAAGTTGTTCTCCCCTTGATAGATATATTCCATCTCTCCTGCCAATCCTTAATTATTAGTTTTCTAGTCTCATTTCCAAGTTGGATTTTGGACTCGTACGAAGATATTTCTTGGATTTCTAAGTTTAAAGCTTGCCTAGAATATCTGCTTTTTTATTTTCAGTATATCATTGAGTTCTGATCCAGATCATTTCAACGCCAAGTTCAACAACTTTTTCTTTTATATCCATTTATTTTTTTTTTAGTACCAAAAGAAGATACTTATTCTTTGCTAATATATTCCCTTCATAAAAATTCTGGTATTTTCTAAGGCAAACAATCAAACAACATTGGAATAGCAATGTGGATTTAGATCCTGAAAAGTTCACAATAGAATTCTGTAAACAAGTATATAAAAAATAATAATACTTTGATTCCTTCTTGTAATGAAAAATAACAGAGAAGACCAATTAAAAATGAAAAAGAAACATATGCTGAACTACAGCATCAAACTGAAAGAGATGAAGAGAAAGAGAATGTAAAAAGTGACATAACATCTTAATATTCAATAATAATCTAGAATGTTTCATTTTATTAAAAGTCCTTTTACCCAAAATTTAGCTTTTAAAGAACAAGAATCTCTTCAATTCAGCAATGAGCTAATTAATAAAATTTTCTTAGCTTAAAACAAATTTATTGATTTTTGCCCTTATAATGAGAGAGCATTTGTACCATTTGGAAAATTATCTGGAATGCACTTTTATTTCTCTGAAGGTGCAGAATAAATTCATGCCTTTAATGGCATTAATTTTATTGAATAATATATTAAAAAGTATTCATCAAGTTATATATTATGGGCATTTGTTTGATTCCACACCAATTCAAGCATATTGTGAACATATGGCACAGTTGGTAAAACTTGTAAATATAAATTTTAAAGAAAAAACAGTTAGTGTTTAAAAAAATTTCTTTGTTCATTCAAATGGGCATGAAAGATGCAATAAACTCGGTTGAATGCATTTTAAACTAAGTAAGAAATGATGTAGTGTATTTGAAAAACTGCCAAACATAATGTTATAATAATCTAATAGTAATGGCAGAGTATAAAACTTAGGTAAAGAAATGAATAAACAAAAAAAACAACAATATATCAATTTGTGCTAATTGTAATAACCATTATTTTAATCTGGTCAGTATTCATTCTGCCAAAGATCCAGTAATAGTTATGATTTTTGGTATTATAGAACTTTGTTTTTATTTCATTCAACTACTGATTGAAAAAAAATTACTAGGACTGTACCAATTAATATTAAGTCAGAGAGAAATGAGATGGAGTTCCAGAACAAAAGTTCTGAAGTCGGAAAGCAAATATTTAAATGAATTTTTAGAGATTCTGCATAAGATAAAACTCCTAAAATTAGATTTGAAGCAAGGATCTTAAACTATAAAATATCAAGTAATGATTTTTTTAACTCTTTTGAGATTTAAGTACAATCTAATCTTCTGAATCAAATATATTTCAGAAAGAAATATAAGAACTCACAATGAATTTCCACAATGTAACTCTTATTCCAAAAGATTTAATACATTTTTAACGATGACAAAGAATGCACAGTCAATAAAACTGGGATAAGAAGAGAATTGATTTCATAAAATTTATTTCTCAAACATTTATGTGAAATATTTTGAGATACATTTTAGATTCAAGGGCAATCTGTTAATAGTAATCATTATGAAGTTAACTGTAATTTCAAAATCATATAGATTCAAAATACATTTAATTAAACTTTCAATCTAGAATAAAGTGTCTAAAGAAAGATAACATTTCAGAAAAAGAGGGTCTTTTGGTATTTGTCCTGGGTACCATTTGATTTAGGTATACCTCTCTACATAAAACCAACAAAATTTAAAATGATATTTAAATACATTGTATTTATTCATAATATTAACTTATTTAAAAATATATAACAACAAATACTTACGCAGCTAAAGCATTTTGAGCTTCTATATAAATATCTTGAACTTTTTGAGCAACTGTTGGAACATCAAATTCATAATCAATATTTCTGATTTTTCGCAGAGCCATATATGATTTTCCTTTTTTACCAATGGTTTCATAAACCTGTTTTGCACCCTAAATAAATTTCAATAAAATTAAATAAAAACATATTTGAGTTCTTTTACACCAAATGTACATGTAAATTGAAGTAGCAAAAAGAATGAAACTTACTGGGCCTGTAACTACAGACATTTTTCCATCTCCCTCAGGAGGCACATAAGGGTCAATAACATTTGCTAAAATATATTACTACATTTTAATATCATGTCATAAATCATGAAATATTGTAAAGTAGTGAATCTAAAAAGTTTCATTAAATAAGATGAGTATTGGTCTCCCATCAATCAGAATTGATATCTAGTTTTAAGAATAAGATGATGAATAACCAACTGAAGTTTAGGAAGTAGGAAGGATCATACCAATATTTTCTATTCTAAATTATAATACCACTTCTAGATGAAGATATTCAAAAGACACAGTCTCCAATTAGATATCACATGCATTGATTGAAATTTTAAACTATGCAAGTTAAAAAGTAAATCAGCATTCAAGCATAATTTCTGAAGAATTTCTTTATAACAATTAATTTATTACAAGCAAGCATTCAAACATTAAATGACTTTATTTTAAATTTAAAAAAAAACTAGCAATCCAGATAAGCCTTATAATCGTTATTGTAAAAAGACTGAAAAATCAAGTTCACATTTGTAAAAACTACTACAATTGCTAGTTTCCATTTCATACCAGTAGGTGTGTGTGTGCGTGCGTATGTGTAATAATTTAATTTTGACTTCATTCATAAAATTATTTTCAACCAATTTATATTGAAACTTAAAAATCTTTTAATTTTTCAACAGTGCAGGTTTCCCATATCTATCAGAATACAACAACAAAAGCTTTAATTGCCTAAAACTGCTGCCCTAACAATTCTTGAGCTTTGATTCTAGCATCACTTCCAAAAATCAGAAATGATGATTAACAAAGTTGACCTGATTTTGCATCCACATAAATGTTATATTATATATATATATATATATATACATACATACATACATAGAGAGATAGAGATTTCAATTAATTAAAAATTAAACCAAATTTCAGCATTATTCTGTGATAACATTTAAAAATATTATTGTATAAAAATAAATTTTACACCATTTTCAAAATTTTAAATGTTGTCTTTTTAATAATACCAATATAATAATCATGCAAATTTTTGCTGAATTTAGAAAATGTTTTTAAGATATTTTGCTTGATTTTAAATAATAATTATATTAATGCCTTGAAATTCAAACCATTTTCATTGCTTCATTAAATACTTAATCATGGGATTTTCTTTCATTGTTGAAAGCTAAGGAAGAAGGACCATATTTAATTTTTATATAGTTTACAAAACAAATAAAAAAATATATCACAACATTTCAAAGATAGTTTTTTAATAGTGCTGTGATGCTATGGGACTGCTTCTATTAGAAAGACTCATAGACACAATAAAGATAACTTAAAATAATTAAAATAGCATAGCTTTAATATCAGGCAATTTGATGGTATCATGGAAATAAAATTATATCTTGATTTCTTTGACATCAAATACATACGAATTTCTTTCAAATTAATAAGCTAGTTGGTATTTGAGGAGGCTACTGTAATATAAAATGCAGGAATACTGCACTATAAGTTGTAGAAACGAAAATATAATTAGACTTTATAACAAGCAAAATATTTCATGTATCAGAAGGGGGGGGGCATTTTTCTTCTGAATGGCAACATAAAAATCAAAATCATCTTTTGTTTCCTTTTGTACATATATTAATAGTATCCCCCCATATTATTTAGACTTTATTTCTGTGTATTTGCCTACCTATATTTGCATATATACTTTTATGCTTCATGTATTTGTATTTTGAACATTTTATTTTTATTTGATCATGCTTCTCTATTGTATAATATTGTTGTCATTATTTACTGTATGTTTCTTTTAATAAGGGAGAAACTTTGCTTTATTTTTTTGTTTGTAGTTGTGTATTTTCTTGCCCCCTCTCCACCCCCACCCCCCTTTTCTTGCATTTAAGCCTGTCTTTTTTATATTTGAAATTTCTTCTGTTATCAATTCAACACTGACTTATGTTTATATATACTTATATTATATTTGTTAAAACACAAGGAGTTTATACATAGAGACTTTCTCTCTCTATATATATATATTAAAATCTAATTTAAACTTAATTGGTTTCCGAAGTTTTATCTTAGATTGGTCCATTTTGTCTTCATTCTAGGGTATTCTCTTGTTTCCTGATTCTATTCCACTTTTTCTGTTTGATTAATGCAACAGGGGTTCTGTGAAGGTGCTTTGGTTAGCTGTTCCCACACTCTGAGTGTAGGGATAAATACTGTCTAGCTAAGCACATTTTTTTAAAGGATCCCTATGATTCCCTTACTTGTGATTCACACATGATGGAAATCCCTATTAAAATCTCACAGTATATATTCACACGGATAAAATTTTCATCAGCTTTTCCTCATTTCATTTTGTGTCGTTCTGTGTTGTGCTCATCACTTCTGTTTGTTCTTAATTCATGCTTCTCGGATGCAATAAAGCAAACTTAAAAAATTCAAAGTCTCTTCACTGTTTTCGTAACTGCCTTCTGCTTCAAAATTACACTTACACACACGCACACACACAAATATATATATAACATAATTTTGGTTGAAGCAGAATGCAAGTTCGAAGACATTGAAGAGACATGTTATATATTAATTTTAATATCCATTTCGTGAGAGCATAATTATTTACAGGCAGAGACGCGGACAAGTCATGCCCACCACAGTGCGGCACAAAAGCAGAAGTAATAAAAAGTAAAAGGGCTGAAACAAATGCCAAAGGGCCACGTGCCAATTCAATACATATGTTAACATTTGAGAAGGGCAATGGAAGTAACACTTTCATTTGATACTTAGAAGTTATTGCTCAGTAAATTTTTACACAGCTTCAGTTAAATTAATTAAACCAAAAGTGGAATTGGATCAAGAAATAAGAGAATGAAATTACTATGGGCTAAATTAAGATAAAGCTTTGGAAATTAATTTGGTTTAAATTAAGAGTTTAAAATATTATTAAATATATATATCAAATATAAATTGAAGAAAAGTTATTTATTTTAGCTGTTTGAGCAATTTGAAACATATGTAAAGAAAATGAAATGTCAAAAATTAAAATCAACCAAAATCTCACCAGTACAGCTAACAAATATTGGTTTTTCACTCCATTCCCTAGGAGGAACTATGCCCTTCTCTTTTAATTTGGATCTCATTTCTTCCAGTGAGAGTTTTTCATCACGTCTTTGTTCATCAAAATCAGGCAATTGAATCTTAATTACCTATAAAAGGAATCATTACACGCTTGTATGAATAATAATATGAATATAGTCCAAACAATTAATCTTACATAATAAACTTAATCACTAAAATTATGATACAATAGTTAATGCTCAATAAAACATGCCTAGTTATATGACACACATTCATATATAATTCCTTGAGCACATATGATACTTCTTCATTTAAGATTAAAATTTCACTAGAAATGTTTCATAGGGGCTGGATATAAACATGATTGTTAATCGGAACTCTTCTTCACATACAAATTACCAATAGTTTAGTTAGGGAAAAAGATGGCCAAATTGAAGTACAAATTTTCAAACCTTACATGCTTGATCTACTGATCATGTAAGATTAACATCAACTAACAAATCTTCATTATGCCTTGTTAACATGCCTGAGAGAATTAATCTGTAGTGACAATGAAGCCCTTTGCATGCAATCAATGGTTATATAATTTTAGCATTTTGAAATTGGATAAAGAAAAACTTGATAACTTATATATATTTGAGCAAATAGTAAAACATTCATCAATACTTTGATTCAAAAAACAGTTTTAATTCGAAGTCAAATAAATGTTTAATACTTTCAAAAAACTATAAACTTTTCACTTTTGTGTAATATTAAAAATATACACACACACTATATATATTAATAAAAAGCAAGAATAAATAATTTACTTACTTTTTTTGCACGTTCTTTTCTAAATTTTGGATTAATATGTTTACGAAATTCTCTTTGCTGAGAAATACGAGGCAAAAATATAACAGATGCTGTAGGTTTTCTGAAAAGATTATAATTCTAAAAAAAAAAAAAAGTAATATAAACATTGAAGCTTTGAGAAAATTAATTAAAAATATGATAATGAATTTTATGTTTTATATCTACATTTTTGAAAGCTACTGAATACAAAAGAATCAACTGACTTTTCAGACCAATCAACATCAATACTGCTTAGCAATAATATGGGGCATATGTGTTTTATTCATTTCAAAACAAGATAAGCAGAACTAAAATATTTTAATGGCAAAAATAACATATTTTAGTAAGTGCAAACTTTGACATTTCATGATAAATTATCTTTAAGCTATTAAGAGAGAGAAATGAACTTTCTCAAAGGACAGCATAAGAATATAAGTTCAGAAAAAAGAGGAAGAACCTTTGATGAGAAATCAATCTTTTTAATAAATATATTAAGAATTAACTATACTTTCATGAAAATTCAATAATTGATATAGAAAACTTTAAATTGCTTTCAAGCTTTCACAAAAAATTGTTTAAATCGAAGAAAATATTTTATGGAAATTAATAACAAGATAATGGCTATCAGAATTAAACTGTCAAATAAACTCATGCAAGTCTAAAATACATTAAAGTTTTCTATTTTCCTAGAAATAATTTAATTGAGTTGTTGAAATGAAATATTCAAATATTAATCAAATATGAAATATATGTGTTACCATTACATTGTGAAATCTATTATTTCATAGTATAACTAGTGAAGTTATTCAATTATTTTATGAAATAACCAGTTTATTCTTTTAAATATTGAATTTTATACTTTAAAGGGAACATATATGCAGAGCAGCAAAGACAATTTATTTATACGAATGTATTTATAAGGATAAAATACTGGAATGCAATCACCTTGATCCCCCTCCCCCCCTCCCCCCGACTCATCTTGACAAGTGGGGCAAAATATTTATTTAGTGACTCATAAAAAAGTAGTCTTCATGAGTATATATAGCATATATAATTCCTTTTTCTTATATTTCATTGAATCGGAAACATTTTCTATTACTTATTGCGATTTTCTATCCGGAACATTGAACATCTAATCTTGACAAAACTGAATATTTGTATAAAAGGTTTAGGATGAACCCCTTAAAATGCCATTTTTTAGCTTTGAATTGAGAAAACTAGTCTTTAATCCTTCGATAATATTATTTTAAATAAATAAGTGAGACAACTAATTCATATTATTCTACAAATAGTTCTTAACTGTTTTAGAAAAGAAAAAGAAAAATTATATCACTCAATTTGCATTTACAAATTCAGCATAACTCTCCATTGGTTTTCAATTTGGATAAAATTAAGCAAAAAGCAATCAAAGAATTTTTACTTAAATATCTAATCACCATTTATAACTTACTGAATTTAGAATGCTTCCATTAATTTAGAAAAAAATGTAGTTACATTCTTATTAATTTAAGTGATCTGACATTATTAAAAATGGAAGATTTGAGTAACAACATTTTTCAGGGGGAGAAAATTAATAAAATTTCCCCATTTTTAGAAACTCTAAATCAAGCAGGAAAAAAAATTGAACAATAGCATCATAATTCGATGATTAATGTAAATGACTACTATTCAAAACTAATCCTTTTAATTTAATACACAAAAGACTGATAGATATTCTTATTGTGACTTTTTCTTAAATGATATTAACTGCCTTCAGCAACCAGCTATTTACCCTTCATATTAAAAGTACTAATTTAGCCATTTCAACTACCTTTGATCACCTACATTTTACCAAGATAAATTTTAATTTTAAAGCATTCTTGTACAATAAACATAGAGCATAGTGACCGATTAGCTCTGCATGCAAAGAGGCAAAATTAACTAGTGAATAAAATGACATAACCTGTCTGGTTATTAAGGGTGAGGCTGCGTTATAGTTTTATTTTACTATAACTCTGAAGATGGGTGGTAAGGCAACCAAGTGATCACTGATGACATATGAGATCATGAGTTTTCTGTGAAATAGAAAATGGTGAAATCTAATTGATGGTTGAGGCTGGAGAATTGTTCAATATTTTTTCCTTATTATTGATTTTTGATTTAATTATATCATTTTTTATCATGTATATATTTTAGATAAACTCTATGAATATAATGTATAAACTCTATGATAATGTATAAACTCTATGATAATGTATAATGTATAAACTCTCATGTATAAACTCTATGAATATAATGGCTTTTGAAATTATTTGGTAATCTGTTTTTTTCCTCCTCCATATTCCCATCAGTTTTATTCCCTCCAATATTTCATTTGGCTCTTTTTATACATTCACTTTTTTTTAAGGAAAAAAGTAAAAGGAGAAAATTCTATGAACCAAGCTGTAGGGCAAACTGTGGGGGAAAAATTTTTAACTGCTTAGCATTATAATATATATCGAAATAGAATTTGATGCTCCCTATAAATCTCAAAGCATGAGGCGACAGAATCCACCACTTGTGCAGAAAACCACCACTGAAATAGACAAGAAATTGCCTTTAGAAAGTGGCAAATGTTTAACATTTCCAAAACACAATACCCTTAAGACTGATATCTGATCCATTTGGAATCCTTTAGTGCTGCACTTCTTCAATGTCCACAAAATCTACAATATTCTTTAACAAACAGAATTTATATTAAAATTTACTAAGCTTTTAAATATTCTCGCAATGCCAGTTATTGATCTCCTAAAATAAATTTAAGAAAATTATAAGTTCTTCAAGATTAAAGTTAAGACAAGAATAAAATTATCATTTCCAATTTGTTCTGCATTATTCGAATCAAATAGCTACATAGGAGTGGAGGGGAGCACATTTTCAGAATATAAACAAATTTTATGGCTTATAAAAATGTTTGTAAATAAGTACAGAAAGTAAATGTTTTCAAATTCTTTTTGTTTGTTTGTTTGTTTGTTTATTTATTACAAATTTTAGTAAAAAATACTTAACATTTGAAAATATTACATCAGTGTGGGTAATAAATGTGGCCACACATAAGAATAGAGTACACAGTGGCAAACGGAATCTTCTAAATTTTTTGAGTTAAATTGCCAAATATAATAACCTTTTTTTAAAAAAAATTTCTCACTATATTAGTTCGACGAGTTTTGATAGATTTACAAGAATGTTTCTGCCTTCGCAAGAATTCTGGAACCCAATCCTCCTATTTAGCCTGAAATATTATTAAATAAAACATTAAAGCATAAATCTGCAGCAAAAAATTGTATCATTACTTAAATAAAAAATTAAAAAAAGGGCAACAATTTTTCAGCTGGATAGGCTTTCTTCTTAGTACTCCAAATACACTCGTTAGAAATATATTTACAAGACATTACAAATGCAATAAAGTTGCATAATATTATTAAGTAATTTGTATATAGAATAGTATTTGTATAAGAAACATGACTAAATTATCGGAATTTCTAGGGCGAATGAATATATTATGACCGCAATGAAATTATAATATTAAAATGAATAAAACCAACCCAACAAGCTTCTGTTAAACATCTGACAAGATTAAACGATGACATAATGCTGAAAAAAGGCAATTATTTGAAGTTTCAGGTACGATTAATCGTATAGAGACTGTAGTAAAATATTATGAAAAGAAATCCATACTCTCTATGAAAATATAAACAAATAATATGTAGTTGCAGTTACGGTTCAAGCGAGAGCTCTTCTTCTGACAGTATAGATTCTAAAGCCAACAAAATTTTGAACATTTGTCATGTTGCGCAATTAGGGTGATGTTTATAAGAAGTTCAATTAATCTAATACATAAAATGGATTTCAAACTCTTTCAGTAGTTCCTAAAATGCGTCTGTTTATTGGTACGTACAGAATTTCAATGGTATGATATTACTTCCGGTTCTTGGATTTATCATTAGTGGAATCCATTTGAAGATGTAAAATAAGCATTAAAAGGCTTCCTTTCTTTTTATCGAGTTTTTATTTCATGAAACTATTTTTTAAATTTCAAGTACCATGTTTTACATCACCTACTTTTGATCTTTTACTAAAATATGAGCTTTTTATGAGCTCACCATAATTGCTGATGTATCCATAGAGTTGAAATAGTGAATTTATATATAGCTGTATAAATGTATCAATTGTTTGATGTATCAACCAAATCTCAAAATAATTCATTAATTTTTTTTACTTGTTTAAATTATATTCTGATATATTTATTTGGGGTTTTTTTAATGTGAATGTTTGATCTTCTGATATACCTCTTAATCAATATTCCACAATGTTTGCGTGAGGCTGTTTTTTGCAAGAACGAAATTGTTCATCCTTCAGATTCGGTACTTTCGCTTATCGTTGGATCTCAAATTATTAAATCTAACTTCAAAATCTTTCGAGTTATTTTTTGAAAGATTGGCCACAGCATTAAGTTCCAACGTAGTTTATGCTGATTCTCTTTCAATGCTGCAAAATAAGACAATTTTAAAAATTTCTAATTTACATATCATTGCGATTCAGACTTGTTGATAAATTGAATGAACTTTAACTAAACCATCACAAATAACAATTTATATTCAGTTTTTATTTACAGATATTTATAGTTAATAAAAACAATCCAGTCTTCAACAGAATTAAGTGTTTGGTTCGATAGGAATATTGTGCACTTCTACATCTAATTTCGGATTGTCCTTATAATTTTATAACTATTTTAAAATTTCGAATTTGATGCCAAAAAGTAAGCAATCTCGCTTGCGATAAGATTTGCTGTTAGAATAAATAATAGATGTTAGATTCAAATGTAATAACTTTTAAATATATAGGAAATAAAAAAGATTATTACTTTGAAACTATTTATTGTTTCTAAATTTTGAAAATTAAAATTTCAATTTTCCTTAAAATAAGGACTACTCATCAAAAATCTTGATAATCTACTTAAACATAATAATTTGGACATGTTTTATTTATAGCAAAATTTGGATGAAAAATTTTGAAAATTGCATTGTTTAAACAATTTTTTTATAATTAATTAATTAATTTTATTTATTTATTTTGATTTTTTTTATTTACATGTCTTTTATTTCGTAACATCAATTAATTTTATTTTAAATAAATCAA
This sequence comes from Argiope aurantia, assembly GCA_026543865.1. Classification (NCBI taxonomy): domain Eukaryota; kingdom Metazoa; phylum Arthropoda; class Arachnida; order Araneae; family Araneidae; genus Argiope; species Argiope aurantia. Next base: position 222,952 of record JAPMOR010048405.1, on the reverse strand, counting down.
CAAACAAACAAAAATATCAAGGAACGTATCCATGTTGTCCTTTGAGTTCGATCCTTCTGTTATGTAGTCCTGGACTGAGCCGATTTTCTCACATGTGTTGTCTTTAATCCTTCCGAATCTGTAGAAGTATTCAGGAAATCTTCCATGTCCTATATAATTTGCATTATCATCGGGTGAAATATCCTTTTTATATTTTTTGGTTCCGGTATCAATTCATATGTCATGCATCATTTGCTTGACATGATCCATCTATCCTGCCACTGCATAGTCATCGTTCTTCTAATTTCCTTCTTTAACATTTGGAATGATTTTTGGACTACAATATCTATTTGTTTTTTGCATGCAGTCTTGCATATTCATCTGCTCTCTCGTTTCCGCATATTTCGATGTGAGCTTTAATACAGTTTAATCTAATCCATTTGTTATTTAATCCATTTAGCCTTTCTCAAGTTTTTTTTTTAATTTTCCAGATTTTTTTTATTTTTGATGTTTGTGGATTGTATTGTCTGAAGAACTGACATAGAGTCTGAGAATATAAAGCATTTATGCCAGACTTCCAGTTCCTCGTATTAATCAGCTGCCTTTTTATTACTAAGACTTCGGCTTGGTAATTTGTAGCATGTAGAATCTGTTTTTTTTTATCTATTTCCCTACCATGGAAGTATACTATCATTTCTACACCTACCCAATCATCATCTTTGGATCACTCAAAGAATACTTCAATATCATAGATTTTTGGTCGTTTTGTTTGAAAGCTGAAAAGGTCAACCAATTCGTTGGATGATCTCCAGATTATCATGTTCTACCACATATTCTTCCTTATCAAATATTTTATCCCCAAGCTCACTTTTGTTTTTGGTTAATTTATATAATAAGTGTTTGTTGCTCAGGCTCATAATATCTTCAATGGCCCACTCATTTTATTTTACAAAAATTGTCACAAAATTTCTACAATGAACCATAATTTGTAATTTTCATTGACCGAGATCTGATAACGTATGTCCACTGTTCTTGAAGAAGAATTCATGTTGGTTCTCCATTTATTTTAGCACATGCCAGCATAGCTTGAATTCGTTGCTGTAATCGATCTATGCTTCACTTTCTCGGAAAGATTTGCTTTAATTTAAATTCGAAATAAATTAATTTTTAAATCATTTTTATTCGAAGTTCTATTCTCTTTTGAACTATGTATATTTCCTAAATTTCACTAGTGACCTGAAACTATGATTTCAAGAAACTCAGTTTCATGCTTCGAACTTACGCACATTTAAGGGGATAGTGGACTTTGCAATAAGCAAAAATGGACGAAAACGTGCAATTTTATTTTTATCGTTTCATAAAATGTTTATATTCAACTAAACTAGTGTTATAAAATGTATTGCTCAGTAAAATAAACATTTGAAGGGTTAAGAGAAAAACAAGTACATCTTAAAAGCTTTTCTCAAAATGATATTGTAATTAGATTTACATATCTTCAAAATGTTCCAGATGTTTTAATTTTTGATGAAATTAAATGAAATTGATAATTAAGATTTCGGTCAAATATTAAAAGAAAATAGGGAAATATTCATTTCCCTCGAAAAATAAAAGAAATATTCATTTTATTTTTCGAGGTTTTTTTAAATAGTTAAAAGTCAATTTTAATTCTGAAAAATCTAAAATTCCTATGAAATTCAGTAGGTGTGCATAAAAATATTTCTAAAATATTAGCACTTAATTGGAATTATAAAATCATACGCAGTTTTGTTCCAAATAAACTTACATTGAGTAATAAGAAAAAAATAATAGAAAAAATTAAAAAAAATAAGTCGCCTGGAATATTTTGAAATTGTTAAAATTTATATAGATTTTAGTTTAAAAAATATTTCGTTTTAAAATGTTTTTTTAAAGAAATTTGACGTATTTATATTTTGATACGTATGCTTAAAGAATTTCATAACCCTAAGTGAATAATTCGTAAAAGTGTCTAATAGAGTCCACTGTCCCCTTAAACTCGAAGTATCCATAATCTCGAGTTGTTCAGTAGCTACAAAATCCCAGATTACAAAATTGTTTGCACTCATCGCTTTTCTCAGCTTAATTTATTTATTGCAAGTTGCCTCTATCGACCAACAATGCTTAACTTATATTTGAAGATATAACTTCTTGTCCATGATTTCGCCAAATTATTAGAAAATAAAGTAGTGTTGTTTAAATACTGTTACATATTTTACACATGTTTATTGTATGTTACGTGTTTATTGTATACATAAATTTTCCCAATTGAGAGCAGTTCGCATCATAGAGCTATTAAAAATGTAATGTGAGTTCATATATCTTTCGCGACTTTTTTATTCGTCTTAAAAACTAATAGATATTAGAATCCATCCTTCTCCCTTAACTGGCAGAAGCAATGGAAAAATGTCATGCGATTAAATAGTTGTTGAAACAATGAAAATGGTTTTAATTTCAGGACAACAATGTAATTTATTACTGAAATGCAAACAAAAATATTTTTTTAAATGTCGAAATCCAAGAAAAATTCTTACGACTGTTAAATTGGTATCATTAAAAAGACAGTTTTTAAACTTTTCAAAAGGTGTATGTAATATTCATTATTGATATGTAATATTTTCAATTTATATATTATGCTGAGCACTGTCTTTGCATGCTGCCAAGTGCTGTTTCTTTTACTGTAAAACTTCAATAATTAAAAAAAATATTTGCAATAAAATTAAAAATTATCGAATGAATTAAAAATCTGACAAAACAATGAACTCGATATTAAAGACTGGTGATATATCGACTTGAAAAACGGAAACATTGAAACTAGTTTGAATTTCGTCGTAATAAGTGACATCGTTACAAATTATACTTAGAAATTAAAGAAAAAATAGCATGAAGGTAAAATTGCTATAATTAGAAAGGTTTTTTTCTATACTTTATTTTAAAATGTTATGAAATATTTGTTTGTGTGTATGTAATAATCTGCTATGAAATCATTACAAAAGAAATTAACAATTAAGTTTTGACAGGAATTTGGTGGGAAGTGCTATAAAAGTATTATAGGTTCTGTGTGCTCTCAAAGTTTGGTTTTGCTAATTAATTTTGTTTCGCTCGGCTTTTTATATTTAACTTCTGGACATTTGATAAGCTTTTCTGTTCTAATTTCTTGTATTTATATTTATTAATTCAAGAACTGCAAAGTCTGCACTCTGTGAAAATGAGTAACTCAGCATTTATAGTTTCGGTCTCGTCTCCTGAAAATGACACTACAATAATGCAGGCTTCGGCAAACATCAAAATGCATCCTACTTCAAATGAAAACTTCTTTAGAGTGGAAAATCCACCAACGAACTCATTCGTATTGGCCAAAGACAATAAGAAGAAATAAACATTATTGTGTCCAACAGAGATGCTGCAACTAAAATGCCTCGTTTGAACCCATTCCTTATCCAAGCCTATATAAAACAGCACATAAATTGGCACAGCAACATTTTGAATTGAAATTTACAAGGCAGGGAAAGATTATTTTCACGATATCGGATCCTGTGTGCGCTGTCCAAATTTTAAGCTTTGAAAAAAATTCTTGACATCCCCGTCTCGACCGGTGTCATTTGGGAAAATGTGACCAGCATATTCTTAATATTTGATATACCCACTCAAACTTCGCTTGAAGAATTGGCTGAAGAATTAACACATAATAGCGATGTAGAAATCATTGAAATGAGAAGATTTATTAAATCCAACTCGATTTGAGTCTCTTCCCCTGTCCTCGTTACAATACTCGGCACTGCGTCACCAGAATCTATCAAGATTTGGTTTACGAACCAAAAAAATCCAGAAATTTCTATACAAACCGCGACAATGCATGAAAGTCATAGTTTCATGCATTCAACAAGAATATGCACAAAACAGATCTGTCATATATGTGGTGAAACATATGATGGCCAATGTCAAAGTCCCGAAAAGTGCATAAACTGCCAGGGTCCGCACTCAGCGACATCGAAATCTTGTTCCTTTTACTTCAGAGAACGACAAATACTAGAATTTAAAATGTCGAAACCACCTAACGACTGGAGAAGGCAGACGCCTATTTCAACAGTCCTCAAAATCAAGTTATTCTAACGCAGGCGAATTAAGCATATCCGAAAATGAAGGCGAGGAAACTGTAAACCAAAAAATCGAAGCTGCAGTTAAAAATATCACAGAGAAATTAGAACAAACAAATATGCTCATTGAAATTTTTCAAAAAACTGTAGAAAAATTACTGCAAATTCTTGTCAGCATGTTTAATCAAGGAGAATCAAACAAATCTGCTGGAAGAAGAAAAAAAGCAACAAAAGTTGTGACTCAAATTACGGGCATTCCGATGCAATGTGATGTAGGTGGTCTTTCAAGTTTAGCTTTAAAAAAGTTTTTTGGATGGATTCTGCTCATTTTCCTTTTTTGTTCCTGTTTTTGCTTTTCGTGTTCCTAAACGATGGAATTGCTTTTACTCCTTTTCAAAATTCGAGTTCGAATTTACGAGCCTGGTTTTCGAATCACTTTTGCTTTTTGTTTTTTTTAAAGCCCCAAGCTGGGAGCAGTTTCTAATGTTCTTTTTAACTATCTTTTTTAATGACCTTTCTACAATGGAATTGCAGGGGAATTAAAGGGGAAAAGCTCTGGCTTTCAAATCTTCCTTTTTCTACCGCTTGCTTTTGGGTTTTTCAACCGAACAAAATTTTTTCTTTCCGAACAAAATTTTTTTTCCATACACACAGACAAAATGGACCGGGTGGTGGTCTTCTAATTGGCATTCCTGTTAACATGTCCGGAAGAATAATTCCTAACCATTTTAGAGAAGATTTTAACTTGGAACTTTTGGCAGTCGAAGTACAATTCCAGAATACCAAATTCAACATTATTAATTTATATGCTCCACAAGGCTTTTATATTGATCAAACAAAACACTTCTTTGATTCACTAACTTTACCTACTTTCATCTTCGGCGATTTTAATTAGCACAGCACTCTTTGGGGAGTATCCCGTTCATCGGCTCTGAGTAACGATTTCGTTGATTGGCTAACTTATTCACATTTCATAATTCTCGATACAACTATTCCCACGCACGATTGAGTTCTACGTAAGAACTCAATCTATCATCTGATCAACTCTCTATTCATCTGATATTCATAATCAAACTTCTTGTTATGTAATGGATTCAACTTTCGATAGCGATCACAAACCGATAGTTGTTTCCTTGTCGGTTATAGAAAATGTCAGTCTCAACTTAAAAACAATTAATTGGACGAAGATCACACAACAAACACACGAATTTTTTAATAATGCCAACCAATGTTCTATAGAGGGAATTACGGTGAACACAACTAAGATAATAACCTAAAATATTTTATTTAAACTATTGTCGCATAAGCCTTATCCTCCTTGATGAAATCTTTCTTGCCGTAATTATGAAACGCTCAGCAAGTACTTTCGGGAAAAAAGTAATCAGAAACATTTCTGAAACAGATTGGATGAAACACAAAAAATTTGCAAGTCGATTTCGTTTTCATGTTAAAAAGGAGAAAAGAGGATATTGGAAAAAAAAAATTGCACAATATCTCGTAATCTAAAAATGTTTTTAAAATTCTAAATAAACTTTCGAATCTGACAAATCAGAACATTAAACACAACAACATTATAATACAAAAAAAATAGCTGTATTTGCGATCCAACACATCAAAGTGAGTTATTTGCAAAGACCTTTTCTAATCAAAATACAATATTGAACCTATTCCATAGAATTTATTCCTCTGGAATAAATTCTTTCCACAACAGCATATTCGGAATTTGGGAACTTAAGAAAGCAATCCATATAACTAAAAACTCTACACCTGGAGGTGACAATATACCACTCATTTGGTTCAAAAATCTGAACAACAATCAACTTCAAATTATTTTGAAACTATTTCAACACCAATTTGATTCGACTAACATACCCAGACAATGGAAACGCGCTCTAATTATTCCAATTCCAAAACCAAACAAGGAGAAAACCAAAGTTTCTTCCTATCGGCCCATTGTCCTAATCTCAGTTTTTTGCAAAGTCTTTGAACGTGTCCTCACTCAACGCATTACTTACTATCTAACTTGTAAAAAAAAGCTGCACGATAGTTTACATGGGTTCATACCCTTCAGCGATAACCAAACTGCAATTTACAATATTCAGGCAAAAATCACAGAAGCTCACAAATTAAAAAAAAATACTTCGTTGGTGTGAATCTTGATATCAAAAGTGCTTATGATTCTGTTCATACTGGCAGCCTTATTTTAAAATGCTTACAGCTTGGTATAACAGGCAGCATGGCAAAGTGGTTACCCAACTTCCTTCAATCCAGAACTTTCCAGATTCGTTGAAGCCACTACCTTTTTAATAACAGAACACTGAACAAAGGGTTACCTCAGGGCAGTGTTCTTTCACCAATTCTATTCGTTATCTTTATGCACGACTTCCATGATATCATTAAGGAAGGGGTCGAATGTATTATCTTTGAGGATGATATCTTTGTCTTCTGTAGCCATCACTCCTGGGAAATTATTATCAAAAAATTCAAAACACAATGGAAAACATATACAAATGGTGCAATAATTAGAAACTAGAAATTACGCCAGAACTGTCCAAGAAAAAAAAGTGCAACTTATCCACGCATTTCTTACGCCGAACACCCTTTAAAGTGAAATGAAACGATTATATTTCTTGATATTCATTTTTCTAAAAAGAATCAAATCTCAGAAATCATGTACTTAAAAACACAAAAAAAAATAATAAACATAAATAAAAAAACCTAAAAAAATAAGATATTCGCATAAAAAAACTATGGTCCCAGAACTAAAGATATTATTAATATCATAAATAATAGCATTTTCAACATTTTTGACTATGGTTGCTCAGTAATCAATAGGTTTTCTGAGACTCAATTTAAATTATTCGACACTATTCAAACTATAACCCTGAGCTTTAGGCCTCACAAAATGGACCCCGAATTTTGTCCATCTGAAAATTGCTTCTCATGAAATTCTTTCTGAAAAAATCAGGCGACTAACTTTCCAGTTTTTTATTAAGCAAATAGCCAATGGTTTGCATTCTCCACTTTTAACAGAGAACTCCCATAATAATCGGGAAATTCAATTAACTATCAAAGACAAAAAAATCCATTTCGTTTATTCTCAATAATTTAAACGTTTCTACCAGTCAAATTATCATCTTGCCTGAAAAACCATCGACTAACTCTAATCACTTCGAAATTTTCCTTACGGATTTTAAATTTCAAAATAAAAATCTACCTCTGATTGAAATTAATAACTATTTTAATGAATGCATTCGCAATTTCTTTCCTAATCATTTTATCATTACTATACTGATACATCCAAAACACTCCAGCACACCTCAACTGCTGGTTTTTCTTCTATTAAAAACTCATGTTTCGAGTCCATCCTGTCAATTCCATTTTTACTGCAGTAAGTTTAGCCATTGCTGCAGCACTAGATGTTCTCGTTGTTCCTGAAAAAGATTGATTCTTACAGATAGCTACTTTGCGCTCACATCGTTGAAAAATATTTCTCTCCAGTCGCCAAAAAATTATTCATCAAATGTTGAAACTTTAACCAAACTAAATAAAAAAAATATCCTTCCTGTGAAAGGATATTTTTTGTGGAAATATCCTTCCTGGTCACTTGAATATAATCTGGAAAGAGTTTGTAGATCGTTTAGCCAAAGAAGTTACAGATACATCTTGGATTGAATGGATATGTCCTGAAGATATTATTTCAAGCCTCAAAAAATGGACGCATGAGATCATAATCAATAATTATAGAAACAGTAAATATTTCCTTTCCTTAGGTGACATCCCTAGCAATGAAGCACTATCAGGGAGCACTAAGCAGGGGAGGGAAGATGTTGTCTTGGCCAGAATAATCAGCAAAACACTGGGACTGTTGAATAGTTTTAACCTCCATAATGATCCCCTTTGTCATGAATGTAATAGCATTAATGATATTGAACACATAATTCTCTCGTGCAAAAAGTATACATATTACAAAGACAAATTGTGGACTTTTCTACAGTTAGATAAACAAGATATCTTCTTCAAAAATGTTTTGGGTAAAATAACTACAAGCAAGACCAATCTGCAAATTTCTCTTCAAGCGGCGAAGCACTTCAATATTTACCAACTTTATTGACCACATTTTGTTCAGACTTTTTTTTTTTACTCTTTTCTTTATCACCATTCTGTGTTGCAGGAACGCTCTGTCTTATTGTACCACTTCTATTTACTGGAATTCCCGAATAAGTACTAAAGTACCTCAGCGGAACTGCTTTGTAACTGTTAACTGACTCAAACTTCAATTTGTTTGTGTGTGTGTGCTGTCGTGTTTATTGATAAAACATTTATGCTCTCCACGTCTGGAAATAGGGAATAACAGCCATTGATGCTATAAATCCCAATATCTTACTTCTTTCAAGTTCAAATTCATTACAAAAAAAAAAAAAAAAAGTCAGCATTTTGATCAATTTTCTTAATGAATATTTAATCAACTTTAGCATTTTGAAAAGTCTTTCTTTCTTTCAGATTCTCTCTCATAAGTGATTCAGGCTTTACTAAAATCAGTCTTCTTTCTGATTAAGGAGTAGAAAAACACACATATCCCCAATGACAATGGAATTTTTAAAAGAAATAACAACAGTCACTCGTTTGTTACTATTATCTATATTTTAACAAAAATAAAAGTTATTTATTGGACAACACACAATCGAGAAATGAATATTCTATCAATATGGCATGTTTAAAAGGAAAAATATTATTTTATATTAAATTACATTTAAAAGCTATAAATTAATTTTTATTCTGTTCTAAATTTGTGCTTTGTAACTAGAGTTAAATTTAAAAAAATTGTTAAATTTGTAAATTAAATATGAAATTCTTCTAATTCAGAAGACATATTATTCATTGGATTAGAAATTCAGAGAACTACAATGACTTAAATTAAGAGGCAGATTAATCTTGCATAATGTCAAAAAGCTTTTATTTTCTTTAATGTCTCATTTCGAAACTATTCAAAAAATCCTTTTGGATGGATCATGTAATTTTGATCTGTAGTTATACGAGAATAATAGCATTTGAAGTATACTCCTTCTCAAATTTATTACATCAATGGAAAATATCTGTCAGAGAATAAGTAAATCTGTTAAATATAAGATAAAAAAGAACATAATTAAACTGCTCAGGAATTCTTAAATCTTATCCAGACATTAGTACTATATTTTTAATACTTTTGTGAGATTTCTGTAACTTACATTGTTCAACTTAATCTTGTTCTATCTATTAAAGAGGAGATGGAAAAAGTTCAGTTTAGTGCAATGGTATTTCTTCGACTACCTCATTTGTTTAACTTTTTCAAGATAGACATTTTTTAATATGAAAATAATAAACACAGTCACCATCTTTAATACATTGGATGTAGACATTATTCATTGGTAAATACCTTTGGTAATCTTCTTTACAGGGAATATTAGTCGTGATCAATTTCAATAAAATATTTCAGGCATAACTTAATATTTAAGGTTTCTTCATTAAATATTTTAAAACTGAGAAATATGCTGTTGGGAATTTAAGCATTGTTTTAAAAGTCTCAAATTCATTCTGTATTACTGGAAAAATTGTCTGCCAATGATTAGGTCTGCCTTTCTAATAGTATATTCTTGTGAGGAAGGGAGCATCCCAAGTATATGAGCGAGAGGTTACTGGTTCAGTTGTGTGATGCTTGCCTCCCTAGTGGATATAACATTGATATGGGCAAAATCAGATTATTAAACAGGCAACTGCCACCCCACCCCCAATTTTTTTTTTTTTGGTTTTTTACTTAATTTTGTGCCTTCAATTATTTTTAAAGACCATATAATCAAACTTATTCAAATTAAAATTATGCATTGTTAAGTAAATTTTAGAGTATTATTCTAGCAATATTTCCAATTAACATCTTCAGGTTTTATTTTACAATTCTAAAAATCAAAAGTGGTGCTTTATAATTAAAAAAAAATATATGATTCCAATATTACATACAATTTAAATTATGTTAGCAAAAAAAACTTTTTTTTTTTTTTTTTTTTTTTTGCTATATTGGAAAAATTTCATTTTTTACATGCAATATAAAGGTTTTATAAAGTGATTTGCAACTAAATATTTTAGTTTGTCATAATTTGTTACTTTAAACTACCAATATAAAGTTTAAATTAAAATCAATAAATATTATTTGCCTTTGAATGTGTGGATGAGTAAAACGACCCCAGGGCAGTGGCCAAAGCCCCCTAGAAGGCTTAATCAGGCCCTGCACATGGGTCCAGTTATCTCCACTCTGATGATGGGATGTATCGCCAATGACTATTGGGACCCAATCTCACTTTCCAGCTCAGTCTGTTGTGATAACAGTCAAGAACAAAAAGGATTCTATATTTCATATTTATACAAAAGGATTTTCATATTTATTTCTGCCCTTCATGTATATAAATTAACAAAATCAAGTCAAAATATTATGAACTGCTAACCAGTTGTGAATTGTATTTTGCCTTTTGTAACTTTACTGTCTTAGGAAAATGTTCTGTGGATTTCAACATTAAATTGATGCAGCATTTATTTAGGTGTATTATGCAAGTATATGTTAGAAGCATTAAAACAGATTAATAACTTTTTTAAATACAATGTATAATTATTTAGCATATGGGATTTATTTCCCAAAGTATTCAATGGGCTTTGTGTGTATGTTCGAAAAAAAATTCATTAAATAGCTAAATAATGTCAAAACAGAAATGAAGATCTACGAACCTTTTTGTTAGTTCTTCAAGATGAAAGAAAAATTTTCTGATGGAACAAATTATGAATAAATATTTTACAAAACAATAAAAATGTTTAAAATTTCATTGCAACAATGATAAATATTATTTACAATTTAAATTTTTTTTGAAAATTATAAAAATATTTGTACAGCAATTAATTTGGTGTCACTAATATATACATATAATGAAATTTAAATGGTGAAAGCATTAATTTTGAGCAATTATACTGTCTGACATTAATAATGCTAAAATTTTCCATAAGTTTAATTTAAGTCACTTTTTTTGTGCTGAATTGAGAGATTATCTGTAGAATGCCAAACACTTTCTCAATTCAGAGGAATAAAACAGAAAAAACTCAACAAAAAACTGATTATTTAAAATTTTTGCAATTTAAATGCTTAATTTCATCAACAATTGTTCTAAATTGAAGAAATGAAGTTCTATTTTAGTTGAAGCTTGATTTCTGCTTAATAAAAGTCAATATTTTCTTTTGGGAGAATTGGAAAAAAGCAGTACTTATTTTTAAATAAATGAAATATGTTTTAAATTGCACAAAAAAAAATTGTTTCGAGTTTAATATTAAAATAATAAGTACATTGAATGCAATTTATTTTCTAATATTGCAATAAGTTGATTAAGTGACAAGGAAAACATGTTTTAGATCATAAATATTAATGAAGCCTAATAATAAATGAAGATTATAAATATAAATGAAACCCAAACAATATACTTTTCTAAATTATTAAAAACATATTTTGAACGATGAAATGCTTTTGATTGAGATTATAATGTTGTTGTTGAAATTTCAGTGAAGCTCAAGTGTTCCCTGCCACTTTCTAAAAATCCTTAAAAAACTCTTAATACCATTTACATAGTTATAATATATGTTCTATGAAAAGGTTACAATATTTGTATTTTTACATATATTCTATGCCAATTATTCCAACTCGATGATAGTATCATTAAATAATACTGTTATTAAAATTGTAAATTATTTTTTAAATTACAGAATAATCATATTATTAAAAAATAGAAAATTACCATCTTTAATACATTAATATTATCAAAAATTTCACTTTAGGTGGTAGCAAGCTAAGGTATTTTTTTCTTTGGATTTTGAAAAATACTAAGTGTTTCTGTTGCAAACTTTACACCGAAAGAAAAAAATTTGTACACATGAATATTTTTAATAAATATGTTTTATTTTCTAATGTTCTTCCATTTGAATGTTATGATTTGGTTCAATTTAAAAATGAGAATCATAAAAATGTATCCATTTTGTGAAAAAGGGCTGAGACAAGAAAGAGACACAAAAGTTTATAGTGATAGCTGTTTACTGACTTTACGAATAACTTAACTCACTGTTCCGAGTGCTTCAGCAGAAAAACAACTTTTAACCAGAACAGCCCCTTTGGAATATATACAATAACTGGACTGTCTGAGACACAAAATATAGACACTTGAGAAATTTTCACATCAAAAATAGAGCAGCTGAACTTGGTGGAAATCACAATGAAAGAAGTGAAAATATCTGCTGGTACTCTTTGCAGTGATGGCTTTTGAGCAAATATGGGGAAACAGATGCAATGAAAAGACGTCACTGTACATTCATCTGTCATGCGATGTCATTAAACTTGTGCCTGTACAAAAAAGAAAAACAAAACAAAAACAGAAAAATTTACAGTTTATACATGTTGCCTTCCCTGCCATTTATTTATTACAGGGACTGTCAATCCATAGCCCAAATACTCTCATTAAGCTCAATTTTTTTAGGTGAAGCAACGAAGAGCAACACAGTTTTTCATCTTTATATTTGTATTTATATATATTTATTTATATATTTTTTATTTATATGCAATTATGTATAGATATTTTACAATGATGTGGGATTTTATAATACAATTGGGCAGGCTAATTACTGTACAATTCTGGTGAATTTACTTTGAAAGCAATCATCTGGGCAGTTATAAAGTCCACTAAAAGTCCTATGGGATTAGTAGTTGTTTTTGTAATTTTCTTGAAAGAATTTACAATCACTAGAACATTTACATATATACAAAATGTACAATCACAAACCTCATGAAACATATTATACATATGACTGATGGGAGGAAATGCAACAGATGACTACTTTTTACAATATGCTTTGAGACCATGGAGAAAACACTGATGAACAGATGGTACTGTACAGAGAATGGACCTAATTTTACTTTATGTAACACAGACAAGATAACAAAACACAACCTGCCTTCAATTTAAATACACAAAGTGCAAAATGCACTAGGCAGGCTTTGTACATTTGTAACACTAATTATATCGAGCCATGTACTCTCGGTATAGCTTTCACAATAGTCCAATCACAGACTTTTCTGGCTCTTTTCTTAAAAGTAAAAGGTTTTCAATGTTAAAATCCAACTCCCTATAACAACTAATACATACAAATATATCTCTTATATGCAAAGGCTATTAACCCATTTCCCATTTTTCTATTGAGCATTACCATTTTCTTGACCTCACTCCTTTAAAGCTTGTGATAAACAATTATTCAATAGTAGGATTTAGAATGGAAGAAAAAGAAATAGATCCATCTTAAAAGTAACATACACTATAGCTCCAACAGACATCTCCAAACACACTCAGCACTCACAACAGGGAGCCGACAAAAGCAGCCCCTACTTAACTTCTTTGAACTTCTTGGCCCTCGATGGGCGTCATACCAAGCATCGGACATCAATCAGATGCAGAAGTTAATTAACCAGATGCTTCACAGGGCATCTAGCTTTGTAAAAATTCACCCAATTATAGATCACTGATATGAGTCACACAGTTGCAATAACAATCACCAAATGAGCGATTTCACAAACTAGTTTCAACAAATCTGGGGCAATCTTCGTCAAGTTCAAGTTCGTAAAATCACATGTTGGAAAGATGTGAACCACATAAGCAGGCTATAAAGAGAGAAAATTTTCAGTTAAATAGCAGAATAAAAAAAATGAAATACTATTTCAATTTCAAACACTACAGCTATTACAAATATAAAAATCAAACAATGTAAATATTTAATTATCAGTTTACTCACCACATAAAGAATGAAAAAGTTAATAACGAACTGACTGATTTGACTTAAGTCTAAAAATTGCAGAAATGTATTTACAAATTTAAAATTCACAGAATATCTAATCAATAAATCTAATTTAATAAAATTAAGTAGCAAGGATTTTTTAAAAAATAAAATATGTATACTAAAATTTTGCAATTTTTTTTGTGTGTAGTTGTAAATGTTTTTGAATAATGATAAATTATATATAACTGTAAGAAAACAAAATGCTTAAAAGTTTGTCATGATAAAGCTCAGCAATTGATAAAATTATTAGTAAGGAAAAGTGAAATATATTTATCAAAGGCATTTTTTTTCCAAGAACCATATTACATGCATTCAAATAAAGAAGTGAAATTTCTAGTCTTAAAAAGAAATATTTTCCTTGACTTGTAGCTCTCACAACTGAATTGAAATCTTAATGTTTAGAAATAACACCAACCCTAAAATACAACTAATATAATCATTAATTTACTGCTGAACTGATAAAAAAAACAACGTATCTTTTATTTAGAAATAGTTTAAATTCATACATGTAAAAGGAATAAATGTGAATATAACTCTCTCAGAAAAAACAGCTAACTCTGCTATCTAAAAAATATTTGAATACCAGACATGACACAAGCTTGGAACAAACAAATAAAAAATAGCTTTATAAAATAATAAACATATATAAAGAGGGCTTCAGATATTAAAAATAATACAGAATTATTACATAAAAGAAAATTAATCGAATTCAAAAATGATATAACTGATTCTGAAAATGTTGAAATCCACATTTTCAAAGAATAATATTATATCTGGAATATTTTTTTTTCTTCCATTTTACTGGACAATTCTTAACTGCACATTTTAAATTCCTATTATTATCATTGTGTTGACAAAAAAAAAAAAAAAAAAAAAAAAAAAAAACACTAATGAATATCATTTAATGGTGTAGAAAGGTTAAGTTGTGTTCAGGGCAAGATGTTATTTTCTCACATACCCAGTAGCTGCCAAAAGGCTAAATGGCATTTGGAGATGATAATTTTTCCCATTGTTTAACTATACTTGTCTGAAAAATTTGGCATATACAGATTAATGTGTTGTATTCTTGATTGCCCCTAAGAACAAAGAACAAACATCTATACCAACCCATCCCAGCTTTCCAATCTAGATTAGATTGTAGAAATTTAGCAAAACATATCAGTTAAATTTACAATATTTTTTTATTTGGAATACAACAATGGAAAAGAAATAAGGTACAAAATTTTTTTCAAGATAAGTTGCAGAATCAACATAAAAAATTCAGCCCATTTGGTTCTATGCCATGCAATAGCTAAATTAGAATTTGTTATGTTATAAATGTATTGAAATTCTATGAATCCTTTAAAACAACCAACCCACTACAACTTGAATATAAATATATAAAGTTCTATAAATATCTATAAATTTATATCTAATTTAAATCTATTTTTTATTATATTTCAAATTATTTCTCTAAGTTTATATCAACAAATTTGATAGTTTTATTTTTGGCTACATAAATAACACTCTGATTAAAAGTAAGTTACATGATTATGAATATGTTTGAAATGGCTTGAAATATAATATAAAGTAAATATAAGTATTGGTACAAAAATAAGTCTGTAGTATATTTCAATAGCAATGCATAAATACTTTTTGCATTAAAAAAAAAAGATTTTGTTATTTTAGCAGTTCTCATTTTAACAATTCAATGTATGTTATAAAATAATAGTTATGATGAATATTATATTTCTTTGTTTAATTTACCTGTTGAGTACCAGGATGAGCAGTATTTACAATTCCTGCAGCTGATTTACGTTGAAGATAGTTAATAAATCCATTTCGTAAATTATTTGATTGTTGAAAGACATCCACATGATCTTTTCCACAGGGTAGAGCCATAAGCACACAATGTTCCTCTACCATCTAAGAAAAAGGGAATAATGTTTATCAAAATGAAATTTAATAGTAAAAGTAAAGAAATAAATGGCAAGCATAGTATTAATAATTTAAAGGACAATATTTTCCATTTCCTTTATACACTTTAAATAATTAGTAATGAAGAGCATATTACACAAGTTTAAATTAAATATTTTACAAACCTGTAACTTCTTTTTAACTCCTTCTAATTGCTGAGGCTCTAATCTCATTCGCTGAGCTATCCTAAGAGGTGATGGATCAAAAGGTTCTACAGCTGGAAGTGACAATCTTGCTATGTTTAAATTTCCTGATACAAAATGCATTTGGACAGCTGCTTGATCATTTTTGAGAGCCAGAATACCTTGCCATATAACTGGGTAACGCTAAAATTCAACAAAAAATTTAATTTAAAGATCTAAATAAAATAGTTTTTTAAATCCAATGTTACTACCTACTCTGCCCAACTCTGCAAAAAAAAAAAAAAAAAAAAATACTGCTTTTAGGCAAAAATTTATTTTTAAATAACAAAATCAACACTGAATATGCTTACTTTAGTTAAAATATAAAAATATATACCAATGAATTAGCAGAAATTACATTTTCATTAAATATGCAAATTTTTTTTGTAAATTACATATATAAAAAAATAGAGGACATAATATAAGCATAGTAATAATATTCTATAATGATTAATGTAACTGTATTACGATATATAATGTAAAACCCTTTCTTTAACAAAAATTCTTCAGTCAATTCACAAATATATTTCTCTTTTGAAATTTTTTTCAATAATACCAGAAATTTTTCTTCACTCACATTAAAATACCTACATCTTCAGGAAATTTACTAATAGTCATATCACAAACAGAAGTTTTATAAATATAATATCATTTAAGTATAAAATATATTTTATTTTAACATTTTTGCCATGCATCAGCAGAACTGCTCAGGAGATAGAGTTTGAAATTTGAAGCATTTTCTTTGGCAAAAACTTATCTTAAATAGTAAATGCAATTTTAAATTATTGCAATTCAATTATCAGCCATAATAACCTTTTCCATATTAGTAAAATCCTTTATCCTTCATTACCAACATTTTTAAATGCATCATTCCAAAAATGTTTCTTTTTTTCTCTCCCTATAATATAAAATATTTAAGAAATTTTCATCGGTGTTCCATAAATATATATATTTTTTTAGCATGCACGTCTTATTTCTTAGCAAGGGTGATCACCCCAAAATAACTTGGCAGTCCACCGGTTGATCACGATCAACTTAATGCCCACTCCTATTATAATGATAAGTCTTTGTTTATATTTTATTCCTGTTAGACTGTAAAATACGGATACATACCTGTAACAGAAACTGATCTGCATGTTGACTGGCATGTGATGGTGTTGGTTGGTGGGATATAGCAACGTTGGTAGCCTGAGACATTGCATGTGCAGGAGGAGGAACATGAGCAGATTGTTCATTCAAAATCATAGGAGGACGTGGAGACTGCGACTGCAAACCAGATGACCAAGGTCCAGGACTAATGGATGATCCCCCCTGGCGGCTTATAGTTCTGACATTGTACCCTTTAGCCGAATGCTCAGAGCTTACAATCTTGTCAATGGCAGGATTATGAAGAGATGCAATTTGTTGTGAATGACTGTCCTTCTTATATGAATGAGAATTTGGAGAATGAGCTGGATTTGATGATCTGCCATCAATGTGAGCAGGAGCAGTAGAACCAATCTGTGGAACACCTAACAACTGCTGCCTTGAATGATATGGACTAGTAGATGGTTGAGTCTGATGAGCTATTGGTGGTTTGATCCCTTCACTTGTATCATTTTTATATAGATGGGATGAATGTGCTCCTAGGCTACGTTCATCCACTTGACCAGCAAGTGGTATTTGAGACAATCTGCCCTGAGCATTATACAAGTTTGCAGTTACAGGAGAATCAGTAGTCCTATCATGAGGAGATGGTATGTGCGGACTCATTTGAAGAATCTGTGAGGCAAAATGAGCATGCTGAGGTTGTCGTGAATTATGAGGTGCAATAGCAGAGGTAGATGGGACTAACCGTGAACTTTCAACATCTTCTCTATTTTCAGAAAACATCATTTTAAGTTCTTTTTCTTTCTGAACAGGGGCAAAATCTTTTTTACTACGCATTGATTTTGAGCGTTGAGATTTTTCTTCCGCTGCTCTAGTTTCATGCAATACTTTAGATAAATCATCGACTACTTTCTGTTCTGCCTTGGCATCCATAATAGATGACTGATGTCGATGTTGAGGTGGCTGTTTAAAATTATTGCTCACATCAGAGGAAGCAGGCATGGCATGGTAGCCATAATGAGAGTTTATGCCCATAGCTCTGACATCTTGTTGAACTCGAAGGTCAGAATGGTGTGGATAAGTACTATGTGCAAACATCATTTGCTGATGCATTAATGATGCAAGTTCTGGATGATGAAGAGATCTACTAGAATGAGGGGGTACCATGATGGGAGGCTGTCTCAAATGAAGAGCCGAATTAACATGAGAATGGCTATCTGTGGAAGGCAGAGGATGACTTGATGATGTAATTGGTGGTGTAGGAGTATGTGGAGATTCTCCCAAACGTGCCAATTCAGGAGGAATGTTAGATGCACCAGGAGTATTTGAACGAACCATTTGAACAATATTAGCATCATGATGTTGGCCACCAGGGACAAAATATTCTTTATGCTGCAGAAATTGATTTTGTAAGAGATCAGCTATAACACCACCAGTTGAAGAAAGGCTGTGTGCACCAGAAAGCTAAAAAGAATGAAAATTATATTAATAATTACAACTATATTTATAAGGAAATCTTATATTAAATATTTGTCTCGGAAGATATTCACAGAAGACAAATGTAAAATATATCTCACCGGATCATCATAATTTGATATTTGAAATGCTGTTTGTTGTGTAAAAGCAGAGTTACTCCTGCTAGGATGAGGAACTTTAGATGGCCTGACTTCCAATTTTGAAGAATGAGTAGAGTTACTAGAGGCAGTACTTTGTATTGTACTGACATGCGCATGAGCATCAGTGATTCTACTAGATGGTATCTTTGAGCTAGTCCAAGTAGTAGGTACGGGCACACTATGAATTGATGCAGATGTTGTATGCACTTCTTGTTTCACTAAAATGTTGGAATGTTCTCCAGATACATTTAGTGGCAAAGGTTTGCAACTTGCAACAGAAGAAATATGTTCACTGACAGTCAATGTAGGTGGCATGTTTACAGAAGTATACACAGGAGGAAGCTGTAAAAAATTAAATAGCAAATTATTTTAGATTTCAGGACTAAATAAACATTAGAAATAAAATAGACATTTTTTTTAAAAGATCATGTTCATACCACCTGCCACTCCCTGTTTCAATGTATGATGTCGCCCCCTATATCCTGTTAGAAAATATTTTACTTTACCAGTCCTACTCATACAGAATAGATGTACTTTCACTTTCCTTATAATTGTGGATCATTTATTATGAGCGTTAATAGTAATAAATTTATTTTTTATAATTAATATGGATAAAGGTCATTCTTCTCTAATTGTTCACTATTGACAAATTTATTATTTGCTGGCATACCGCCAGAATTAGGCCTACTGCCATAACAGTACATTTTATTCAGTGCTCTGGAATAATCAGCAATTCAAACATTAGAAATCAACATTCAAATAATATTAAAACACTACGAGTAAAAACTTTCTCAACTATAGAATTAATTACCCATAATTAAAATCAAATTTCTTTAATGATCTATAAAATAAATTTATTGCCAAAATAAACCAATATTTTCTCATGATTTTCAAAAATATTTATAATTACTCAGAAGAAAATTAAGATTAAAATAATTCTATTCTTCCTTATTTACAAAAATTAATTCATGATACTATATTTAGAAACTACATTTTATGACTGCTATTCTTCTTAGCATTGTAGTTTGAATGCACATAGTCAGATTTTGAGAACTGAGAAGCATACAATAGATAGAGTAATGACCAACAGATATCAAATTTTCACTTATAAAATTAAAGAAACATACAATTACAATTGCATGCCAATGGAATAAAATTTATATAACATAGAACTTGGATCCTATCATTGATAATGACAATAAAGAACTCAATTCTCAACTCGCTTAATTTGTGAAATGAAGAAATATTTTAAAAAAATTAGCAATAAATTTTACCTCTGATTTAATAGTAGAAGTAGATACTGATGCTGCAGTCGAAGTATTGATTGAGACAGCTGAAGAATTCGATGTTAAATGACTTGCAGATGTTGAAGTCACAACAGCTGTTGTTCTAATTGGAGAATCATAACTATGAACTGAATGAGAAGAAACTTTAACTTGTGCATTGTCATGCGATGAGATATTTGTTGTTCGACTTATGACAGGAGACTGTCCTTGTGAGCTCTGTGTATAAACTGAACTTGTGTTCACAGAGTCTGTCACTGTAACTGCACTGATAGTTGAACTAGGAACTACAGAATTAGCCATTGTTAAAACACTAGCAGCCATAGAATTTTTCTTGGCCGGAAGCTTTACATGCTCAGTACTCTTTTCTGCTTGAACTGGTGGTTTGGAATTGCTTTCAGAATTAGTAGGGGATGTTTCAGTAGTAAGTGTGCCAGATGAGGATATAGAACCAGATACTTGTCTTGGACGAAGAATCTGAACCAATGGGGGTCTTTCTGGAATATTCTCATTTTTACTAACATAGCCACTTTTTGAACTTTCCTGAATAACTGAAGTAGCAGAGGCTGTTTCTGCAGAAATAACTGTTTTGGAAGCATTTTTGATATTAAGAACTGATGTTGAAATCGCAGATTCTGGTTTCTTATTTTCTGATGAAGAATGACCAACAGAATCAGTATAAGATCCACTAACTGGACCTAAAAGTCCAGTAATAGGATCAACAAGAACAGCAGGACTTGATCGAGAATTACTGTCTTCTTCATTTTCTGACTGTTTTTCAGAATTTTGAGGTATTTCTTTTGAGTTTTCCATTTTTAATTTATTTATTTCTACTTTAAGTACAGGTAATGGAGGAAATACTCGAGTGTTGTCAGAGAGGGTTTTAGTTTCTTTAGGAACATCTTTAGATTCTCCAGAGTCCTTTGGTTGGGGAATTTCCATTATTTCTTCAGATGGTTTGACTAGGACAGTTTCCTTTTTCTGAATTTCAGATTCTTTATTTGAAGAAGTAGTATCTTTACTAGATTCCATTCTAGATGTTGATCTCAAACGGAAGTTTCTTAACGACTGTACACCACCTCTAGTTTGAATTTTGTCAGATTCAGTCATTGTTGCATCTGTACTAGAAGATATTTCAGTTGGTTGACCAGAAACTTTCCTCTTATCATCATGAATATCTTTCACTGCATTATCATGAATAAAAAATACAGGTTCATTTTTATTCTTATCATCATTGAGATCACTTGAATTCTCAGAAGGTGTCAAATCTTTTGTTGAATTCTCTTCACTTCGGCGATTGGATTTAGATCGCCTTGTCACCCTAGTTGGGGGAGGCTCTGAATGAGATGTATTGCTATTTTTTCCACTGCCCTTTCCTACATCTTCGATAGTTGACCTCTGAGCCGCTTGCTTCATAAGACGGGTGGACTTTCTAGTAGACTTGCAGGGAGGCTCAAGGGTAGAAGAATCATGCTTAGAAGATTTTTCAGTCTTAACTGGTTCAGGTTTTACTTCTTCAATGTTAACAGTTTCTGTAGTTTTAACAACTTCAGCTGTACCAGGAGAAGTTCCATCATGTCCATCCTTCTGGTGTAATCGAATTGTAATGGAAATTCTTTTCTGTTCTTTGACTTCAGGATGATGCTCCTTAACTGACACATCCCGCTCCTCATTAGCAACTGACTTTTTAGCATCCTTCTTCTCCTTTTCATGATTATCAGCACACTTTTCAGGTTTAAGATCCACTGCTTTGTCATGCTTCTGATCTCCAACTTTCTCATGTTTCTGGTCTCCTCCCTTGTCATGCTTCTTCTGTTCGCTTCCTTTCTCGTGCTTTTGATCATTTCCTTTCTCATGCTTCTGATCAGTACCCTTTTCATGTTTTTGTTCATTTCCTTTGTCATGTTTCTGATCATTTCCTTTATCATGCTTTGACTCAAAGATTTTATTATGCTTCAGGTCAATTGCTTTATCACTTTTTGTATCATTAGATGATGAATTATTTCTGATAGTATCATGCAGTTTCTCTTTAACACTTTCAAAAGTAAGAGCTCTGTCATATTCTTCATCAACAAATTCATAGACATCAATTGCTTTTGAAGTATTGTCTTTGGATACCTTTTGTTCTTTGTCACAAGATGATAAAGAAAGTAATAATCGTGATTCTTTAGGACGGTGAAGATCTTTAGTAACTTCGCTATCATCAAATTTTGAGTCCATCTTATCAGTCAGCTGAAGATTCTGATTATCCCCTGAAGTCTTCTTTCGCCTTCCTCTTCTTTTCCTTGGTTCCTCATGTGGAATATGAGATTTATCTGCCAGACGTTGTTCAACAATCACACTGGAAACGGAACCAGACGCACTTTCGACTTCAGTTGTAGTAGAGTCACTTACATGGTCACTTGTTTCTCCTGATGCATCTTTCTTTGCTTCTTCTGTTTCTGACTGGATGGGCTCATCTACTGAACATCGTTTCTTTGTACATTCTCGCAGAATAGTAGGTTCAGAAGTATCACTTCTTAATGATCGCCTTACTCTTTCTGTGGAGGCTTGACGCATGCGTCGACTTGAGCTACGAGTGTGGGTTACAGTTAGAGAAGAATCAATATCTTGCTTCTGAGAAATGGCTTCCAAATATTTTCTTGTTTTAGGCCTTCGGCCTCTGCGTGGACGTTCTACTTTAGGTTTTATTGTTGTGCTCACATCTTCTACATGTGGATCTTCTTGTACAGGTTCTTCGCTAGACACCACATGACTTGCTTCAGTCTCACTTTTTATTTCAGGAATGGTAATGTCAGTAGTATCACTACACACAGATTCAGCATCGGCTGGCCTAGATTTAATATCCAAGTTATCTTCTACAATCAAAGGTTCATCATTAAAGTTCTCTAAGTTCTTTACATTTGTTTCTTCATCTATTTTCAATGATGATTCTGATTCTTCAGGATGGAAAGGGATATCATCCTTTTCAGGTTCAGTTACAGGAATTTCATCTACAGGTATCATATCTGTTTCATTTGATTCAGCTTTACTTTCATTGGGAGAAACATTACCATCCATTTCAGAATTAGGTTTATTTGGCAAATCTGTAAACAGCTGATCAGAACTGAAACTTAATAACTGAGGCAATTTGGAACTTTTACTAGCATCAGATGAACGTTCAAATATCTCCTGATTAAATTCTGTAGCTTCATTCTGCTCATTGACTTCCGAAATTTGAAATGAAGGATTATCATGGCTTGACTGGTTAGTCTCTGAAAATATTTCAGAATCATCATTCTTATTCTTTGAATCTGAATTGAACATTAAACCATTATCATTTTCTGTTTTTTCAGATAAGTAGCTATTGTCAACTGCTTCATTTTCAACAGATTTAGGACCAAAAAGATCTAACAAAAAGCTATCAGATGAACCATGATTTGTATCTGATATGGTACCAGCATCACCAGACTCGTTAAATGATTGAACATTTGATTTCGATGACAAAGCGACTGAATTATTGTTTTCAGCTTTATGGGAAGATTTAATAACAGAATCACAAATTGGATTCAAAATACTTGAATAGCTTATTAGAGGTTGATCCAGAGCTGTAGTAATAGATTCTGAAAGATATTTATCATTACTTTCATCATCAAAGGCGTTGGAAATATGGGGCTCATCACTGTCAAAAGATTTAAAAGGTTTCAGAGATATAGGAGAACTATCACAATGATCAAAGATACCAGGATTAGTTAACAAAAGAGAGTCATTACTATTGTGATCAGATAATTCAGACATGTGAAGAGGAATAGAACAGGCATCACGAGAATCAGAATTACTAGAAGATTTTTTCTCATTTCTTTGTTGTTCTGGAAAGCGATTCAGAATTTCACCAAACTGTTTTTCAATATCTGATGATATGATATTAATATCAGTTGTAGGCAGCTTATTAGAATTGCTTTCAGCCTCACTAACTGCTTCAGAGGGAGGTTTGTCAATGGAATCTTCCAGAATATCTTCTTCCAATGGATTACTAGGAACTTCTACTTTTTCTTTAGATTCTGCTGCAGTTAAAAGGTTACGAGGCGATTCAACAGGTAACAATATTGGTGGATTATCATCATCTTTACTATCTGTAGTATCCATAGTTATGTCTTCAAAATGAGTCAACTGATTCTCAGCCAATTCTGAAATTGATTCATTATCAGTGTCTTCATTGCTTTCAGGTTTTGGCATACCACTTTGGTTTTCTTTTCCCCTGGTCTTAGGAACTTTAGCATGCTCAACTTTGGGAGATAAAGATACTTTTTTCTGCTCTGAAGAATCAGGAACATTGGGAATATCAATAACGGGAGGTTTGCTCTCGCATACTTCAACATCTTCATGAAATTCATAGCAAGAAGCAGGCTGGCATTCTCTCTCAACTTCATTTGTAATAGTCGGCTCAACTTTTGAAGTTTCAGGAACATCTGTTTCAACAGTATTTTCCACTTTTGCAGTAGAAGAATCTTCTACATTAGAAATTTCCAGAGCAGGAGGTTCAGAATTAGAAGATGGAGATAGTAACATGACTGAACCTTCTAACTTTTCATCTGGGTTGTCAATGCCTTGAACATCTGGTGGACTATCCGCTATATGAAGAGAATTTTCTCCATCATCCGGAAGCAAATAATTCATAGTATCCTCCGGATGAGTTTCGATCAAAGGGTCAAGGTAATCTGTCTCTTTTGTCAGTTCTGGAGCAGATATTTCACCACAATGCATTTCTTGTAACAGAGCAGAGACAGCCAAATCATCTTCAATTTTCCGCTGATCTTCTATTTCATTCATATCCTTATCATTTATTTTATAATTGTCAGATTCTGTATGGCCAGTAAGAAAGGCCTCCGTTTCACTCTGAGGTGTCTCAGAAACTGAAGAGTGCAAGTCAAGTCCCGTAAAAATTCCTTCATCTTTTACAGTTAAAGAATCTATTTCACTCAGGTGTTTATCTTCACACAATTCTCCTGTATTTGCTTCTGGATCATAATCTTTCTCTTTCATATGCCAAGAGTCTCGACCAGTAGAAAATAATTCCGCTTCAAGCCTGCGAGTTTCTTTTGCAGCTTCCTCTTCAAATCGTCTTTCAAGAAGTTTTTCCTCTTTCTTAGTTGGGCCTTCTTCTCCAAAAACATTGGCTTCTTGAGGAACTACTAAAAATTCTTGCTCAAAACGTCTGGTATCTTCATCCAATCGGATATCAGAAAGTCTGCTGTCTTCATCAATGGGAAGAGGTTCAAATAATGGTTTAGGAGATGTAGCAGATGCTGATGGAGGAGCATCTTTAATTACTGATTGATCTTTTACTTCCCGCTTCTTTTTCTTTTCCTTGGATTGCTTTTTCGATTTTTTCTTTCTTCTTCCTTCTTTAGAAGATGTACTCTGTGCATCAGAATATTTGCTCATTTCTTGCTTTTGAACATGATCTTCATGCTTACTTTTAAAAGGAGATGAAGATATTCCAATATCTTTCTCTTTCTTGAGAGAAAATTCATTACGTTTCTCGCTAGGGACATCACTAGTACAATCAGCAGGTTCTTTTCCAGTTTCAGAATCTGTGATATCGGAAAGTTTATCAAAAAAGGAAGGCAAACTGGAATCTTGTTCTGGAGAATGTATTAATGAATACTGGTTTTTAGGGCCAGAGTCCTTCCGTTTAGATTTAGTTGATTTTTCAGAATTAGAATCTGATTTTGCATCGAGTTGCTTCCATATATCTGATGCGATATCAACATCATCTGTTTGTTGAGTTCCAAAATCAAAATCAGAGAAATCAGATTTGAAATCATTATCTGAGAAACCAGCCTGAAGACATGGAGGGGATAGCTGCTTTTCAGGTAACAGATTTGATGGTTTAGGAGATAAGACCGGTAAAGATGACTTTACATCATGGTCATCAAGATTTCTGGAAGATTCTTGAGAGGCCTTATCTGTGCAGCTTCGCTTTTCTTTGTTTTTAGACATCTTCTTAGACTTCTTGCGCTTCTTGGTATATGGTTTATGTTTTTCCATATCATCTATCTGCATTTTTTCCACAGAGCTCTCTCGTTTCTTTTCCTTGTGTGCAGTTGATTTTTCTTTGTTAACATGATCTGCTTTCAATTTCTTCTGTGAAGTTGTATCAGGATCTGGTTTTATTTCTTTGGAAGCTTTCTTTTTATGACTTTTCATATCATCACTAGACTTCTTATTGACTTCATAATCCATGCTCTCAGTCTCTGCTTTTGTTTCAACAGTTTTTTCTTTCTTAAGTTTTTTAGGCTTCATATCCTTTTCTTTCGATTTTTGATGAGTTTCTGTATCAGAAAGTTCATAATCAGATTTCACAAGCTTTTTAGTCTTTTCCAGACGAGGCTTGGATCGGCTCTGGGATGATTTCTTTTTTGAACTTGACTGTGATTTTGAAGCAAAATTTGAGTCAGAATCTGAGGAATCAGAATTGAGTAAATCTGTTTTCTTTTTTCTGACTTTAAGACTGCTAGACTGTCTACGGGAAACATTATAATCAAAGTCAGAATCTGTTGCAGAATCACTGAAATCCTTCTCTATTTTGCTGGTTCTATTACTTGAATCCTGGGGTGCTGCATCATCATCACTTGAACTTTGAATTACTAATTTCCGCTTACGAGGTTGCTTAATTTTTGTTGATTTGGTTTGTGAATCAGATTCACTTGAATGATGGCTGCCAGAATCTGAATCTTTATCACTATCCTGGCCCGCCACTTTAGTTTTTTCTTCTCGTTTAGCACGGCTTTGTTTAAGTTTACTGAATTTTTGCCTAACTGATTCCAAATCACCTGTCTGATGTTTTAATGTTTGCGATTTACTAGATCGAGCTTTGACTTTATCATACATAGAAAAATAAACAGGTTCATTTTCCAAAAAGGCTTGAATATCGAATGGCAATGATGATACAGATGATTTCTTAGATTTTTTCTCATTTTGTTTTTTCTCATTTTTTGAATCTTCAGTTTTGCATTCACTATCACTTTCATTTTTAATTTCATATTTAGTTTCTATTTTATTTTTGTGTTTACTAATATTTTTGCTTTCTTGCTTGCTTTCTTTTTTACTCTCATGCTTTGCTTCACTTTTAGACTCGTGCTTCGCTTCACTTTTAGACTCGTGCTTCGCTTCACTTTTAGACTCGTGCTTCGCTTCACTTTTAGTCTCGTGCTTCGCTTCACTTTTAGTCTCGTGCTTCGCTTCGCTTTTAGTCTCGTGCTTTGCTTCGCTTTTAGTCTCGTGCTTTGCTTCACTTTTAGTCTCATGCTTATTTTCATTCTTATTTGAATTTGAATGAGATTCTTTCTTTGACTTGGATGGATTATTTGAAACTCCACTTTTGTCCTTTTCTGAATTTCTCCTTTCCCTTGATTTAGTTCTTTGTTCTTTACTAGTTGAATCTTTAGATTCTCGAGATTTTGAACGCTTTTCTTCTTTATTTTTGTGTTCTGGTTTGGATTTCTCCTTCTGTTCCGACTTACTACTACATTTAGTATCACTTTTTGATTTTTCAGGAATGTTAGAAGTAGTAGTTTTTGAAGATGATACTTTACTTTTTTCAGGTTTAACATTTTTTTCTTTCTTTTCAATTTTTCTTGAATGTAACTGAACAGGTGGCGATACTGAGCGATCTCGTGTAGCACTTTTACTAAGTTTTGGCTTCTTAGGTTCTGGTTCAGATGTCTTTTCATGCTTAGACCAATTTGTTTCTTGACTATCTCTACTGGAGTCCAAAGATTTAACTGATTTACTGGATTCTGATTCAGTACTATCTATGGATGATACCCTTTTCTTAGCAGCAGGACACAAAGGGTTCACAGAAGAATCAGAACCAGGATTGGATGAGAAAGATTTGGCACAAGAGTCAAGATTAGATTTGATTTCATCTTTACAGCCATTTTCACGCCAATGGCTGGCACCTTCATGGAAAGCAAGTTTTGAATCTTTGGAATCACAGATTTCTTTTTTGTTATGATCAAAAGAGTTAAAATGTAAGTGGTCTTTTGGAAATGATACAGAATTTTCTTTTCTTAATGGAATGCTAATTACATTATGTGATGGCAATTCCTTTTTAATAGGAACCTTACATTCTATTTCAAATTTACAAACAGCTTCAGTAGCATTGTCCACAGGAGATGCAGGTTCTTTTCTGATATTAGGAGGCGAATTTAAAACCAATGCTTGGGACTGTACATCAACAGAACAATGAAGAGGGCTTTTGAGAGATGTGGCAAGGGTTGATGAGTTCATATGGAAATTTGCCTCTGCCTTTGTTTTTACAGAATTGAACATGTTTGGAACTTTTGATACATGATCACTCAAGCTAATGCTATAATTGTCTGAATTCTTAATTGCAGCAGATGTTAAATTGAAAGGAGCAGCGCAAGGTGAACAGGGAGTGAAGGCTTGAGGAGTTAATGGAGTATTATACTGCACTGGTGGTGTAACTGGAGACAAAACACTACCTACTACACTCTGTGGAGTTGCAGGAGGTGATACAATGCTTTGTGCGACTAGTACTGTTGTGGGACTGTTAATAAGGGAAGACTGATTCAATTTTTGGACAGCTGGAGCAATCGGTGAAGAGAACTCCTTAGCAGCAGCTTTTGTTCGAAAAGTAGGTTTAACTCTAGGAGGTGAAGCATCCACTTTAATATCTAATGGCTCGTACTTTTCATCAATATGCTGTAACCTCTTGGAATCTTGGTCAAAAATTGTTGATCGAGCCAACAAAGATTTGACAATTTCTGAAGGTTCACGAATTTCAGGTGCCAAAAAATTGAACCTGGATCGTTTCACAGGACATTTCATAACTTCAGGTGTCACAATAGGCACAGCATCTGGTATAACTGCAGAAACAGTTCTTGTTGATCCTGACCAAGCATTAAATTTTTCATCTAATGCTTTTATTCTATCCTCAATAGATGGACGGTTTGGAGAAGCAGATGGTGAAAATTCTGATTCAGAAGAACTATGCAGTTCTTTAATTTTGTCAGCTATACTTTTAGGCGACTGTATAGATTCCACATTAGATATAGTTTCAGAAACTTCATTAACTAAGTTGGATTCGATGGGTGATATTGAATCAACTGGAGAAACAGTAGCACCGTTTACTTTTTCTTCAGTTACTATGTCCTTTGTTTTCTTCTCCATTTGAAAATCTTGCAGTAAATCTGAAATACGGATGTTTTTACCAGATGCATATGAACTAGGGGAAAAACCAGCTCTTGGACTATGAGCTGCTGTGCTCTTTGGTGAAGTCAAAACACTTGGAGATGATTTAGGAGATCTTAATGAAGCTGCAAATTTTGGAAGTGGGAGAGACAAAGGACTAATATCTCTTTCTCTTTTTATTTCATGTCGCATGTCAGAAAGAGTTCGCAATGAGAGAAGACGATTTGGTACATCTAATGGAAATGATGAATTTAGGGACTTTTTGTTACTTAAAACATCTTCATCAGACATAATTTCGTCTTTTATCTTAGAATGAGTTGCAGTCAATTGACCATCATTGTCACTATCAGGAAAATGGATATCACTAATGGAATCTTTTTTCCATGGCCCATCTGTATTGATGGGAGAAGCTGCACATAAAAAAGCATCAATGGCCCCCTGTGCGTTCGGAAGACATGTTTCATTGTCCATAGAAATCCTACGTCCTTTCTGAAGAGAAGTAAGATGATCTGATCCTTTCCGAGGATCTAAATGCTTCTGAAAGATAAACGAGTCCAATGATAAGGATATACAATTACTACTGTCTATACTGTCAGCTTTAGTTTTGAGTTTATTCAAAATAGAAGAATCCCTAATAGAATCCTTCCCCAACTTGATACTGCATTCATCTTTGGTTAATTTACCACTTTCACTTAAAGGGTTAGTTTCAGAACATGAAGAAGGTGACCTATGCTTCTTGAGCATGACACGATCACCATCAATTAAACCCTCTGTATCATTGGAATTTGCATTATCACCAAGCTGTTCCAATAAATGTAACAAACGAACTTGTTTTTTCTGTAAGGATTTCAAATCATTGGCACTTTCAGTCTGTTGAAGCTTTTCTTTTACACACTCTTGCTGAACACTAATATTGTCCATTTCAAATTTAGTATCATCAACAGGTGTATCAGTCACACAGTTCACTTTTGTGGGTTTCAAGGAATTGACATGACTACCTTGCATTTTCCCCTTTGCCCTTTCACTCAGAGATTTTGTAAGAATTGTATTCAATTCCTTACAAGCTTTCAGATTTGAGGATGCTAAGAGACGCTTCTTTCTTTCTAACTGTCCAAGTTGGTCACTGGTACAAATAGACTCATCAGCACTCTCAGCATCTACAGATGATCTAGATTTTATAGAGTCCGTTTCTCCTTTGGATAGCCCTTTTTCTGAGCAGTCTTTTTCAGAGCTACTCCTAGGAGATGTATAAGAAAGATCTGCCATGACTTCATCAGCTTTTATTTCGTTTTTAGAACGAGAGTCTCTGTAATCCGAGTTTGTTTCCATTTCATCCGAAACAGTATCTCTGCAAGGGCTGCTCACAAGAGAGGAAGTATGGCTGCCAGGACTTTTAATCCTGTGATGCAGACGTTCTTTCAAAGACTTTCTGTCTTTAGAAACAGGACTGGTACTCCTGCTTTGATGACAGGAGCGGGGTGGAGATAAGCTGTGATGGCTCTCTTGGTCGCTTATGCTGTTCCGAAGTTTATTCCTCTTCCGGTTTGGGCAATCAGCATTTTCTACATACTTGGCAGGACGTTCAATTTTTCCATCAAACATTGTTACTTCAGGAACACTTTCATCACGAGAATTGTACCTGTAGGGGGGAAAAAATTAACATAATGCCAAATTTTAGCATTTTAAGCAAAACACAAGTCAACACTATCCGAAGAAAGAAAAATTTAATGATTAAAGTTAATGAAATTATATTTTCTTTTCAGGATTTTACAAATATTTATTTTATGATTATGATGTATATAATTAACTCCAAGAATACAAAGTTTTAGGTTGTAAACACACGCAATATTTTTTAGCATGTAATTAAATTTCAAAATCTTTAAAACTTGGATATTTAAAAACATTTATGGATAATTATGAATTATCAGCTTTTAAACTAAAAGTGAAAAATGGGGGGAGACTGGTTTCATTGTTCAATGCTCACACCCATTCTTTAGGATCTTTCTTCTTGTCTGTTTCAAAAGGTAAAATTATGACTTCAATTCTAGTTTGATTTACTTCTTTCATATGAACTAATACTTTATCAAAACAAGTAGACATTTTTTTTGTCAGTTTTGTAACTCATTAAAATTAGAGCAAATTTGTTAAATATATATAGAAAATTATTTCTAAGACTACCATACTGAACATGCAATATAAACTATGGAAAATATTTGTCTAAATAAATGTAAAGAGAAAAGTAAGTAAAGAATTATAAGTAATAAAAAAAGTGGGGAGGGGATGCAGAAAAATTTCAACATACCTATGTCTTCGTTCACCGAATTCATCATGATAAACTTCATATCGGGCAGGAAAACCTTGTCCTCGTCCACGAGAGGCAAATCCAGCCCGCTGGCCACCTCTAAAATTTCCTCTGGGTGGTCTTGGCTGTCCTTCATACCTTGGATAAGTGCGATTTTCAAAACCTACCCTTTGTTCCCTGAAAAATAAAAACTTTTATACTACTAATCTTTCTTGAAAAAATCAGACTCGTATTATATTTATTATATATATAATGTAATATAAAATTTGATATAAATTCTTTTTTTAAACAAAAAATAAAATAATTGAATTTGTATCCAATGATTTTTAAATGATTTAAATAAGTTGGAAGGGGGTCAGTAGCATTTTTTTAAAAAACAAGATATGAATTTCATCAGTAATATAAATGACAACTCATCTTTCATATTTTACTTAATTTGCATAAAATATCTTAAATACAAAACTGAAATAAATTTATATGGAATAAATTCATATGCATCGTATTATCTATATTTTCAATTATATAACTTAGCATTAACTAAAGACCCAAACACATATACTTTTATACCTTTTCGTTTGAAAATTTTCTACAATGCAATATGGAATATTAACAATACAACAATTTAAATTATTACGAGTCAGAATTGTGTGAACTTAGGAATTAAAAAAATAATAGTAAAAAGCATTTTATTGTTAAATAAGAGTAAAAAATATTTAATGAAGTTGGTTTTCATGAAATAATGAAGAAAATTTAAAGGAAGTTGCAAGATTTTGAGATTGCAAATATCATTAATATTAATTATATCTCAATACCAATCATTACTAAGTTGCATGCAAAGAAAAATCCAAATGTTTAAACCAACATAAATGTAAAGAGAGCGAGAGGAGGAAAAAATGTCTGCTCAATACTTGATTCACAATTTAATGGTTTAAAAACAACATGCTAATAATCTACCAGTAGAAACTACAACTGAATCTGGGATTCTATTCTTAAAAAAAGTGAATTTGAAATATTGAATTATGTTCATATTTTGATTCAATATTGCATTTTTAAAAATTTAGATTTAAAAATAATACTGTAAATATCCTTATATATATAGGAAAAAATATAAAAATTAAAATTAAGTTGTTAATTATGTTACAAAGATGAACTCAGAGCCACATCAAGCACATACATATTTTATGTTGCTGTAAAAAAAAGAAAAATATGGTAATCCAACTTTCAAAATGATAAATAATATAAACCAGAAACCTGTTTATGGTCATACTTTAATCAAAAAAAAGTTACTTAATACTATTTCTAATACAGGACAAATTCAGATTATAAAAAAGGAAAGAAAAGTGGCACATCAACATATATCTTTGTGGCCACACACCTCCCGTACCGATCATCATTCCGGACAAGTTCAAATTCAGGCCCTCTTCTCTCTCTTCTTTCCCAAGGACGTGTGCCATCACCAGGAATCATTTGACCAGTCATTTCTAACTTTTCAAAAAATGCTGTCTGGCACTCACGACTCGCAAAATCAACCTAGAATATTAAAAAGTCATTTAAAACACAATTAAAACGACCATGAAACCCTAAACACAATTACACAGCCATGAAGTCCTAAATTAAATACTAAAGTGATCATTTCTTAGTTAAAATGGATTCACAGCATTTATCAACAAATGCATGTGAATATTTTTGTCAAGTAGAAAAATATTTTGATATATAAAGGGATTAAACTATAATTTTAAAATAAATTCTCTAAATAATCATCTAATCACATTATATCACCATATGAAAAACAAATATTTGTTTAATAAAAAAAAAAATTTTGTTTACTATAATATAAACTCTGACATCTGCCAACTTTGAACATGAATAAGTGGAGACTAATCAAAATTTATTTTCTCCATACTTTCCAAACTTGCATATATTTATAAACGATTAATTTTGCAAATGCATAACAAATCTAGACTTTACATTAAAAACTATTTGTTTTATTTATACAGAAGAAGGTTAAGCGAGAAAAAACTTCATAACAAAATTGGGTCTTTTCCATTTTCTAATCCTTGGCTCAAATATATAAGTAACCAAAAAATTTAATTCAACTGTTTAAAAACTTAAAAGTTAACAATCTTAGTTCTTGGAAAAAATACCTTACTTTGTTTTTTAAAAAATTATATTTTAATTTCTTTTAAATTCAATATCATAAAAAATCAACATATACAACTGAAATTGGCCATTCAGTTGCACTTAACTGACAAAAAGAAAATATTAAACAATTGTTTTTCCCCCTACTGAAATCTTTTATAATACTGCAATAAAACATAACCTTCAATTTGAACACATATACAAAAGTAAACTGCAGTTCAACAGTTCACTGAACTGTTTTATTAAATAAACAACAGAATTTGAAGCATTTTATATTTAAAATATGTTGATAAGGTATTAAATGATGAAAATTACAAATAAAATTTTTTTTCCAAGAATACTATTTGATTTTATATTATCTAAATATGACTTAGCAAACCTTAAAAGATATTCTGGGTATAATAATGTCAACTCACCCCTTATTTTAGGTTCTAACATATGCATTCCATTAAAAAATTAAGATTTCTATACAGAAACATTCTTTTACCTGTAATTTCTTTCCCTGCAATATTCTTCCCCTCATCTCAGAAACAGCTATCTGTGCAAATTCCACGCTCTCATAAAAAACTAGAGCATGGCCCTTTTCTCTGTCAATAGCAGTATAGGCTACAAGACCAAAACGGCTGAAATGGCGAGCAAGAAATTTATCTGATACCGAGTCCACAATGCCATCTAACCAAACACAGTTCGTTGGCATACTCTTTCCAAATCCCAACTTAATTCGATTAGCACCAAGGTTTTCGCCATCCAATTTTCTCATAGCTTTCACAACACTTGCTATATCAGAATACTGTATAAATGCATAAGATGATGCCGTTCCTTGCTTTTTAATGTCAACTTCCTGTTAAAAAAAACTCCAATTAGCATAAAGTATACCTGAAAAGGGACAAAGAGACGCTATTGCAAAGCACATCTAAATCAGAATTAATAGTTTATCAAAATTATTAAACAAACCATAGATATTTTTCTTTTCACCAATTCCTCTTAGTTTTCTTTTTAATTAACACAAAAAAATATTTATTTTTTGTGTTATATAAATTAAAAAAATCAACAAACAGATAAGATTAATGAATAAGAAAATCTTGCGCATTCCTTATTATATGGATTATTATAAACTGCAACTTAGTGAGTTTTTGAAAATTATGCTTGGTTCCATACACAGTTCTGAATTAACCAATACAGTTATCAAAGATTTCACCACATAAAGAAGACAGATAGACTTTGTGCATGTTTTATCCTGATAAACAGTTAGCAAGTTTCAAACAGTACTTTTATTTCAACTTGCAGAGCAAATACTTTTGGTGTTAAGTGATTTCTAAAGACCATTAATTCAAATGTAAGTAAAAACTATTTGTGTTGTTTAGTTCCATTTTAGAATAGCTTTCAGATTTAAATTTTGGTTTAATAACATAACTTGGCAAAGTTCCATAAAGAATCTGAATAAAAATTAGATAATTTTTGCCAGTCTAGGATTTTGTTCTATCCCTGCTTTCAAATTCTTGCATACTTTATGAAATTAAGTGTTTTCTGATGTGCAGAAGCATTAGGACTTAATTGGGGAGAGACACATATCACAATTATAATACACTATATTGTAATTTACTTTCTCTAATATAATTAGTAATGGCCAGTGGAAAAACATTTGAAAGTTATAATATCCTTCGAAGAAACAATGAGAATAAAAGTATCTCCTTTCAAAGATATCATGTTACCAGATTTTTTTAGTAGCAATGATGACGATGAGAACCAGAAACAAAGATTATTTTAGACATGATCACCATCAAATAAACCCTCAATATCATTGAATTTGCATTGTCATCAAGCTGTTCCAATAAATGTAACAAACTTGTTTTTCCTGTAAGGATTTCAAATCATTGGCACTTTGTCTGTTGGAGCTTTTCTTTTAGTGCAGAAACATTAGGGCTAATTGAGGAGACACACATATCAAAATTATATTAC
Source organism: Argiope aurantia (assembly GCA_026543865.1). Lineage (NCBI taxonomy): Eukaryota > Metazoa > Arthropoda > Arachnida > Araneae > Araneidae > Argiope > Argiope aurantia. The sequence continues at coordinate 187,249 of JAPMOR010048405.1, read as the reverse complement.
ACTGTATTGCAATTTGCTTTCGCTAATATAATTACTAATGACCAGTGGAAAAACATTTAAAAGTTATAATATCCTTTGAAGAAACAATGAGAGTAAAAGTATCTTCATTCAAAGATACCAAGTTACCAGATTTTTTGAGTAGCAATGATGATGAAGAGAACCAGAAACAAAGAATATTTTAGATTCTTTAGCTATGCAGATTCCACAGCATTACAGTTAGAAGGGGATTTAATTCAGTTATATTAACTTCCCGTTTTAAAGCAATACTAAGGCTATTTCGGGACGAACCTTGTAATTTGGAACTGCAGTCAAATGGCGAGGATGACACCCGAACTGGTACCCCCCCTCCCATACCACACCATACCAGCGGGAGGACGTTTGGCCCTGACGGATTTAATGACCAACAGACCCCCTTACCTCGCAATTCTACAGTGGAATCGGGTCTCAAACCCGAAACCCTACGGCTCATGAGCAGAGACCTTACCACCAGGTCACTGCAGCTCAATTTGGTAGAGGAAAAGCCCAAACCCTTCCAATACAGCAAATCAAATTCGGAATGGGCATTCATAAATAGAAGAACAATCAGAAGAATGAGCATATAACAAGGGATGAATTTGGTTTGCATTTTCTTTACATGAAACCACCAAATATGATAAAATGCTGAGTGTATACGTGACCTAGGAAATTGGTGGTGTTTCTTTGAAATCAAATTTGTAAAGTTCTTAAAGAAAAATAGCATTATGATATCTTGTACTTGTACATGGCAAGTACAAGATATTATATTTTCATACAAATAACAGAAGAAAAATCTTTTACTTCCAAAATGTGCACAATTAAGTTTTAATATTGTGCACATAACTGATCCTTTTTGCAGAGAAATTAAGTCAAAGTTACCCTTTTCTGATGAAACTGCTTTTTTTTAGCAATTTGTAAAGAAAAAGTAGAGCAAATTAAACATGCTAAAAAATTTTTTCTATGAAACTAGGACATAACTCAGGTTTTTTATGGAATTTTGAATAGATGCAATCAAAGTGTAAACTCAATTATGTATTCCTCCTCTGATTTATTATTTATTTATCCACAGATAAATGTTTCATACTAAACTTATCAACAGAAAAAAAAAAATGGCAAGATTACTACAATTCTTTGTCACAATTCATTCTATATACTAACAGTTTTCTTTCAGTAATAAATGAAAGTAGGAATTATAAATAAAAGCAGCATTATTAAATTAGCATTTAATAAATAAAAGCAGCATTATTAAATTAGCATTTAATAAATAAAAGCAGCATTATTAAATAATTGTATGTTTCATCACAACATATTTCATAAACTGTTAATATAATTTAAAAAATTGTTCCTTAGAAATATATTTACTTTCAGAAAAGTATATGGGGGTTTAGATTATTCTAATTTGTACTCAAATGAAATTTTTGAAAATCAAAAATTATTTTATAGATCAAATTAATTGTTATTAATTTAAATTTAGTGGAAATTTCTTAATAAATTCAGTTTTTAAAAATAGTGCAGCCTCTAAGTAAAATACAATTATTTCCACTTACTATTATTTCCCCAAATTGCTCAAAGTGTTTTCGTAATTCAGGTGTAGTAATGTCTTTTTCAAGATTTCCAATAAAAAGAGTTCTGGTTGCTTTTGGGTGAAATTCATCCAATTCAGCTTCTAAAGGCCTAAATTCATTATCTTCAGCATCTAAACCTTCATGGGCAGTAACTTCGATTTTACAACCAAAGAATAATTTGTCTTTAGAAACTTCTAAAGCCTTGTCGACATCCTCAGGTCTGAAAAATCAAATGTATAATTAAACAAATATTATAGTTAACTAAAGATTTTTTGAATAATCTAAAATACCACATGATATTGAATTTTAACATAAACATCAATGTGAAAATAAAAAGTGATGTAATGAACGAAAGATATAGATACCCAAAATGGAAGTTTTAGGAAACACCAAAGAGAAATAAATTAGTGTGTTGGCATTTTTTTGAAGCTAAGTCGGATGATAATTGATTGTAAATAAGTATCATATTTGTCTTTACTAACTTAAAAATGACCACAACATGTAAAAATATCATGTTGTGTGACAGGTACCACTTACCCTCATTACGCTACTGATAACATTTAAGGGCTATTAGGAAACATATGTTTAATATCAATTTTCAACTTATAGAAAAGTGTACCTTTTCTGTAAAGTGCTACATAAAAATGAAATTCTAAACTTTAAATCAAACAGAATATACAAGTATTTAAAATGTTATACAAATTTTAAAAAATAGACAACATCAATACAATTACTGAAAGAAAAAGAAAAAGAAAAAAGGTTAACATTTCAAATATTATAATTTAATATTTTAAATATCTATTCTAAAATTTATAGAATTTATTATTCACCCACATTTATAAGATTTTAATTTCATTTAACAATATATTCAGCCTACTTTTTAAAGCACACCACAGCATAACGATCAGTCCCTTGTCCAATAACTTTGACCATGGTGACTTTTCCGTGTTTTTTATATTCATGAAATAAACCATCTTTCAGGCTTGTGTCTGAAAATAATAAAACTATTCTTCATAAATGGATAACAGAAATTGAAATATTTAATTATTCTAATATTTAAAGAAATTTATATTTCCTTTGTTAATGTTTAAAGGATATACAAATGTCTAAGCACGAGAGAATATTAATTAAAATGACAACACATTGAAAAAATTCAATATAGTCTTTCTAATTAACCTTGCTGCAACTTAGGGTTTTTTTTCATGCATACACAATTAATCCTGCTGAACTTTGGGGTCAACATTGTATCTATATATATGTATACAATGTTTCTGAAAATATCTTTTAAGCTATTAAAATGAATGCTAACATGGTTATAATACATTGTTCATTCTCTAGTTTTTAATAATAGTGTAAAATATTTTTAAATCATGGCTATAAATATCTGCATAAGAAAGAAAATCACACTTATGTCTTTTGGGTCAAAACTGACCTTTATACATTTACAATGAGAGTATGTAAATAGTGTTGTTCATTTTGTGCTTAAAATATTATTAGATCATATAAACCTATAAATATGTTAATAATGCTGACCCTATGAATACTGTTAATAATGCTGAAGTTCATAATTATATTCATTAACTGATATTTAATAATTCTTTTATCACATAAATTTAACTAGTATGTATAATTTCACATTTTTTCCCATTGGATCATTTCTTATGTTATTGTGTAAGAAATGCTAATATCAATGTGCAATCTCTCACAGTTATTGCATCGTTTATGTTTGTGTGTGTGTTTTGTTTTATGTTTTGATGTGAAAAGCTTTAAATTTGCCTTCACCAAGGACATACACCAAAGAACAAGTGTTTATTATTACAAAAATCTTTCATCATGATGACTCCATAAACAATGCTGTCCATATAAAATCTAGTATCATTCTTCACTATAATGCAGCTAAAGGAGCAATGGATGCACTTGACAAACTATTAGTAATTTACAGTGTAAAAAGGAAAATCAACAAATGGAGACAGTAGGCTTCCCACCCCCTATATATTGTATATTTCTTTGCATAACTTTTAAGCTCAGAACCTATCACAAAATAACACAGTACAGAATTACCAAAACTCTTTAGAGAAACTTGGCTTTTCACTTGTAAAATCATATATCATAACTAGGGGACATTTGTCTAGAGGAAAGTTTTCAAAGGCAATAGCAGAAGGCATAAGACAATATGAAAGCAGCACTGAAGTTGAAAAGGCAGGGTCAGTTGCATATTGTGTAAAAGTGCAACAAAATTAATTTAGTCTGCAAATTTTGCAATAAGAGAATTTGCAAAAATCATTTTCAAAATATTATTTAATAGAAGTATGTGCAGAAAGTAATTATAAAGGTATTCTTGCATGCAAATTTTATTGTCTGTATTTTTGAAATTGTAAACATATTTGTAGTATATGCATGTAGTCATAATTTATAAAGATTCTATTCCACACTTGGTTCTTATTTTCTTGCATTATTACAGAAATTGCCAATTTCATTATGGTTTGACTCATTTTAGACACATTAAAACTTTTAATCAGGGTTGTTTATTAATTATAAATATAAATCTTCACATTAAAAGTGCATATCATATACTTTTCAATTTTTGCAATTTGTTATTTATTATGCTACCAATAAGTAAGCTGGATCAAATTTGACCTGATAGTCTTAAATGTGTATGAAAATGAAAGATGCAGCAGAATTAAAAGCAATACAAGGATAGGATTTTATTTTTTTTTTTCTGAAAAAAAAAAACTACATTAATATAGATATACTTATATACTGATAACTATATATATTTTTCCTAAAAAGAAATTTTTCCAACATTGTACATTCCCCCCCCCCCTTTCCCTAAATGAATAAAAAAATTGTTTAAATGAGATAATTCCTTACACCAATATAATTTAAAATTATTGATACAATTCAAAATTATGCATTTTGCGCATAAAAATTATTTATTTCATTAACTTCTATACAAAAAAAAAATTTAAAAAAATGGTAATTTTTTAATTCAACATTATTTTAAGTATTCTGTTGTAATTCAATATTTATCTTTAAAAAAATCATTTCTTTAAAAAAAATTATTTTTTAAGAAATTGAATTCAAATTAAAGTAAGTACTTTACTTTAAGTCAGTTTAAAAAGTATACCTTAATCACAAAAGTTAATCAATGGCAAAAACTTGCAAATTTAAAATCCCATTGAAAATTAACCCTTAAACAATTTTGTACCTGTAGATCGAACTGGAAGATTTCTGACACATATGCCTAATGGCCTCTTCTCCTCTCTGTCACAGTGGTTTTCCACAGTTGGTACTGTGCAACTTTGGGATGGAGTTGATCCTTGAGTGCTGTTTGACGTGCAATTTATGGCAGATGTATTTACAGCAGAGGGTAGATAACATGCTGTGCTGGAGGGATTGGCAATGGCACTTGACGGCCTGTCCAGCCGACTACCCTTTGCATTGTTTTGACTATTATATGACGCATTCCTAAAAGTAATTTAGATAATAATATTGTGTTCATAACAATTTCAAAAAAGTTTTGGATTTCAAAATTTGATTTTACAATTATATTAGTTACTCATTTCACAATTATGCATCATTTAATGCCACTATGAATATATATTAAAATGCTAAAGCTCATTATTAAAGAAAATAACATTTCAGTTAAACATTAGATGCTTTTTTAAGTAGACACAAGGGTTGTGGAATAATAAAAATTAGTGCAATCGCGATAAAATTTCCAGTAAAACAAAATTTCTCATATTTCAAAATCATGACAGATCAAACTTTCAACATCTATCACCATGCAAGCTTGCACAATATTAACAAGTAGAATACTGAATTAAAAATTATTATTATTTAAAGAAGAATATTTAAAATGTTAATATTTTACTGTATCCTTCCCAATTAATTAAATGCCTTCAAACTTCCCATTTTAATACAAAAAAATTATTAATTTAATTTAAACTTGCTTTATTTTTAATTTTATTTAAGCATAAGAAAATGATTAATTAAATTGAGTATCGGATAACAAAGTATAAATGCACAGGTGCCTCCTTACAGAGCACTAATGTACAGAACTTCACACCTGAATTACAATACAAAAATAGAAATCTCAATTCTATACCATAGTATGTTAACCATATATTATAGACTGTGTATTTTCCGTAAGGTCATATTGTCTAATGCGTTACTGATAGAAGACAACCAATAATGAGGTAGAAAATGTTACCTTGAACCGCCTATTGAAAATACACAGACTATAGTGAGGACATTAAACAAAACTTCTTTAAGCATTAATGATTTCAACTTTATTTTAAATTTGTAAAACAAATTACGTTTATTTCTTTCTCTGTAACTTCAGCTTTATCTTAGTTCAATGATTTCATAATTCTTTGGATAATTTGTTAATATTTTCAGAATAGGATTTGGTAAAAATTTTAGTACATCATATGTTATCAACAAAACTAACTTCATTTCTTTTTTTCACACTAATTTTGTCATTTCAAATATTGAAAACTTACATTTACTTAAATAAGAAAGCTAATATTAGATTAATATAAAAACGAAAAAATAAAGAAAACTGTATAAATATTTCATAGTGCCACAATATTAAGTTCAGATTTCCAATTGTTCAAACAAATATAAAATATTGAATTTTGTCTTTCCATAACAAGATGAGAAGAAATACAGGATTAACAGCTGTTACTTCAAAATAAAGATTCTGGAATTTCCATTTTTAAAAGGAAAAACAGCATTAATTTTTATTCAAATGACTAATTAGAGTCAGAAGATTATATACACACATAAAAGAAATTCTTTTAACATTTGTTCAATCTAAATATTATAAAACTTACACAGGTGATCTGGATTTGGAAGGGGAACGTGATCTGCCACTACTATCACTTGATGAACTACGTAACTTTGAAGAGGAACTAGACGATCTACTACCACTAGAACTTCGAGACCTTGATCGAGACCTAGAATTTGACCTAGAACCTGACGGTGTCCGTGATGGAGATCTACGTTTTGACCTCCTTGGTCTGTTTTCAGTCCTTAATGTAGTAGGAGATGCAACAGATGCCACAGTAGGTGTTGTAGGTGTATTATTAGTCCTTCTATTTAATCTTGGTGGTATAACTGCTGGTTCCCTTTCATCATTATATTGGTCACCTACAGGATACCTTTGTTGGTCGAAGTGTTGACGAGCATTATGGGGACGAAAATGGTTTTGATTCCTACATCGTAAGAAATTGTGTTTGTACTTTCAAATTTACAAAAAATATTAAGATAAATGAAAAATATCTAGAAAATGAAATTACCTTGTAACTTAATTTCATAAAGTTACAAGATATTTTACAATTTTTCCTAGCAAAAATAAATATTATATGTAAAGATAGATCATCTATTTAATGAAATATGGAACTTCACAGTATAGAAACTATAAAAATTACATGTAAGGTTGTCTCATTAAAATTATGAATCTAATCTTAATTCTCCTTAAAAAAATGTCCACAAACTTTTGAAAACTGAAATTTTTATCAAACAATGGATTCAATATAAAATTATTAGCATTCATTTTTACAACATTCTGTATTGAATCAAAATATATTGAATATATGATTTGAATTTAAAATTTTCCAACGGTCTATTAAGTATATATAGGAAAGCAGTAAACTTACCTTTCAGTGCCTTCTGTATAATTATTTCCAGGTGTTGACCTAGGGTACCTATCTCTAGATTTTGCCCTACCCTGATAGCTATCTTCATCATGATAACCAATTCCTATTGGTCTTCTCATGTATGGCTCACGATCAGCATAGTAATGACCAGGCCTTTCATAATTTCTTTCTTCAGAAAGACTGTAAAAATATAATTAACATAATTATACAAAAAGTACACCAGAGCAATTTGCTAAAGTATTTTAAAAATATTATAAGGGAATGAAAGTTGATGAATGAAAGTATTCAAAGCACATCGGAATTTCATAGACAATATTTCTTATGGGTTTAAATGTTATATATTACATAGCAAGGATAAATAATTGTTTCTCCTCATTCTTTGTTTCATAAACTAAAATATAATTGTTTAGAGAAGATAACTCATAATTTCATATATTCACATCTTTATATTATATTATATATATACACAACCAGTACCTTCTCGATACGATTTTTTTCATCATTCAATAAACATATATAAAAAAAACACAATGAAAAAAGCATACTAAATCAAAAATTAAAACTCTTATCTTTATAAAAATCCTATTTCTATTATACTAATGATTTGCTAACAGAACAATACATTACATACTCATTTTCAACATAATTATGAGAAGAAAATTCAATGAACCAATTAAAATGTTTAACTTAAGTCTCTCTAAGCAGTACAACTAACTTTCTTTCAGTTTCATATCATTTCAAATGCCATGTTTGCACATATATATTTCTAAAATCGCAGGAATGAAGCATTCAAAGATATGATTAAATACAAAGTAAACTCTATTCATTTAAAAAACTAATTAATTAGATCATCAAAGCTTTTGGATGCAAAAGAAATTTGGTGCTCAGTGGGTTGAGAATATTTTCACATATTGAGCATGGGGAGAAAAAAATTTTTTAAACAAAAGTAGTATGTATTAGGAAAAATAAGTATTTATCTATTATGTGCATGCCAGCAACGAATTAAAAAAGAAATTGACCACTACAAATTGCGATGGCCTACACTAAATATGCAAAGTATTTGCCATCAGTAGTTAAGAACTGTAAAATAATTGCACTTAATGAAATGGGTAGTAGAGTCCATATAATTTTCCTATTTCAATTGAATTATCAAACAATAAAAAATGTTCAAATGTTTAGTAATAATGTTGCAGATTTTTACCCTAAAAACCTTATCAATGAATTGCTTTTACTTATTAAACTTTACTACTATTTTTTTAATGGATGACAGATGATTTATTTATGATTGATTTAAAAGATGAGGCTAATATATAGGCTTTTATACTAACAATGCAACATGAATGTGATAATTCAAATTTTCATACACTCAAACAACATGCACGTATTCTAATAAAATATTAAAAGTAGAGATTTTCACAAAAAATAAATAAATCGATGAAGATATTCAAACAATTCCAATAAAATTTAAATTACAAAAAGATTATATTCAGGGCCCGATTTAGCCTAACTGGAGCCCGGGGTAAAAACTTCTTTGCACACCCTGTAAAAATTTAGCTAATTCTGCCCTAGAAAGTCATGGATTTACGAAATATAGATTTTTGTTTGTGTGTGTGTTCATTCGATAGATAAATGAAGAAGCTAACATAAAATGATGGATTTTCCTAATACTGTACTGATATTTTGTTTTAAAAAAGTTCATTAAAGAAGGAAACAAAATTAACTTTCTATTCGATTTGCCCCCCCCCTCTGGTGTGGGGATCCGGGGCAACTGTCCTGTATGCCATTCCTTAGTCAAGCTCTGATTATATTACAGAGTGTTACAGCTACAAACATAATAAAAATTCATTTACAAAACTACATTTGGACTTTCATTTTAACAAAGAGTAGCTATTTCTAAATAAAAATCTGTATTGTAATATATGCTTTTAAAGCATCAGGAGAAATAGAAGAAGTAGCAAGCACATAATTATAATCAAGCACCTGAATTACAAATAATTATTTTAGGATCAACACAAAATCATAAATGATGTAGCAATGAAAATTATAAATATGCAAACTCATTTGAATCAAAGCACATTTCTCAGTAACAAAGAATTTGAAATTAGAAAATTACAATATGGAAATACAAATTGAAAGTTATTGTATAAAACTTTCAATGCCATTCTCAATATTAATTCTTGTAACAAAAGCTTATGAAGAGAAGAGTTTTGAACTATTACTTGAATGAAAATGGCTATTATTTGAAATAAAGAGAAATTATATATATTAAGAAAAGTTAAAATTTCGTAATACAGAGATAAAAATTAAGAACAAGATGGAAAATATTTAGTAACAATATACTATAAAAATATGCACTCACGGAATAATTTTAAATTACAAACAAATTTTTAAAAATAAATAGCACCAAATTATTATTATTACACTGAGATTATTTATGATATAAATATTCATTAAAAATTGTTTTAAAACAATAAAGAAAGTAAAAAAGTTTTTTAAAGAAAAAAATGAAACGAAATACAATGCTGATAAAATATAAATATATCATGTTTTAAAATTATATAAAAGTAATTTCACTTATTTCCAGAAATTTTTTTAAAAATTCTCCCCTTGATTTAAAATTTTAAAAAAGCAACAACTTACAAAACTTTAGATAGAAAACTTTAATGCACTTTAATTTTAAAATGTTTATTTTTAACAACAGATGGCGCAACTTCTTCAGTGACTCCGTGGCAGTTACATTACAGTTCGTAGTGAGAGGAGATAGGAAACTCCGCCACCTATTGAAATTGATCTTGAAATAATCTAAAAATACTGCAATATTGAAATTTATGTTATTTTAAAAAATTATTAACGGAAAATTACCTCCATTCACTAACAATATAAAACAAGTGAGTCAACATGGAATGACAAGCAAATGAATGCAATGTTCTAGTATATAACACGTATGCAAACTTTTAATAAAATGTTAAAAGTTCTTTTTTACGTCAGGAAATTTAAGAGAAGATTAAATAGGTCTATACTTCTTTCTATAATCATGAAAATATATACAGTTTATTTTCCTAGATACTAACTTTTATAAATGTAATTTGAAAACTATTATAAACAAACATCCATATTTTCATACAAACTTGAGTTTCATCGTTTAAAAAGGTAAACTCTTAAGATTAGCTCTTTTAAACTACTTAAACAACGGCAGACGCGTTCTAATTAGCCCAATTCCACAAATGTACAACATAACGTATTGATGCTGATAAAATAAAATGCAATCCACTGAAAGCAAAATGTATAGTTTATGAAATATGACAATTCTTTAAAATTATGTTTGCAAATTTAAAATAAGCGATCATCAAAATTTATACATAGATAAAACTATTACAAAGAAATATTTTTAATGTTTGCAGTGCTGATGTTCATTTTATATTGTAATTTTACTAATAAAAAAAAATTCAACGAAATATTTTGCTTGACTGATTAATGAACAGCTGCAACAACATTCAGCAGACGCGCAGGTGGACAAAGAGAGGATAATACAGTATGAAGATTTGTTGTGTAACACTAATTTTACCATCTGTACGAATAGTTGAAGTTAACCCATGTGATTTAAAATGAACTATTTGCCTAGTTCATTAAAATGAAAAGTACCCTAACAGCTGAGTAAATATAATAAAATTCCTAATTATAGCAGTATATATTATAAAAACATGAATCATATTTTATATTATGTTTAATTCTAATTAATAATTGGATTCGTTTATACGTTTATCCCATTGCCACAAAACATACATTTTTCTCATTTTTGCAATTCATAGCCAAATTTAATTTTATCAACTTTTTCATCGGATATATATATGCTAGTAAACGAATATTACAATAACGTCTGCATATATTAAGTAATATATGATCCTCATACTCTCCCCCGAATTTATATTGGGTAAACAATTGACATAGCACAACACATTAGTTCAAATAAAACATTCAAATAAATATCGTAATTGTCACAGCAGAGCACTTTTAAAATAAATTTGTACCAGATTACGTGGAACGCAAAACAGATCGAGTGAATGTATAAAACGGGAAGGTAAAAAAAATAAATCGAATAAAACTTTTTTAAATATCAACAAGCATATTTTCAAAATAAAATTACTGGCTCTAAAAATAAAACGCTATCCAATCAAGGAATGTAACAGAAACCTGGATCAATATGATAACTTAACTACCCTCGATTAAGTTAAATTTAATAGAGTTGTACTGTTTGAAAAAAAAAAAAAAAAAAAAAAAAAAAAAACAAGGTTTTAAAAGTGATTCTTTAAACTTATTTGTTTTTGAATTTCGAATGGAAACAATCTTTACTATCCTTATTCGTCCAAAATAAAAGAGTAATAGTTATTTTCATTTTGAAAGAAAGAGTCGTACACTTATCGTTACAAAAACAAAAAAACAAAAAAATCTACCTAAAAAAACTTTCATTTATTAAGCTACATATATATTAAAAAGTCTACACCAAAATATCTCTAGGGGATCTAATTTCTTAATGATAAAACAAAGGAAAAACGAATTTTCTCAGGGAGGATGTAAATCGATTATGAGAATAAAATTAAAATTAAAATCTAAATAATTAGGAAATAAGAAACCACTAGGCAAAAGTTAAGGAGAATCAAGCCCGCATAGATCAATTTTTTCCCACACATAAGAATTCATTTTCACAATCTTCGTTAAATCTGCGTAACACAGGTATCGTATTATCGCTTATTAGACTTTCAAGGTGAAATTAAATCCAAGAAGTTCCAATTTGATATAAATATAATTCATAAATAAATCAAATATTGTACAGATTTTTATTTGGTAGCACATTTTTGAAATGAAACGTATCATCTAATTAGATTATGAAATAAACAAAGCAATTAAAGGATTAAAATATTTGTTATCTCAAGGAATATTTCATATGGAAAATGTATATTTGTCACACTAACGAACAATAAACAATTTTTATTAAGTTAAAGGGCAATTTTAAAAAGTTATGAAATATGCGGCAATCAACTTAAACTTGCATATGTCGCTCAAATGAAATGACTATCTTTGAATGCTACGTTTTATTTGTTATCAAACCGCAATTTGTTATCGGAAACATTCTCAACTGACGATTTACAAATCCTCAAAAAGAAAGAATTAACAGATTAAAAAAACTAGTTTATTATAGTCCATATGCTAAAACAAATTAATGTTTAACAAATTTAGAAAATAAGGAAACTAACATTCCCAATTAAAAACTTAAAAAGAAGAAGAATTTTCATTTACATCGTTCAGCTTAAGAAATGTTCATTATCAAACTTGATATAAGTAAATTTTCTCATTACGTTATTTATTTATTACAGCTTGTGTTAATAAATAAAAACAGAGTCATTCAACCTTTACAAATAATTTATTAAATTTACAATACTTTCATTTTTAATTTCCCAAGCACAAAAAAAATTAAAACAAAACAATTACACGACCAAATGATAAAACGCATTACTCAAGTTTATTGTTTTCGGAGCGATTATATATTTCCAGCCCATCAAAAGCGTTTTAAGAAAACGACGCATGGCTGGATTTAGATCACGTGCGTTGCAGATGTTGACGTCATCCTTTTTAACTGCCGCAAGGAATGCCGGGAGCTCTTAAGACAATTTCGCTGCATGTTGTAATTTATCCGACCTTATTTTCCTTCCCTGGAGGCAGTATGATTCGCGTCTGCAAGGTAGGTTGTTTTTAATGTGAAAGCAGGCAAGTCAACCATACGTTCGTGGTAAATGGATTTTATTATTTAAAAAAATGCGTATATTCCTTAGAGCGATGAAATTTATTTCTGTATGAAATAAGAAATTATAAAAACCTGAAGCACGTTTATCTCTTCAACTATTGTATAACGCATTTGCGGAATATCTCGAAAATACATTAGACTGTTTTAATAAACATGCAGAAATTATCACATTGTAAATTGTATTTTGAGCAACGGACTGAAATGAATTTTAATTTTATTTAGGAAAGTAAGCATGATTAGGTAAGTTGAACATAATAAATCTGTTATAATAATAATAAATTGACTGGTTTTTCAAAATTAATATACATAAAAAAATATTGTTTTTAAGACTAAAAATTTTGATCTATAAATTTCTATTTATTCCATAGATTTGTTTAATGAGTTGAATATTTCTAACGGTCCAAGAAAATGTCTTTCTTGCTTGTAAAAGTGACAATAAAGGTTATCATCTAGTCAAATTTATTTAGCATAACCGGAGTAATAACTTTTATTACATTCTCTCGTATATTTTTAAGCCAGGGGGTAAGGGATAAAATGGAAGGAATACTCTTTAGTTTCTTGGTCTTGCTATTTTGATAAGTTTGGTACATATTTTGAAACAAGAGTTTTAATAATATATGATAATATTTACAATTGCAATCCTTTCAAAGTATGTGCTCGATTCCATGACAGTTTTTATAAGAAAATTTGTCTTTACATTCTAAGAAACAGTGAAATATTCTGGAATACAAACAAATACTATTTTTTGGTTTAGTTTTTTTTCTATTAGAGAATTTTTTTAAATAGTTATTATATGAATAATTACATCATTGACAGAAACATGAAAACAGAGATATAAACTTTACAAAACCAAAGAAACCGATTGACCTCCTCCCCTTTCTGGAAATGGGGATCATCAATGGCTTGATGGATAAATGAGATTCGGCAGTAAAGATGGAATTAATGGGATTAACTCGATAACAGAAGGACTGTAACAATAAAATGTTCAATTATAACAACAAGGCGTTTTATATCAACCGCTACTAAAACAGAATTTAAGGAATTACAAAATTTAAATAACCAGCAAATAAATAATAATCATGGAGTAAAATGCAATGGGAACGTTGGGAATGCCAAAGCACTTAAAATATTTTATGTACTATTCAATTAACTCAATGAGGGGGGCAGTAAAAAAAAAAAACGACTCCCAGCATGCTAATCGAACGCAATAGAATTTTAAAATTACAAAAACTTGAGACGAAATTAGACGAAACATTCAAAGAAATTGCAGCAGCTTTTTAAGGTATCCGAACACGTTCGGAGCACTTTTTTATAAAAACATGGTGCAGGCATACTTTAATCATATTTATAGGTTTAACACCATTCAAAATTAGTAATATGATATCAAAATTTGAAATAAATATTAAAACTTTTTGAAAATTGGCATTTTATAGCATAAATTTAAGCAAATTCCTCAAAAACTTCAAATTTGCTACACCAAAAACTATTACTCTTATCCAAACAAAACTTATATTAAAATAAACTACATAGTTTTCTCTAGGGAATGAACTACAATCATATTATTATAATAATAAAAATTTTAGAACCAATCGTAGATTTATCATGAAATTTTTAGTCAATTTATGATGTTACTATCCAAACAATAAGCTATAAATTAAAAACTATTCACCCAATCTAAATTCTTTTAGTTCATTCCCTAGAAAATAGTATAAAGACAAAGTGTAACAAATTTCATAGTAATGTGATAATTATATTTTGAGTTATTTGATTTGGAGTAAGCAAAAAATAAGTAAAAATCAGTTTTGAGAAAAATGCATTTAAAGTTTACAATAACACATGTTTTTATAATAAATTATGAGTGTACATATTTAAAATTCGCATTTATAAGTTACACCTTCTTCCTTCTCAGCTTTTAACAATTTTCCTTTTTTAATCATTTTTTTTTCTGGCAGTTTTTGCCTTTGGCAGTGAATGCCGTCTAGATTCAGTTATTCTGTCTTTGTCGAGCTCAGCAAATGCTCTAACTGCATTTTTACTAGGATGCACTCCAACAGCCTTAAGAATATTCAGTAATCCCATAAAAAGCCTTGTAAAAATGTATTACTGACATAAATGCCCCTAATCTGAGGGTCTGGAGCTCAACAAAGACATCTTTGGGTAAGAATTTCCACAAAACACCATTGAAGCTCTCATTGGCATTTTGCGTTTTCCCATGTAAACATTTTTCTAACAGTTTTTTATCACATAGTTTCATGTATTCTTTTTTCACAATATTCAAAATATTTTGGGGTAGTCCCTTTGACTTTTTGGTGTAATTTAATCCATTATATGCAGCTCTCTGAAATTTGCACCAGCTGTTGGGTCCAATTGGGCACTGGCCACGCATAGGCTGTTTTGCACTTGAGCAGCAATGAAAAAAGGATGCAATCACTGCACTTTGCATTTCTTGCAAATTGTTTACATTACTACGTATTGCAATACCGTAGTAATTTTGCAGTTTATCAATAAATACATCGGTCAGTTTCCCCTTACCTCCAGGACCTTTATGTGTCATTTTGAATTTTCTAAGTCTTGAACCGACTCGTTTTTGTATATGGCCAATGCATTCATACTTTTTAACACTGTTTTTGCCATATATATCTTTTATTGCATCATATCCTTTCGAATCACCATCGCCACAAAAGCCAACATAATGTAGATTTCTCATTTGGGTCGATCTTTCAGAAATGCAGTACACACCTACTGGCTCCATGGAACCTGATGATCCAATATATTCTGCACATTTTATGGAGTGATTTTCATCATCTGTTGTTCTGCACAACCTGCACACTTGAGATATCACTTCAATGTCCAACACCTTTTCAGAATCAACAGATATGATTGACACAACCATTTAAAGAAGTGTGTCCTCGACGTTGCCAAATTCCATCGACTGACACACCACACTCAACAATTTCATCTGGATTTTTATTTTTTCTTATTTCAGAAGCAGCCTCATTCATGGCTTTACTTGAAACATCAGCAGCAACAGCAGCACACTCTAATTTCTTTTCAAGATATCTGAAACAAGTTTTGGATGGAGCAATTATACTCACAGCTGAGCACAATTATTTTGCTGCAGAATGTCCTCGCCCTATGTCTCAAACCAAAAACAAAAGCTGTATTTATGTTATGCATTTTGTTCACTTAATCAGATGAGCAAAAAGTTACTATAAAATCACAATTCAGACATTTTATAGACATATTTGCAGCTAACCCAAACACAGACTCTTTAACAAGGCTTACACCATTTGTGAAACATACAGGGCAACATAAACATGATACAATATCAGATAGAATATCCAGATAGAAAATCACATTTCCCTGTTTATTACCAGAAATTGAAATGTCATTCGAATTATCTACCGTAGACAAAACAATCTGAAGCTTTACTTCGCTTACTGTTTGGATAGCTTGATCAGCAATTTTGTTGCTCTTCTTATCAGTACTATTTGTAAATCTATTTCCATTAAATTTACGCTTACGAGAAGAGATTCGGTTCTTATTACTTCCCATAACTATAAATTATTCAAAGATAATAAACTATATGAAAAGAACACAAGTTTTTAAAAATATATATAGGAAAAGGCAGGCAATGATAACAAGTAAACAATAAATTGCCAAATTTTGCAAGTAATTCTGGGATGCCACACAATTTCCAAAAGTGTCATTAGTTTCATTACTTCATTCAATTTTATTAAAACTATATTTAAAATGAAATTTGTGTTTATACAAATTTTTGACATGTCTCTGTCCCTTTAAATTGGTACTTCCGGTTATTTAAATGTCCACTTCCGGTTTACCGATCATTACGAAAATATTAATATCTGACTTCTAATTAACGTAGGGACAAAAGTAAACCTGTTTTGGATAGCTTAAAAACTGGTCTATCCAATAATAGGATTTTTTAAAAATGTCATTTTTTGAGAAAATTGACCATTTTAACGTGTTCAAACATATCAAAAGGTAATACTAATAAATTCAACTACCAAACTAAAATCTACATAGCAAAAGTAAAAGTGTTTGAAGAAAATTTCTTGGCAAAAGTACGCAAATGATATGAAATCAAATTTTTAACATTTCAATAATAAAAAAAAATAGATAAAAATGCTTAAATTAATTTTGAGAAATTGATTAAAAATAAGGGAAAAACAGTACGGTAATGAAACTTTCACTATGGAACTATTTTTTGACATTTTAAAATAATGGGGAAAAAATACTTTTTTGATGATATGTTCAGAAGTTATGGCGGGGAAAATCTTTCAATTAGTATTTTACCCCCTTTCAAGAGCCGTAGAAACTTCAATAGCGCAGTAAATCCATCTAGGTGCTAAGTAAACAAGTATACTAAATTACATTCCAGTATATCAAGGATGTGGAATTAAATAAGATTAAAACAACAACAATGAATTTTCAATTTTATATATAAAGATTCACCGACAGATAATGTAAAAAAAATATTATTCTATTTTTATGATTCTGAAAAATAAGTAATACATTACTATATATAAATAATATTGCTACAAGAATAAAATAATTGAAATCTGGATAAAACATTTCGCATTTTATTAAGGAATCTAAGACAAATGATGCATAAAAATCTATTTCACACCAAAATGGGAAATCAAAAGATTAAATAAGTTAATTTTTCATGAATTAACTTTTCTGAATACTCAAAGAAGCTTTTAAAAATCAGGCATATACTTTAAAACTCAGTTAATGATCTGAAATATCTTTATATTAAAAAATAACAAAAGGAACGCTTTCGATTAAGGAGCAAAGCATTTTAAAATTAATTTAATGCTAGTATTTTTTGAAAATAATCTAACATTACATTGTTTGAGATCGATTATAAACATTCTAAATTAATTCTGTCGGTAAAAAACCATACCGGTATAAAACAAAATTCCTCTCGGAAAATTGATATCGAACATATCAGATAAACTAAAAAGAGAAAAACAATTCACTCTCCATCTCTTTTTAATTTGAGCAGCGTTTTACATTTTATTTATGGCGTGTACTCTCTATCCATCTCTCAATTTTTGTATTTTACGTAAGCTACGTAAAACATTAAACAAGCATATTCCTCTTCTATTCCTCAAAAATCTGGAAGGACATGGGCTCAGGAGCGAATCATACGTTGTCATTAAATGTAGTAGGAAAGAAAGAAGAAAAGAAAAAAAAAAAAAAACAGTTTAGATGAATATTTAATAAACTTAAAATGTATTGATTTTAAGTAAAACTTTTCCTTTTGCTATAAAGGAAACTAATTAGCATTAAGAAAGACATATAGCGAATATGTTTCAAATCAACCCAGCTTTTTGAGAACCTTTTTAACCTAATGCAAAACTTTCTTTATATCTGGATATATGCAATGCTAAAATGAGATTGCAAGCAGGAATTGATTTTAATACAATAGTACGATCTTCTAAATTAAGGACTACAACATTAACAAAATCTGAAAAATATATTATAAATTATTATCACTTGGGCCTTTCTGATAATAAGTATTAAGGTTTTGAACCCTCCCCCCAAAACAAAGCTAAACAACTAGCTAGCTACGAATGGGGGGGGGAGGGGTTCTGAATTGAAAGAAATTTATTTTCCACAAATTTTTCTTTCATTACAGTTTATCTACGACTTTACACACTAGAATTATACAAATTCTGAAGGGATAGTAAATGGATGCGCAATTTGACAAATGATTTAGGTAGTCAAAGAGGGCCGATAAAAAATTAAAATTTCTCGTAATTATGTAATTTTTAAGCTTCTCATATATTTATACTAATAATTCAGATGTGTGTGTGTGTGTGTGTTGGCGTTCCACATGCTAGACTGTTTGACCTACAGCTACCAAATTTGGCACCTGTATACCTTGAAGATCGAAAATGAGGCCATCGGAGAGATTTTTTTGAAATTTTAATTCAAAATTAAGCGAATTTTTGGCCTTTTTCACGATTACTTACGAAATTATTATTGCACAGAAATAAATTTTATACAAATCTTTAAAGTATATTCTTAACGATACCAAATAAATGGTCGTGCTAATTTTTACTGAATTTTGGCTCGCCCCCCCACACACAATTTTCAATAATAGATTACATTGTTGCCATGAAGTTTTCAATATTTCATCAACTAGTCGCTTAATCTTTTACATTGCTGAAAACTAAAGAACAAGATTTATATTTAATGTTTCTTAAATTTATAAATCGTATTAAAAAATAAAGTTACAATATCACGAAATTTAGAAAATAAATTAAGCAGATATTTATGTTTTATGTAGCGCATTGATGTCATGAAACTGATCTCTTTCAGAAAGGTCCATCTGCACAATGAAGAGAGCATATGCAAGAGACAAACTAACACGGCTTTAATATCTGATAATTTGGTGGAATTGAAGAAATGAAGTTATATCTACGCGACTTAATGAAAATTAAATATAATCAATATTTCCAACGAATCAGATGGTCACCAAAGGCGAATAGGTTTAAATGAAAAAGAGAGATCTGCCCTATTGCAAATAAGTGAGTGATAAAAATTTGAATATTACTATCTTTTATTTTAGACCAACCACTCCATCACGTCTCAAAGAAGATATGCCAATAAGCGCCCAGTATCTCTAAGGCTTGATTGGGCAAAGATTATGAAAATGTTGATTGTTCTAAAATCATAATGTTCAAAACTTCATGATTTGCTCAGACGTGATCGCAAAAGAAAGAGATTTTTATTTTATTTTATTTAAAAGTTGGAGTGTCAAATACATTTCAAGAATATAATTCCTTAAGATCAAAGGACTTTTTAAAATTTTGGTCCCATAATTTTTTGAAGTATAATTTATTAACCTAAATAAAATATTATTATTGAAATCATTTAAATCCATTTGAAAACTAAAAACTACATATTATGATGAATCAGAGAAACTTTTATTCAATAATTATTTGAGACATTGTCTAAATTATGAAAATTATTCCGTAGTGCACAGTCTTCAAGTCTTCAATGCAAAACGATTCCATTTTTTGTATTCACATTTTTTTTTAAGTACATAGTTTAGCAAAGAAGTTTAATCACTTCCACTTTAATTTAATATTCGAATTTTATGGAAGCTGACAGAAAATTAAAGGGGCTGAAAAGTCCAAGTTGCATAAAATATTTAATTGAAAATTTTAGAGAGCATTAATCCTGAAGAAGTAACTGGTTGATAAAAGGCGGCTAGTTGTAAATATTATTGATGTCCAAAGTTCAAAAACTAATCGATAAACATGGAGCTTTCACTCGGTTTCGACCCTTGAATGCAATTTAATCAGATAAGCTCTCTATGTTAAATTTTATTTCATGCCACCGTCTTTAATGACCAGCTGGTTCGCTGGGAACATTTTTTTATATTTAATTCCACTTAAATAGTTTAGATATAACTTTATATCCATGATTCCGCGAAACTGCCTGACATTAAAGATGTGCTACTTTAATTGTTTTACATATGCACTAATGGAAACTGCACCTATGACATCATGGTTCAATTAAAAGTGTAAATGTGAGGTTCGTCTGTCTTATAAATTTCGCATACTATAACTTCAAATTTTTATCCATCTCGTAAATTACACAAATATAAAACTAAATAATTCTTAATTTTCAACAATGGAAAACGGTTTGAATTTTAAGGCAACAATGAAATTTATTGTTGGAAATTGATAAAAATTATATATATATATATATATATATAACATTGTCAAAATTCAACAATTATTCGCATGATAACTGAATTTGTATCATTGAAAAGTACTTTTAGATGCTGAAAACTATAATTTCTCTATTATTTTCAGAAGTTATCGCCAAAAAACGTACATCGAAATCGAGCTTAATTTTTAATTAATTTCTAATTATTTTTTTTAATTGACTTTGAAATACACATTTCCATTCTTCAAGGTATATATGTGCCAAAATTTGGTAGCCTTAAATCAAACAATTTCACCTGTTGCTCACCAATACACACATTTTTATTATTAATATAAAAGCAGAAAGTACAACTGTTGTTCATAACGTTAAATTTCGCAACTAAATAAAGTATTTTCGATTACGGATTCGTATTAAATGCGCTTAAATGAAATTAACCTTAATTATGATATTAAAGACAATAAGTTGTAAAATGCTAAATATATCATTTATAACAAATAATTCAATCCAGAAGTTTCAAATTACTAAATATCAGGGAAATGTTTTGGAGTTTGGAGAAATTTATTTGAAAAGGAATAATTAATAATATAGTAATTTAACTTAGTAATACTCAAGCTTTATTTTTATGTAACGCCTATAAAATTATTTTTTGCATAAAAAGTAATCCAACTTTGCCTATCGGTCAGACTGATAAATAATTAAAGCACAAGGACATGAACCAGTTATATATTCGTTATTTTTTATTATAAGTTTAAAAATATATATAGTGATGTGCTGTGTTGACCTATAAACAATCAAAAATTCAAAAAGAAATTAAATATTTTTTATAAAATTAAAGAACAAATGGGAACACAATTTATGATCTAAGATTATTATAACATACTTTTCTTCAGGTCAGGACAAACAAATTCGCAGTTATTTTTATTTTTATTTTATTTATTTATTTATTTTATTTTGTTTTAATTCGTAGAAGGGATATTTACGGCATTCTCAAAAATATGGCATGTAGAAAGAATTGCACGGCATCATGCAGGCAATATCTACGATCGACAGATATGAGGGTAATCATGCATTAATTAATGCATCATTTATTAAGCTCAAGACAGAAAAATTTGGATGAATGCAATTTTTAATTATTATAATCGCAAAAAACAGAATTATAGAAATAAAGAAAAATCTTTTTAAAAAAGCTATTTTAATCGCAGTTCTCAGCTGTAAAAGTATTAACGATTTTTATATACTTCTACTAATAATAAAGAAGAATGCGAGTACGTATGTGATCTACAGGACAAAAAATTTATTTAGATCTATCAAATTTGGCATAGGTATATACAGGTTAAGAGGATAGGAATGTGAATTTCAGTGCATTTTTTAAATCTTTAATAAATGAAAAATAAATCGAAATTTTGACGTTTTGCCGCGATAACTTCTAGAAATATTATTTGCAGAAAATTAAATTTCATAAGTATTAAAATTTTTTTAATTATCCTTTTCAATGATAATTTAATTTCTGTAAAAAGATTTTTGTCCAAAACATTTAAAAAGGATGTAAATGAAAAAAAGGAATCTTTTTTCTAGTTGCTACTATATTTCATCATGTTTCCCTCGCCCTTTTAGTGTTGATAATCAAGGCATGAAAATTCAGCTTTTTACATTTTGGAATAGATTTCTATTTAATGCATGCTTTTAATTAAATTATTAAATACTTTGACAATTACAGATCACATTTCATTTCAAAAGTAAACAATAAATATTTTTAAAGTTTGCTCATTTATTGTTTTTAATTGAATCAAAGAAATTTTAATTGCATAATTTTCTAATATATTATGTAAAACATGAAATATATTCTGTCCTACATATAAAACTTGAATGTTTCATTTTTCTATGCTTATATATTTTACGAATGCGTTTTGATTTAGCATACATGTCATTGGATTAAATGAAATTAATCACTTCCCATTTAAAAAGAAAAAAATTTTTGGGTAAAACGACAGATAATTCAAGTTATAGCACAATGAACATGAGTATCAAAATTTAAGTAAAAATGCTTTGTTGAGGAAGCCATTAAGTTATATACTTAATTCACTTAAAATTAAATTTTATGCAATCACTAATGCTGGTGAATCAAGTGATGGCCAATGGTGGCCCAATTATCAATTACAAGAAAATACAAAGAATTCAAAATATGGCGTTTCAATTCTTCCTGCAATACAAGGTGAATAAAATTACTGAATAAATTCTTTTTACTGCCTTTACTTCTTGCGCTATTGGAATAAAAAACAAAATTTAAAAAAAAATCATTAAGATTCAGATGGTGCACTATCCGGCGTATAGTTGGAAAAACTTTATTAGAAAAAAATGGGGGGGATGAGGGGAGGTAAAAGTTACTTATCAAAATTTCGCGACACAAAAAAATAATATACCATGCCATGGGCAACTCTTAAAACTATTGGGTTGTTCAGAAAATAACTTTTTTTTTTTTTTTTTTTTTTTTTTTTTGTGGAAAAGAAAGTCAGTTTTCGTATAATAAACAAATACTTTATTAAATTATACATTGGCCGTTCTGGTCCAACACCTTTTGCCATCATTCTGGTAGTAGCATAATTCCACGCTCATAAAATTTTTGGTCTTAGCTGCCAAAAAACTGATTGAGGTGGTTTTTGACCTCCTCATTTGAGGTGAAGGTTTTACCGTCTAAAAAATTTAGCGAACCAGTTCTGGCACTGGCGTACTGTCAACACACTTTCTCCATACACATCGGTCAATTTCTTTCTGGCTTGAACAGCATTTTTACCCTTTCTGTAGTAAAACAGCAAGATATGTCGAAAATGCTGCTTATCGCTCTCCATATTTAAAAGGGCACCAACCAAAAACTATTGCGTAGAATTAATTGGAATTTTTCACACACAAGCCTTGCTATATGAGCTCTCAAAGCATATAAAAATTATACGGCTTAAATGTGAAGTTGGGTGCAAAAAAATACAACTAAATCCTCTGTCGGGAAAAAACGAAATTACTTTCCGAACAACCCAATAATAATGTCAATAGTCGTTATGGGGAATTTTCTAACATTTTCTCCTATCAAAAAACTAAAAAACTACATCTCTATTAATCTTGTATGTTTAGAATATTTTTTCCGAAAGGAAACGAATCATTCTCTTCTGAATTTAAAAAAAAAGTTAAGCATTTATATTTATATAGTATATTAATATTCGTTAGAGCTAGAATTTTCCCCTGGAATAAATGATGTGACAAATGGTTTTAGATAGGCTACCTCAAATTCTAGATCTCTTCTGATATAAATAAAAAGTAATTGTTCATAAACGCTTTCTTTTTGGGTTAAAAGAAAATACACATTACGAATTGAACAAAAATACAGAAAAATTACTATTTTTATGCATAATAAAATACACTGTCATCTCGAAATGTTCCTGATAGATCACGATCGTATCGAATGAATTCCGTTTCTTCGTGACGATATTGTGTTTAAAATGTGGAATATCTAAGCAATGTAAGGAATTGGAAAATAAATGGAATAATATAATTTAATGTCTTAACCCTTTACGGCAAAGTGACTTCGTTTCAGTCTACCTAGCCTTTTACTTTTCCTCAGCCATGTATGTCGCTAAGATTGTCACAGTGGTTTCAAATGAAGCCACTTTAGCGTGTAAGCAAATGTCCAAAAAAAATTAATAAATTGACATTTTCATTTCCTTATTGTGTATTTGATTTAATTAATTGGAATTGTCATTTTTCAATGGCAATTCCAATATATCAGTTAAAAGTTGACGCGTTTAATGTCAACTGAAACATGGTGAATGTAACAAAAAAAATTCTCATTTAATCGGTATTAATCAAATCAAGGAAAGAATGAGTACTAAATGAAGAAACAAATATGAAAATTAGGATAACACTCAAGTGAAAAACTTAATGTTCTGGAAAAAACGTTTAATTTTTTTAAACACTAATTTCGTTTTTTTAAAGTGTTGTATTTTATGCCATTTTTGTATCAATAAAAAAAGGAAATAAAAAAGTCAATGCATTAATACATATATTTAGAAGTCCCAATGATAACGTATGTTCAAAGTCAAAAAATAGAGCTGTAATTCAAAGAACAAAGAAAGGATTTGGAATTTAAACCTGAATTCGCAAGATGCCCCAGAAATAATGCAGTTACAGAATCACAATTATAAAATGATATACTTGTTATACAGAATATTTACTTTATTTTCATTAGATTAATCATAACGCGACACTTCGATACACCGTTATCCGAATGATAAGAATATTGAAAAATAAATGCTAATGCAACTGATGATATTTCAACTATAGAAGGTTCTGGCTGTATCAAAATTAATTCTCTTTATCTTACATTAAAGAATTATTATATACCATTGAGAATTTAAACAAATTAAATATTTTGCATTTATCCAAAAGAACTACTACGTCAGTTATTTATTTTACTGTGTTAAATTTTTCATAATTTTTATTCAGAAATGCAGCTATATTAATAAATATCTGAATAACATGTTGCCTATTCATTCTTCGTGAACATCAAGTCAACCGATAACAAAAATTTCAAATGCAGCTATTTAAAAAAAGCTTCTTTATTCCTAACAAATATACGAGGAAAATCTATCCAATGAAATGAAACCAAAATTCACTGCGACATATTTTCTGTGTCTAACAGTGCCAATGATTAAATGGAAAAAATAAAAATTATTTTAAAAAGAACACTATAAACATGTAGTTCTTCATAATGAATAAATGAAAGCAGAATATATAATAAATGATACAATTGTATACGAAGCAATCTCGTACAAATTCTGAGAGTAGTAATTCCTTAGAGAATAGTACAGTGCGAGTTTACAAAAACTGTATCAAACTCAATCAACTGTATAGTTATCGGAAGTCAACGAGTATAATGCATCATTATTACACACACTGATAAAATTTATTAACGATTTGGCCTAATTTTAAAAAGGAATTGACAAATTAAATCAAATAATTCCGAAGAGTATCACGTTTAACTTCTCAAAACGTTACTGATCATATCAAGTAGAAATTCCTCCCACCATCACCGGCTCGGGCTAAATGGGAAAATTAGTCCAGAAGCGAGCGCTCGTGGTCCAATGATGCCAAAAACTTTATTTTCTTTTAGAGGCAAAAATTTATGAACATTTATTTCTTTCGAACATGTTAAAAGTACAAAACATAATTAGAGCAGGCAATTAACTAAATGTCCACCGATTCTGTAATCTATATCTCCAGCTATTAATAAAGAACGAAATACTTAAATGTTGCCGATCTATACCTAGAGCTATCAAATTTTGGGCATTTACATTTATAAAAGTAGAAATAAGCATTACACATACGAATCTTTTTTTGAAATTTTAATTACAATTTAAGCAGGATTTCGACGTTTTCCCGCCATAATTTCCGGAAATAAAGAGGGAGGGGAATGAAGATTTACACCGTAAGTTGAAATATTATCCTTTATCGATATCGATTTACTTAGACATAAAATATTATTAATCGAATTTTAAATAATATGTAAAGATGTTTTTAAGTATATTTTACGATCATATTTTCATTAATAAAACTGAATATATAACTGAATAATAATAATACTGAATAAATAAAACCGAAAATAAAACTGAAATCATTTTTATTGCTGCTATAAATATTTCATCGTGGAACTTCTTCGTTTTCCTTCAGTTCTTTATGATTAAAACATACCCACCCCCAACAAGGAGTAGGTTTCTACTTTAAGGACGATTATAATACATTTTTAATTTAATTCTGTGATAAATATATTTAAAGTTTGATTTCAGATTGATTTCAGATCTAAGTAATGATGATTGTTTAAAAAGTTCGTCTATGTTTATCCTCTAATATAATTGCATGCATAAAAATATATTATAAACTTTCTTTTAACCTAAAATTTTATTTCAATATAATACATTTTAGTTTTTGAATTAAAGAAACTTTTATTGAATCTTTCTAAAGAATTTTATGTAAATAATGAAATATGTGCTATAATTTTAACAAAATTTCCATGGTGAATAATTCTTCTAATTTTTTTTAATGAATTCTTTTGGTTATTCAATAGTTCAATCTCTTCCCGTTTAAAAGTACAAAATTTATGAGAAAAAAAAATAGAATATGCATATGCTATATGTATACATCATAATATACATAACTGTGAGATATTTCTAAAATATGAGTTAAATGTCAACTAAAATTAAAAATTTCAATTTAACAGCTTTCTCGGAAATTATTTTTTTAATTACGTATAAAGGAATTAACTGCAATTACCTGCATCCGATAAGTCCGGTTAATCGCTAAAGATAGCTAATGTTACATTAAAATGCATAGCAATTCAAGAAATAAACACGTAATGAATAGGAAAAAGGAAAACATTCTTAACTATCAATGATAAAATAACACTAACATCTAATAATAGTAGTAGTGCAATAAATTCGCAATCTTAGCCTTGAGCGCCTTATTAACATTTTAAACGAAACTTTAAATTAATACAGTCTTTAAAATAATAATATTGCAGAAACGCTGCGCATTATTTTACACTATTTAACAGCTGACTCACCGAGGTTATCGTTTACTAAAAATGGTTACTTTTCTTATATAGCCTTGTTTCCGATGGCTTCTTCAGCAAAGTATTTTTAAAAATCGCGAATTTGAAAGATATGTAACATGTCCTACTATTTGAAAACCCTTACACCATTAACTGAAAGAAAGTAAATTTCCAAAAATTTTTCATCTTACTTGAAATGTGAACTTACATTTTAAAAACGGAAAAGTTTAAACATCAACACAAAAATTTTCCCGGTAAAAATTCAG
The DNA here is from genome assembly GCA_026543865.1 of Argiope aurantia. Classification (NCBI taxonomy): domain Eukaryota; kingdom Metazoa; phylum Arthropoda; class Arachnida; order Araneae; family Araneidae; genus Argiope; species Argiope aurantia. The sequence continues at coordinate 159,635 of JAPMOR010048405.1, read as the reverse complement.
ATTTTCATTTAAAATACAACAGAAACTAAAATCGTTTTGTTGATTTTTTATGTACTACATAAAATATTTCACAATTTGCGTAGTTACTGAAAGGATTATTCAATCAAAATTTCTCTGAATCTACACAATATTCAATGTATTAAAACAAGAAATATAACACTTTTGTGATCTAATCATATTACATTACAGCATAATTGCTTTTAAAAATGAGTGCATTAAAAAATTGCTTGCTTGTGAAATTCTTGATTGTAAATTCAACAAATTGCAAAAGGTATATAAAAAGCATACTTTAAATAGAAACCTATTCATTACAGAAAAATAAATTACAAGATCACATTTTCAACTTCAGTAACGGAAGAAAAAAAGCCAGGATGAAATATTCAATATTAAAAACGATTTGAGTTTCACATCAACAATGAAATATATTGTTATAAAAAAGGCTTATAATACTAAGAAATTGATTAAAAATAGATGAAAAAATTATCATTAAAAATTGAATTTTTTCATTTTTAAGATAACATGTAAACCTGTTTTATGCTGTGGTATTTTAAGAGATCTTGATGGAAAAGCGTTTAAATTAAAGGAAATTTTAATTAAAATTTCAAAAAAAAATCATTTTGACTTGTCCATATCTACTTTCCTAGTAAATATGTGCCAAGTTTGCTAGTTCTAGATCAAACGGTCTGGCCTTTAGAGCTTTAACACTCATATTCATCCTTTTTGTAGTACAGATGAATATTATACATCTTCAATGTTTAAATTTCTGAATTATTTTGATGCAAATATCTTTATACTACAAATGATAAAATTCTTGATTGTTTTATTAATACTAGAAGTAGAAATGAACATGTAGATCACGAGCGGTAAGGCCCTCGCAATTTTGAATCCGGTCTAATGAGACAAGGATGACGAGTAGGCACCCCTCTCATTCCAAACCACATCAACGTCAGGACATTCAACCATCGACATCCCATTTGATATGTATCTGGGTCGCATACATCAGCGAATCTTTTGTGGAATCGGATTTCGAACCAGGACCACCCGGGTCTCGAGACACATGTCATAGCACAAAGCCACTGTGGCCTGGAAGCTGACTTTCTAACTCATATTTTAAGAAGACGTGACTTTAGTTCTTGTTTCACAGTTTTTTATTATTAATTCAAAATCTTCATAATATAGAAACTCAAATTTCCAGTTTCGATCCCAGATAGGGCGCTAGATTACTCTAACGCAGGGGCTAAAATTTATTAAGATGAACGAATCAAATCCCTGTAGTTTCTAAATAAGCATATGACTACTTCTCTTTTTAAATAATTCATATTATATATATATATATGCGATGAAAAGAACATTTGTACTAGGAAATAGAAATAATTATATATGAATAAAAATAATACAATTATTTTATTTAAAAAAAAATAAAACATCGCAAATTGGAAAATTTTATTCACTAAATTTTGAAGCAAAATCATCACAATCAAGGAAAATTATAGAGTAGCTGAAGCTTAACATTATTTCTATACAAGTTCATTGGTAAAAAGGATGTGTATTTATTTCTTGATAAATGTAATCCATTCTCAAGATATAAATTCATAAATTTCCGTTTATTACAATAGCTAACGATGTCTGTTAATAAACTGAACGTAAAATCTTAATTTAAAAATAAACGAAAAATGTATCAGTTATCAAAGTTTGTTTCCCTCTATGAAATTCATAAAGCTTTTGAGATATAACAGGGTAAGTAATCTTTTAAAATTAGTTTTCTACTTTTGTCCTCGAATAAATAAATCTCTTATCGCTAATAGTAATAAAGATGAATATGTGACTGTATTGGCGTTCTACAGGCCAGATAGTTTGACCGACAGCTACCGAATTTGGCAAATATTTACCCTCACAGCGACTTAAATTAAAATCGACATTTTTCCGTGATAACTTCGGAAAATATAATTGCACAAAAATAAATTTTACATCGTTTAAAAAAAATGCCTGTTTAATGATAATTTAATAGTCTGCCAAAATTTAAAAACTGCAAATTTTTTTAAATTATTTTTCCCTTAATTTCCAGCAATAAATTACACTGTTGTCCTGATATTCGTTTTTATTGTTCATGAAATAATTAATCGCCTGATTTTTTACCATTGCTGAAAGTTAAGAAAAAAGGATTTTGTTTAATATATATGTCTGCAGTTTACAAAATGAATCAAGGAGAAGTTATAACACCGAGAAATGTATCACACAGATGAAATGAATATTTTCGTTTCTAATAGTGTAATGAAACTACGGAATTGATTTCTATTAGAAAGGTTCATCTATACAATAAATAGAACTTAAGTGAGACAATTAAAATACCACGGTTTTAATGTTTATCCATTTGGCAGAACCATGAACACGATTTATCTAGGGATTGTAATACCGGTATTTTGAGCCATTTGTACAATTTTCTAATACCAGTATTCACAAGTTTAAATACCGTTTTTTCGGTATTTACAAGAAATTTTTTTAACTGTATCCACTATAGGTTCAGGAATCGCCAACATAGCAAAATAGTATACGTTTTTGTTTTTATGTCTCCCTAATGGGCGAAATTAGACTGTGAATACAAAGTTGCATAGTACAATCAAGAGAAGTGATAAAATACTGTTTGACAATTGATTGTAAAACCCTCCGAGCTTTTGCGCATGCGTTAGGATGGATTTAATTCGACAAAATAGGGGTGAGGGGAAAGATGAAAGTAGGATACGTTTACATTTAACAATGAAGACTCGCGGTTTTATGAGACGTAAACATTACAGATAATTAGTAATACAGAAGGGAGCAGAATACTAATGCACAGTAAAATATTTCAGAGCAATTTTTATTTAATATAAGGGGCATAAAAATTAAATTATGAAGAATAAATGAAAAATTTCTGTTCTTATAATTTGGCAATTAATTTTTATCTTTTTATATTAAAATTTTTCTTTTTTATATGCTATTAAATTGTTTCAGGAATATTTTAATTCCCCGTTTTTTGCTTCTTGGTCACAATATTTAATGATATGCAAAATTTTCTTCGTACCGCTTCTGAAAGCTTTTTCATCACTTTTGGCTACGCATATCAATACGGAATTTTGAATTAAAATAAATGCCAGAAATAACACAACGTGAAAAAAAAAATTGAACTAAAAAGTATCTAATGGGGAAATTCAAGGTCAAAGGCAAATACCGGAAATGCTTAAAAAAAACCCGGCTTATCTAATAAAACTGACAAATAAAACAAAGAAACACTTGTGTTTTCTTTCCTTTTCTAAAATTTCTGCTACCGGTATTAAGATCTAGAAAATGCCGAATACCGGTATTGAACTTTTGGTCCGATATTGCACTCCCTAGATTTATCTGAAATTAAACCTAACCAATATTCTCAGCGAACCAGTTAGTCGCCACAGGCGAGTAGTGAAATAATATTGTGTGTTGAACATAGGTTTTGCAGATAAGTGGGTGAAAATAAGACAAAATTAGAAATAACTTCTATTTTTTCACTTGTAGGCATAGTTTATATAGAGATCACAGTCTCCATTTTCACCAGAAAACAAGAGTGAAAACAAAATCTGTGAAACTTTATACTCTTAGTGCTTCTATTAATTCATAGCGTTTTTTGTTGCTGTTGTTATTTAAGAATAAAGTAATAGGTTCTAATTTAAGGTTAAAATTAAAAAACTAATTACGATTTAAATTATATTAAGAGATATTTTATTAACATAAGCTCATTTCGTAACAACGCTTGAATTAATGGCAAACAGATTTCAATGTCGCAAGAAAAGTTGCTCTGTCACAAATTATGATTTAGAACGTTTTAGATCGCAAAGAAACACTGCGCGATTATTATAACACAAAACAAACAAAAATCTGAAAATTCGAAAAAACAAATGTTTTATTTGGTTATTTAAATTAATTTAAAATACTGAGTTTTTTTCTAAGAAATCAAATTATATACAATTTATAAGGTAAATACAGGTATTTATAACCCTCTAAAAATTTTTCGGGTAATTAATTATATTTAAAGACAAAAACGGTAATATACATACTAATTTTTAAATACTATTAATAGATTTTTTGAAAATATTTTCATCAAAAAAATATTCATTCTATTTCATTCAAAAATCACTAACACAGGATTTTCACTATTAAGTGAAAAATGAATCTCACTGATGTGCTTATAATAATTAAAGGGATACATTACAGAAAAATAGAAAAAAATATCGACTTTTTAGTTTATTGGCTTAGTTTGTTACTCTTATCTACTCATTGTATTAAAATTTCAAAATTAACTACTCAGTTATGATAATAATAAAAAATTTATAAGAAAATAAGAAATATATACGGAAATAAGAATTTCAATTTGCATTATTTTCGCCTTATTAAGTTTTTCTTCGCCTTTTACTACTCAGATTTTTTAACTCCCTTGGTTAAGATACAGCTTTCAATTTTTTTGTACTCGTTTATTAATATGTACATGAAAACATGCACATTACATACACATACAAGGTATAAAATAAGACAGTACTAAATTTCATTTTTCACTACGAGTAGCAGTAAAAATATTATATAAATATGAAAAATAATTGATTTATATATATCGCATATTAAATTTAATATCAGATACTTCTTAATTCTACATTACGATTTAAATGATAAAAAATTCACAGAATGTGTTAACTTCTGAAAAAAATATTGTTTATGGAAATTATTTATTACATATGGTAAAGCATAAAGTATTACATCACACACAATAAGTATTCTGAAGCACTTCTTATCAATAAAATAATTTATCTGAAAAATGATCGGTACACATTTCCAGATAAATTGCCTCCAACTCTTTTTTGTTTTTTTTTTGTTTTTTTTGCATTACAAAAAATTTTGGAGATAAGTGCCTAACTTTTCATATGATTTCATCCACACTTACACAATTTTGGTTATGAAATATTTCTGAAAACGGGGAAACGAAATATTTCTCATAATTCGCCATTTTTTCCCCCAGTACTAGGGTCGTAAAACTATATAAATATACATTAACCTCTTTTCTTTAGCAATGAAATAAACTTATCAAAAACAACCAAAATGTTTTATTTTTTTTTAAATTTCCATATTACTTTTTAAACTGGAAAAGAACTTATGCAATTGAATAAAAAAGTATTCAAAGTATTTTGTAAATTGAATATTCATTGCAGAAACGCCAAAAAATTATCATCGATACTATTATACGCAAATGCGAAAAGCCTCATAGTTTCTGAAGAATCGGCTGCAATCGGATTTACCAATCCATTTAAAACGACAGCCCAGGAATGACTAGATATTTATTAATATTTACATGAATATTACAACTTGCTTGTATGCCTTCAATCTAAAAAATAATTGCCGAAATTAATTTAAGCCCTGTAATTAAAAAAAATTATTGATTGTTGAAACTACGAATTAAGTAAACGTAATTTTCGTAGTCAGTTATTATCGACTAAGCAAACTATAGCATATTATTCGTGGAATTAATATATTCAGCACACTAATGCAGTTATCATTTAAATGCTGGTTTAATTATCCATATTCCACGTTATGCTAAGCTCATTATTTAGGCACCATCGTATTACTCAAAATTATAAGTGTCGTTTAAAATATATCAAAGGCTTTCAATTAACGCACATTTGTAAATAAATCAGTAGAGAGTGGTAACAAAATTAAATTATGAGATTGGATTAGCAACCTTCCAGACAAATAACAAACAAGAAATGGATTTTATATTTGTAAAAAATGAATTTTTATTTTTAATTGATTTTAATAAAAATATTTAGATTTAAACAAAATAATTCTTCAGGTAGAGAATATTCAATATTAAAAACAAACTGCTTTTCATAAAAAAGAATAACTAACCAAATATTAACTTATTAACGAGCATATGTTTTACTGAAATAAATTTAAAAATCAATGTGTATAAACCGTATTATGTAATTCACTAAAAATAGGATGCGACGAATTCTTTCAATAAGCTTTTATCTTCACATGATGTTCAAGGAAAAAGTTTCAATAGAGATTTCTCTATCAAATGCATTTTATCAGGTAGCAATATACTCCAAATAAAAAGATAGCATTCAGGAAAAAGGCGTGGAGATGTATTCAAAGTTTATATAGTTTGAAAACGGAATTTAAGTGAGATAGTATTTAATTATATGCCTTGATTCAGGAATAAGAGAAATAAAAGTGCGCATAATAACATCAATTTATCGATGTTCAAAAAATAATTATTTTCTAATCAGTCAAATTCAGGTTTCACTTTCAACTTCCGAGTTGCGCGGGGTCGAACTGAATTGTTGACTGCGACTCTAATTGATAATGGTTCTAACACATAGATCTTACTAACGGTTCAAAAATGCAGTCTCTCTGTAATAAAATCTTAAGAATTCCACGCTTGCTCTCCTTTTCCAAAAGGTGTATATAAAATGTAATGATATCTTTTAATTTATATCCTAATTAATTCACAAATTTTAATCTTGAATTAGTCAATATTACTTTATTCTAAAATTCTTTTATTTCCTGATCTAAATCCCACTTTCTTTTTTATTTAATTATTTCCAACATGCGCTCTAAAGAATTGTTGACAATTGCAATTCTCCCACTAAAAGCGAAAGGATAAAATTCCCTAACGATCAAGGCATAACTTCCAAAGATACTGAAGACCCCTTCTTTTTTGTAATCGACTCACAAGAAAGAATTCCCTAAAACAATATTTTATTAAAAGTACTAATTGAAAACTGAGACCTCCGCTCTTACGTTCTATTGCGAAGATGCAGATTATATTTTATATATCATAACTTAATTTCACTTCTAATTAATTTCCTAAGTTTAACTGAAATTAATCCATGTATTTTATTTTTAAATTTCCCTTATTTAAAAATTTCTTTTTTATTTATCCGAAATCTATTTTTCTTTATCAAAATATTTCAAACACGTTCTAAAAAATGCAGACGTTTGGGTTCCCACACTATGAGCGAAGGGATAGAAAGTTCCAATACCTATGTATTCCCTCCAAATATACCTAGAATTCCCTTCCCTAAATCGATACTTGTCAGAGAAATTCCTATAAGAATTTCTCAGTAAGATAACTAAAGGGGGAAATGTCAGTCATTTTGGTTTTGTCTTTCTTCTAGTGAGAACGGATGCGTTCCGCTTTTGTCCATGTGTACAAATAATGTCTCCTGTGGAAGAATAAATTGAAGTTTATTCCAAAAATTTCATCTTTTAGTCTAGCATCTCCCGAATCGAGCTGTATTATATAACAATATCTCTTAATTCAATTTAAATCCTAGTTCATTTCCTAATTTTCATCTTAAATTAGCCCAAGTTACTACATTCCAAAATTTTCTTATTTCCTGACCCAAACCTCACTTTTTTATTTAATTATTTCTAACATGCGCTCTAAAAAAATTGAAAACTTGCAATTCTTCCACTAAAAGCGAAGGGATAAAAATCTCCAACACCAATTTATTCCATTTAAAGAAATCTAAAATTCCCTTTCCTAAGTCGATACTGCCTGAGAAATTCTTATCAGAATTTCATAATAAAACCACTGAAGGGAAAAATTTGTCACTCTGCTGTAGTGTTCTGGTGCGAATGGACATGCTCCGCTTTTCACCCCCTTGCACAAATTATAGATCGTGTGTGTGTGTGCGTGCGCGCGCGTAGTAATAGAAGAAGAAACTGCAGTTCTTAACTGATGAGTTTCTTAAATAAAATATCCTTTCATTATTTCATGGTTACCAAGCAACAGGTACAATATTTAGACACTATTTTTTAAAGTTTTCCATTGTGAAAAGCTTACGAGGCTGAGAAAGTGAATTTTTCTTAATTTGCTTTATATTTATTTTTACGCATGGAGACTGAACAGAGTGGGAATGAAAAATGTGCGCAATTCAGAAGTTAAAATGAAGTTTAAATTTAAGTAATTAGAACATTTAATTTTAGGAAAGCTGTAAAATTAAAATTTTATAAATACATAAACTTGTCCAAATTTTTTCAAACATCGGTTTTGTTTTCATTATTAAATATTACCTAAAAAAGTATTTAAATCTATTCATTTACAAATATTGAAATCTCTAACCGATAATTATTTCTATAGAAGTATTTGAATTGGTTGAATCACCAATGCATACTATGATACAAAATTTAATAATTTTGGTTTAATCGCTCAGATATAACTTAATGTCAATGATTCTGTCAAATTGTCAGACAATAAAGCCATTTTATGTTACCATTATATGTTCTTTTATTTTGCTCATGAATATTTCAAATAGAAACCAACACCAAAAAATCATTGCATTCCATGTAATCTATTCTTGCATTCGAAACAAAACAAAAAAAAAAAAAAAAATGCAAGGAAAAAAAATTGCATGAAATTTAAAAAAAAAATCTTTTAAATTGTAAAATGATGTTAAATTTATTTTAGCGCAATAATATTGTCTTAAAATATTACGGTAAAGGGTAGAAATGTTGCTTAATTTTTAATTAATTAAAATTCTAATTGAATTAAAATTACTCCTAGGTAATATTCTTGCTCTCCAAGGTATGTATATACGTGCCAAATTTGTAAGTCAAACGGTCTGCCTTGCAAAGTGCAAAAAACATATACATATATCTTTATCTTTATTATTAGTAGAGATTGACACAATCGCAACAATAATCTTTTTTTAACTGTTTTTATTATCCGTTTACTTTTATTACATATTAATTTTTCAAGCAATGCCTACTTTAAATACATTAATCTTTAAAACCCAGCATAAAGAAGCATAAGTTTGCTAAATGTTACGTTTTTAATTAATTCGAATTCCCATTGCAACGACATCATAAATAGAAATTGAAATTCGTGTTAATTTCCTCTCCTCCCAACCCAAAACTCTGGTTTTATTTAAAACTCTTTTTGCAAATTTTAAAAACTAAAAATATTTAAAAATATTAAAAAATTTTGTTAAAAGCATCTAACATTTTTCGAAATTGGTATTTCACTATAAAATTCTATTTACATAATTTTTACATAAAGAAACTGTAGTAACTACGCATTATTTACTTAACATCTACATAATTAAGCTGAAAGAACAAAATACAATAAAACAAACGCTGCAACAAGAGATCTGAAAGAACTGCATTTCAAGACCTCTGAACAAAAAGGAAAGTCGTTTAGATGGTCATATAAAGTGTTATTTATCGATTACAAAGGTTGATATTCAGCAACAAAAAATTGTTCCAAAATATTGCGCTCGAATTAAATTTACTTCTTTTATTAATTGAAAGGGGGGGGGATTTAAATGAATCACAATTTCTAAATTTAGCAAACAGTTCAAAGGGGAAAAAATGCATAACTCGGATAACAGCCACTCGCCCAATTACCACAAACTAAGCGGCATAAAAAAGGATTATTGTGAGCGACTTTTATGCTCATTAACTTTTCAAATTTTTGCATAAGAAAACAATAGCCAACGAAAGTTCAAAAAAATCTTCAAACAATTGGTATAACGCTAGAATCTTTTCCATCATTTCTACATAACTTGATACTACGTCTCATACTTAAAATTTAAAAACAAATTGCAACATTAATTAATTATAAAAATTATATATTCATTTAGAACAAATAAGCAATTTGACATTTGTTTTAAGGATTTTTTTTCGTTAATTATTTTTCCTTATACAAATAAACAAAGTCTGGATGATGAAAACATTGTCAATTTTTTTAAAACAATTTCACACTGCTTTTATGCAAACCCACTTCTTGATTCTACGCAATTAAAAAAATTTAGCTTATAAATGATCCATCTAGTTCATAAATCTTTAACAAAAAGTTATTAATTTCTTAACAACAAAAAAAAGTCGAAAATAATATTTTTTTTTCATTATGTTTAGGTTTCTTTAGAATTGTTTATCAAACTCTAATTTCATATATAAAAACACTGAAAAGGATTCAGTATAATATTCAATTAAAGATATGCAAATTCGACATTTGTGAAGTCTTCATGCATGGTGTTTTGAATTTTTTTTTAAAGATCTAACGATAGGATAGAAACAATTAAGGAAACAATGATTGTTAAAATACTATTTCAAAAATTTTAAAAAAGCTAATAATTATAAATGAATAATATAGTGAAATACTGGCTCATAAATCTTGTTTTATTAAATTACATATATTTTCGTGGGAACATTCGTAAGTAATAAAGCAATTATTCAATTTAAATTGTTTTTTTAAATTATGTTTTAAAACTTGCTTTCGGGTAACTTGTATATTTCCCTCGCGTTTTAAGAGATAAAGCCTAGATATTAAATGAATGTATTCCAGTAAAAACTCTTTAATTATTTAAACAAAAATTATTTTAATTTTTAACCTAACAAAATTGTATTCTTTAACCAGAAGAAAGAATTTAAAAAGAAAAAACAATATACCTGACATTATGCTCAGTAAGTCGAAGTAAATAACTGCAGTGATAATGACCTTCTTTCAGTATGTGAAAACAGAAAAAATACACAAAATAACAATAACAACGATTTTAATGGAGATAAAAAGAAAAACCCAACCTCATCAAAAAAGCAATACAAGAACGCTAAATTATAATAAAATTTGATGTAGCCAGAGAAAAAGGTAGATGTACTGAAAAAATCGATCGATCGATAATTCATCCAATGGCCAATTTCCCAGAATTCTAGGCGAAACTCGACTGCGAATCTCTCAAAGAATATGCACACGTAAAGAAAGAGAAGTTGGCGTTTCAGATAGATATATTCGATATGTATATTCGAATGTAGCTTTTTTCTCTGATTTCAAATTATATGTGTTTCACAAACTTTACTATGTCTTAGAAATGTGAAGGATTAATAAAGTCTTCAGTGGAAAAATAATAAAATAAAATGATACAATGAAACATAAAATGCACAGTATTCAGTATATATAATGAAAGTATAGATGATTTTTTTTAAAAGTAAGATGCAGAAATTCCGCCTCTTGAATTTTAACATAAATTAAACTTCGGAAAGATGCAATTAGATTATAAAGATTGTCCTCTCTTTCCCCATACCAAATTTTTAATTTAGTTTATACTTTTAAATATATGGCTTAGTTACAATTTTTCTAAAATAATTTCAAAAGAAAATGAAAAATTCTTATTACTAGAAATTGGTTATTATTTTCCAAATTCCTAATTTTACTGTCGAATTCAGTCAAGTTTTTCAAAGGCAGACAATACAAGGAAAAAGAAAAGGAAAACTCTGACGCTTTCACAAATTATTTCCTCCTCTCCGATATTGTTAAAATATGTTACCACACTGGTTGTAAAAAACGGGTGGAATGACGGGAGTATTTCAGCCTGAATTAGAACTTGGCAAAATGCCAAATCGTAAGCTGGCGAGACATCTTGGCAACATGGGACTTTTTACCACTGAAATTTGAACAGTAATTTTACTTACGACGACGACGATTTTAATCAGCATCCGACATTCGAACTTCCTTGCAGTCTTCAGCTTAATTCAATGATATTCAATACAACAACCAATTAAGTAATAAAAACTGACTTTCGATTTTATTCCTCAAAAAAATGTAGAATAATAACAAAGTAAAATGTGAAATGGAAATTCAATGCAAATTATAATACAACAAATATATTTAAATCCTAGTTTAATAAGTATTAATAAACAATTCATTAAAAAAAGACTAGTCTCCCTTATAGGAAGTCTAGAATTCTTTTTATCATCGTATCTCCTGTAAAATGTGTAGGACATATCATCATAGAATAAATTAAAGATGGAAAATAATCAACCCTGTTGTCACTTATAATTTCATTGTCCTTTATTTTATTCTCTCTTCCATGATGAGATTTATTTTAAAATATTTAATATGTCTTCGTATAGATAATTTATTCATCTTTATTATTGCTATTTATAAGTAAATTTATATTTTATAAATGACCTTATCATAATGATCACGTTAAGCAAGCTCGCAACATTAATATTGCAAATCTCTGATTTATGGAAAAAATAGGAATTGAGCTCTTTAACAATCTTATATTGTTCATGTTATGGAAAGAGTTCAATTTTTATCACTTATTAAGATTTCTTTGTATGAATTATAACCAGCGGCAGAAGAAGTCCTAACAGTAAAAAAAGAGACAGCCCGTGCACTTTTATAAGGTAATTAATTTACTGAAACATGATTTAGGCTTCGACACGTTTTAAAATTATCGTGGGCAAGCAACACAGAAATTAAAATGAAGTCGAAATTTCAGCACTTAGAAAATAATTTTTAAAGCGTTTCTAAATTGAAATTATTAGACACACACACATACAACACACACCCACTATAAATGCTTACAGGAAAAAATGGGAAATTTCTTTCCTCGTTATCTTATACACAAACTTAGAAAATATACCAATTTTTTAATTTATATTCATACCATTGTAAAGATAGAACCAAGAAAAATATATATCTTCCCGCCTTCTTAATCTGATAAAAGATGTACAATTCTCGTGCAAAGCCATCTCGCCAAATTTCAACTTTCTAATTTGTTCTGTTTCCGAGTTATCAGGCTTTCGTATACACATTTCATAATTTTGGTCACAAAACAACATGATAAATTTCATTTTTGAAGTTTTAAATAATTATAATCATACACATGCACACAGACTGGATCTGAAAAAATATTTTTATTGGTCTCGAGGGGATTTAAAGCTGGAGGTCCTTCAATACCTACAGATGAATTTTTTAACGATTACTACATTATTCCACTTTACACTTTAAAAGGAATTGTTATTTATACCTTGTCTCTAAGGTATAATAAATAATGATTGTATCAACACAATTTTCTACTATCATACTCCAGAAACTGAATTCAGATATTTATTTATTAATGACACTGATAGAATAAATAAACCCCTATCTCAGTTATTTTTAATAGAAACAAAACTAAGACTAATCATGTGCCATGACTGAGTGAGTTAAGAGGAAATGATACATTCGAAAGATACATAAAATATTATAAGTTCAAGATAAATGCCATAAAGAATCAACATACACAGAGAACTGGCTGAATCACATGCTGTAGAAACGGAGGGTCTCTCCCAATGCGGAAATTAACGACGAACTCCGAAACTTGGTGACATGCCAACGTACAAGATTTACTGATTCAATTAAACAATGCTAAAGACAACGTCGAGAATCTCATGTTGTGGTCTCTTAAACTGACACCATTCACTTCGCTTTAGCAATACAATAATAATAATTTTTATAACAAATTAGTCAAAAAAAGAAAGAAAGAAATCTACAAAAACTGATTATAAATGGGCTAGAAGACTGTCTATAAAACGACAGTTATTCTCCCCCCCCCCCCCATTAGATGCATCCCTGCTATAGAAATGTAACAAACGAGCGGAAATGTTCTAAAGCAGGGCTTCAAAAACGTTTACCCTTTGAAACTTTTTTTCACAGCTGGTATAAATATTTGGATACATTTTTACTAATTGTTATTTCAACTTCTTCATTGCAAATTCGCATTTTATCAGTTGTGTTATTTCCAAAATACTAAACTGAAATTTTTTTTATTTTATATCACCGGTAGTTGCAAACAGTTCGTTAGTGTAAGAAATATGATTTTTATAAACAATTTGTTAAGAAAAGTTTTATCATTAATGAAAGTTCGATTAATATATCTGCAGCAAATTAAATTTATAAAAAAAATCAAAGTAAATGGAATCCAAACTATAATGAGTCCCCATCTAAAAAATGAAAAATATAAACCCAAATATAAAAATACCATTAAAAAATTACTATAGAAGGAATAGTGAATTCGATAAAATCTGCTAATAAAATTTTAATTCGAGGATATAGTACCTACAAATTACCATTTTTCTAAAACTATAGATCTAAAAAGATCTAAAAGATGGTGTAAAAAAAAATTCTACATGATCACAAGTACTAAGTTGTGAATTACATTTAATTATAAGCTACAGTATCATGAATCCATCCCACGTCATTTTCAGTCAGCAATTCTTATTTAATTATAATTCGTTCATGAGTTCTTGGTATTTTTCTAGAAGCTTAAAATTATGATTTAGAATCTCACATATGTTACAAATTAAAACGCGAATAACAGTAAGCGCTGCAAAATGTCGGTACCTATTTTTCAATCGTGTTAAGTCAGAATGCAGACCTGTTGGAGAGCTGACTGTATGCGTATCTGGTTTGCTTTGACGCAAGTTATAACAAATGATAATTCACTATATCTATCCATTCATATTTTTGAAATCGGCATAAAGCGATGATTTCTTAATACAAAATATTGTTTGAACGCTACTATATGCTGCCAAACAATTTTACTTCAATAATTGTTCTTGTATCTAGAGCTACGTCTATGAATTACAGAAATTCCAGGGAGCAGCTTCTGTTTATGGCAGAGCTTAGAAGACATCTCTTCATGGTTCTTCTTTTGAAGCAAAAATAATTAAAGAAATAATAATATAGAAAAGATAGAAGAAGAAAAAAAAAAGGAGAAAAAAAACATAACTCTTCCCCCCCCCATAGAAAGATTTTTTTTTAATATTTCATAATATTAGAAAAAAATAGGTTTTCATAAACAAAAAATTATTTCAATATTAGATATATTTTATTATGCAAATCAGATGAACTTGCTCGTTAAGTGGGAAATCTAATTTCATTTTAACAATCAGACGAAAATCGACTTTGGCTAATATTTTAAGAAACAGATGGATCAAAAGAAAATCTTATTCCATTTCTTTACCTATATTTTATTTAAACCCATTAGGTGGCATTTTAGTAAGGGGTTTATCAAAACGATTTTCTGTCATTTTACCCGATATTTTAATTATCTTATTTGCATCCTGACTATTTATATTCATTTCCGCATTTTTATTATACTACAGGCCATCTCCTCCTCTAAGGCAGAATAATCACATAAAAATGCAAACGAACACAGAAACAAGATACATTTCTTACACTGCGATGAGTTATAAAAGAAAATTATTTGCTTTGGCAATACCGTAAAATAATACACGGGAAAAAATGAATACAAGCAATCTGTTCTCCGGATTCATTTGCACGCTTTTACGGTTGTATAGGCTTAAAAAGATTTTATTTCATATATTTAAACATTTTTCGCAGCTTTCAGTTGTACGATTTCCATAATGGCAATAATTATTTTGTTTTTTCCCCTCCATGACTATACACAATCATGAAAATATATAAGCTTGGACAGAAAAATTTATGTTATTTTACTTCGAATTTGTATATACGTTCGGCTAAATAAGTATTTTCAAAACAATTCAGAGGATAAAATTAAATAGACGAAAGTGATAAGAAAGATTATCAATTTAAAAAAAATTATAAAAATGTAACAAATAAGCTTTTAATAAGCAGTGAGCAACTTTTAATAAACTTTGAGTTTTTTTTTTTAAATGAGTGAAAAAGAAATACATATAAGAACAAAAAGTATAAAATACATTTTACCGTTGCACGACGCTTTTCATAAGTTAGAACATGGCGTTTCTCATCAAGTTTTTTTTATTTTGGACGAACCTCTGCCATGTTTTCAATAAAATGCAAGATATTTTTTTTTTAATGAAACAACTTGAAAATGTTATTGGCTTCAGAAATTTTAAAAAAAGCTTCAATGCATAAAATGCAACAAAATAATGTGAATGTAACAAAACAATGAAATGTAATCTATTCCATCCTTTCAAAAGATGAGTTGAAGCGCTTTATGTTCCACCAGTATGGAATCTCACCTATCAGTTTAAACCGAAAAGAGGCATTTTCAGAATTTTAGAAAAAACCTAATTCTCGAGGGGATTGTTTTTTGTTTTTTTTTTTGGTGTGTGTGTGTGTTTTACTAATCGCTAGGATAATATAATCAAAATATTATTTCGCTTATTAATTTTACATTATTTGATAAATTAATTTTAGCACTAAAAATTATCTAGACAGTTTTTATACTTTGTTAATAAATTCTTTATTTTATATAAATAATAAAAAGTATTTCTTTACAGACGATCTATTAAAAAAAAAACTCTTCACAAAGATATTATATTGAACTTTTAATACTTCAGTTAAAAATCAACAAGAATTTAAATCAATAATCTTAATTGTTTAACAGCTTTCTTTTATAACACCATCTGAACTTTGTTTCTCTGTTCATTCTTTGGGAAAAAATAGATTTTTTTATAATTACATTTTATAGCTAAATTTACATCTTTAAATACCATTTTCTCAAATTCTATATTTTAGTATAGTCTTAGTCATTAAGAAAAGACCTCATAAACTCGTATAATAATTTCTAAATATCTTCCGCAATTCTAGAACATGAAAGTAAGCAATGTGCTAATTCAGAAAGAATTTACAGTTGTTTTAATGTGTTACAAAATGAAGAAAGAAAAAAATTTTAAATTTCATATTACTTATCAGCCGAACTTCAATATCGAATATGGTCTGCTTCTTAATTGAAGACAGAGATCATATTTCACGACCTATCTGCCTATTTTTGAGAAAATAATTTTACAAAACTATTAAAATGGGAGATTTTATTATTACATACAACAAAATTAAATAGAAAAGAGCAGAAACAGTATGAAAATTAGATTTCCTTCCATCCTCCAAAACTTCATTTTTTAAGAGGAGAGAGTCAGACATTTAGATCTTGCAGAACTTTAAAATTACTTTGTATCACAAATACACAATAAATTTATAGATTTTTCGCTAAAATAGATTAGAAACTCAAAGAATATTCTTAAAATATATCACAACTGAAATGCGTTATAGGTGGAATAACATTTCTAGATAATGTTCCTTAATATATTGACTCATGAAATTAGCTTCTCAGAGACAATGGTTTTCAAATTATGAAAGGAAAGAATAAATATTTTCAGAAAGTCTGAATTAAGTAAACTTTATTATCTCAGTTAATAATAAAACGTGTACACGCGTGTTGTACTCGACAAATCAGAATGTTTGACATATAGTTACCAAAATTGACACATGCACACCTTTGGAATGGGAAATATGCATCTCGAAGCGAGGTTTTTATTATTTTTTTATTTTTTTTTTTCATTTCAATTAGAATTTTAATTAATATTTACGTGACATTTTAGCGTTTCCCCTCGATAACCACCGAATATATTATTGCACTACAATAAAATTTATTAGTCTCAAAGTTTAAAATACTGCCCATTTAATGACTAGAATTTAACAGTCATACAAACTTTTCAATGAATTTTAACAATTTTTTTTAATTATTTTTTGCTGTTTGGATATTTGTGTAGTTTTGCAAGACAATTAAAAAAGTGAAATTAGAATGCCTCGAAATTTAAAAGATAGATTAACGCACATTTACTTTTTAAATGGCGCTAAGATGGTATGAGATTGATCACTATCAGAAAGAATCATGTACACAATGAACTGAACATATCAGACAAATTAACATTGCTTTAATTTAGCGGAATCGCGGACATAAGGTTATATCCAAACGATAACATTAACTGAGATGAGATGCAACCAATAACCCAGGAAAAACCAGTTTGTCACCAAAGGCGACAAGCTAATAATAAATTCCAAAATTGTTTGAAAACAGAAAACTATTTATTAAATGATAAATAATCATAAGCACTGAATAAAGGTATTTGCATTAAGCGCGACGAAGGCTCTATGCTGAAAGGAAAAGTCTCTATTATTTATATATCAAAAATTCAGCTATTTCGAAAACTCTCTAAATGTATTGACACTGAACACAATGTTAAAGGCCAGTTTTAAAATGGACAGGTTTTAAAGCCAATCCTAGATTAGCAGATATTCCCTTTCCACAAGTTTGAGGAATACATTTCCGCAAGAAATCATAAATTCCAATATCTTGAATGAAGAATCTGCATTATTAATGAATATCAATTATATCAGTAATCATTAGTAATAGTAAATCCTATTTCAATAAATGACGATTCAATTTTGAAATAGCGAAAAGCACGACTTAGTCTCTTTGATTTAGTTTCTCTTAATGTTAAATTCGTTATTTAAACAATTATACGTCTTACTTGAACGTTGCACATGTTTCTGCAGTTTTTATTATCAGAAACGAATGGCCTAGCCGTTATCTGCCTCCCTTCCTTGCAAAAAGCATAGGAAATCCCTCTCTCTGCAAATGATTCTCTGTATTGATCCAATACTTAATTTAGCAAGTGTTGTTTATACGGCCTTTTTCCTTCATACTGGACAAACTGGCAATTGAATCTCAGTGTTACCGACATCGACGAGTAAAATCTTGGAAACTTTCCTGGTCGTAAAAAGATATGTTTTTAACAGGGTCGGTGCGAGTTTCGATCCTCGCAATTATTTTCAACATCTTCGTATTATTCTGTAAAAACAAAATTCAAAGAGCAATGGTAACCAAACTCTCGTTTTACTGAATACCCTAAATACTTTTTCAGACTAAGTTGAAAATTTAATGTTCATAAATTAAACAAAACCCAAAAATCGGTAAATGGTTTCGAAAAAAATTTTTCAACGTTTCACTTTGTTAAAAGCTATTAATTACTTTTTATTTCTAATACCTTTCCATTAGCTCAAGAGCAAACCTTTGATACGAGTAAAAATCCTTTTCACTTGGACATCAAAATACATTTTTTTAAACTCGAATTCATAAAAATTAAATTAATTTAAAAGACTATTTCAAATTACATGTGGAGAAGTATGAATATTTCATATAGTGCGTAATTCAGTAATAAATACTCCACAACTAATTATGTACATTTTTATGGCTCATTTATTTTGAAATATTTCATTGAGCTCGTTTCAACTATTATAAAACAGTTTCTTAGTAATCTAGCAGAATCACATTAAAGGAGAGCGGATTAATGAATGCGACGAACTAGCAAAAGTTCACTTCATATATAACAACAGTTAAAGTTTTTCAAGTAGAATACTTTGTTTATTACACAAAATATATAAAATTTTATACAATAAATATTGTACAATTTCACCAGCAGCCTCTTGTTTACTAAGGAACGCCCATCAAGGTCAATGACATCAGCATGCAGTGAGTGACTCGTTGCCCTTTTAGCACTCTTTTAATTGCCCGTCTAGAAGTGCCTTACTAACGGAAAGACCGGAATAGAAGTTATCTTATTTCGAATTGTATTCTTCACTGCTAACTAGTTTATATATTTAAGGATTACATTCAATCATTCAATAATTTAAAAATAACCAGCTTTGGTGACTGGCACCGAAAATACACCCTGCTATAAATTTCAATTAAAAATTTTATGCATAAAGTCATATTTGATTTCTTCAAAAAGTATTTTTAACAATAAAATTCTGAGAGATATTAAAGCCGTTTTATTTTTGTAGCTTTTACACTTGTCCTGTTTATTGCGTAGTACATGAATCTTTCTAAAGGAACCGAGACTCAGGAAATCATAGTGCCATTAAAAATTATCTGTGTTATTACAAATTCCTCTTCTTCAAATATTTCTCCTTGTTTTTCATAGTAATGTAATTCCACGGTCGGATTTCCCAGATAGACTGGGCAGATAATGAAAGAATTTTTCATCAGTAACCTGCAACTATGGAAGAAAATCAGGTGATTAAATAACTGATGAAACAATTATAGCAATTTAAATTTCATCGCAGTAAAGTTACCTTTTTTGAAAACTATATAATAAAAAAAAATTTAAAATTCCCAAAATTAAGAGAAAAATTGTTTATGACACTACACTAGTAACACTTAGGAGGCAGTTAAATTTCAGTTAGTTTTAAGCAAAATTATTTTTGGTAGTTATCCTAAACAGATGACAAAACATTCAATATTTTTAACGAACGAAAATTTCAACAAATTCCAATGAGGTGCTAATTTCCACCCTCCAAAGTATGTTTATACGAAATTTGGTATACCCAGGTATAACATGCAAAACATACGCATTTTCCTCTATTATTAATAGAGATGTAGATTTACGTGTATGTACTACAAAGTACATCTCAGTATAGGATCTTTAGTCAAAAGTCAACAAATATCTAAATAATCCATTTAATGCTGAATTCCAGTTGTAATCTTATCTTTTCTTTCTAGGTCATTACTTTAAATACTGACCTAAGTAGAATAACAGTATTTCGATTATTCAGTACCTTTATTGCCCTTAATAAGTAGTCATTCACAGCGATAAATAATTACTATTCTTGAAATAATTTTACAAGCTAATTTTCAGACATTCGAGACTAATTTTCAGACTAATTTCCGAATAATTCAGACATTCGAGCCTTAATCTGCCCGTGAATCTTAGTGGAGGCCACTTATATATATTTCTCTAGGTTTTTGTATCTAGCAATAGAAAGATTCGGGGTGGGGGTGCCATCAGTGAAAAAAAAATCGGAACATAATGAAATAAGACTAGAATTTAATAACCTCGATCAAACAGTGTTGCTTGGTTTCAATTATGTTTACAAAAACTTTAAAGCTATAATTGATTCACAATAAATTATGACTCAAAACGTGAAATCATTTAACTAACTGAAACTAGCTTTATAATAATGGTGCGCTTTCGACTTTTCAAAAATATTCCAGTAAAATTAGTGAGATTAGCCGTTAGTGCAAAAACAATACATTTGCTATAAACGAAAACAATAAACGAAACCTTTATTCAAATAATTAACAACATTAACTGTGACCAATTTTCGTGCAATAGAATTCCGGTGAATGTCCGGTTGAGATGTTTAGGTGTCAGTCCGATTCAGGACCGAAGATCGCGAATTTGACAATTCTAAAATATCAGTCTTTTATGTAAGTCTGGTGTAGGTTATATATTAGGGGTTCGCAGGTATAAAGCACACGTTTAGAAAAGGAGAAACTAATTGAAGCGTCATCCTTGTTATCTGAGTATGATTCAGAATTATCTGTCCCAAAATAGCCATCGTGCAGATAATACACGGAATTTTATTTACATTAATATCTCGTGTGTGTGCTGAACAGTCCAATGTTCCTTAAATCTATTCGAATTATTTAATTCTGTTAAAGATTTTAAAAATCTTACAACTTCTTCAACAAAAATATCTTACAAGTAGAACTTGCAGTTACCACAATAATCCACGATCACAATATAAGAACACTTTGAAATAAAGCAATACAAAGATATTAAATATTGACTATTTCTTCGAATATCAATTTCTTGGAGCTTATGTTCAGTTTAAAACGTACATTTTATTCAGTATTTGTTGGAGCATGCCATTTTAATGAGAATAATTTTTTAGGGAATTGTACGATAATTTTGAAAATTCAATCCAGATTAATTTAATTTAGATTATAAAATTGATTAAAATGATTCCTAAAATAGTCATACTATATTCCCAACACTTATTTTTATATCTATATTTTTCTTTTCAATTTCAGTCCCTCCTCTTCCAAGATATGAGAGTCGTCTAATCCAATAGTATATCAAGCGAGATTTGATATTCATCTACTAATATTCATCTACTAAGATATTACTAATTTTAAAAAGATTAAAAATTTTCAGCTTGAAAGTTAAAGTTTTCTGACGGTTTTAAAAGTCAAGTTTATTTGCTAGTTGGATAAGATTAGATACGTTTTCCGTGAAATACACCTAATATTATTAAACTGCTGGCCAACGATTCCTCGGTTGACAAGGTTTTGTATCGCTTCAAAAATTCCTTATTAGCTTTTCATAACTTGTTCTTATTTATTGGTTTGATAATGAAATTAGCAGGAATTAAAATATTCCGGACGTATCAGAGAGCGATAATCATCATTTATATTATCTTGAAGCATTTCCAATTTAATGTGATGCAGTGTGGCTCTAAGTTCAAAGATTAATTGTGCTGTAAAAACTATCCATCAAGAGATTGCAACTTTAAAAAAATAAGCTATTTTACCCATAAGTAGATAAAGACCCCCCCCCCTACATTTCAAATCCAGGCATGAGAGATTTTTTTGTCTTTTAGGCATATTAAATATCTTATTAAATATATAATACATATATTCCTTAGACTTTTGTCAATAGAAAATTATGTGAATGGTAGGTAGAGTGATGACTCAGCAGATAAAAGTATCAAAGCCTCTCTATCACCTATACACATATTTCTATCTTTGCCGAATCAAGCTTAATAATGCTCGCTGAAAAATGAATATCGAATTAGATGTATAGTAAATAAATTGGAACATTTCTCATTTTTGACATGCAATAATTAACAATACTTGATACTTCAGGTAAATTTTCATATAAATAATATTTTAGAAAATTATCCAAGTACTGTTTTCTCAAAGAGAGACTTAACAGAAGAAAATTAATATTCAGCAAGTCGAATATGTTTCTATCTAGGCAGCCTGCATCGGAACCCGTTAATAATGGCTAATGGTCGTGGGGTGGCGTGGGATTGTCCAGAGAGGCAAAATAAGATGGGAATGAAAAAAAGGATTGATTTGCAGCGCTTCAAGCTGGATGTTGTCTGACTGTAGATCTAGTACTTCTCAATTCAAAGAGAGTGGAGTTACTTTTGATCTCCAAATCAATCAGTCAGTTGTGCGTACAGTGGGTTTCCACGCTCGCCGAACACCGAGACCAGCATTTATCTTACATATAGTTTCATGTTATTTTCTTTACATGCTTTTATTATTCTTTTTCCATTTTCCTTGTTCAAGTTCTCAGAATAAAAAAATAAAAAGAAGAAAACAGCATCGAACTCTAATAAGGGAAAAGTTAAGTAAATTAAATAAAAAATAAAAATAATACTTTAAAAAATAATTTCATCGGTTGTAGCAGCTCTGCAGTTCTAACAGACGAGCTTCCAATAATGCAATATGTTTCAGTTGAATTTACTAAATTGAAATATATCAGTATCTCTCGGAAGTCTTATCCGTACAGTAGTATTTGGGAACTTAGAAATTGTCTTCCAATCAGGAAAATAACTGGATGCACTTTTTCTCATAATATTTCGAAACCATATTTCAGATGGCTGTTATATTTACAAGAATAGCATGAAGAATCTAAAAAAATCAATAAACACTCTAAAAATCAATAAACATTTTGCAGAAGAAAAAAGAATTTTAAGTCACAGGATAAGACAAGTTCAATTAGATATTAGCTGACATACACAATTACGTTTGCATGTGACAGTAATGTTACGTCAATTGAATTCCTTGCCCAAACAGAGAAATTTTGTTTATGATCAAAATACAAAAAGCAAGTAAAAAGTTCTATGGTTGGCCAATTTTTCATACTTTTGCATTCAACATTGTGGTGCTAATTACTCCTTAGATATGCGAAGCTAATAGGTAAATTCCACTTTTTACAAAACGCAGCATGTAAGTTAGATTATCTGTTAATAATCTTGTTTTATATTATTTATTCATCACAAAAGACAACTAATTAATATTTTAAATAAATAGCATAAACAATAATTAAGGAGGTGTACAGAAAGCATAAAAAAAGTTAGATAGGATGATATCGTAGAGAAGAAAATAAAAAAATAATGGCATTTTTTTTCATTATATTATTTTTATCAGAAATTAGATTTAATTAATAAAATCTCATCCAAAATAATTCCAAATTTTTACAATTAAAAAAAACTAATAAAGCAATATATCTGCAACATAAGACATTTGATTTCAAGTCTCTTAAAAAATTTCTAATAACTCCAGGAACAGAATATTTTCGAATTACTTTTGTCGGCACGGGAAAAAAACGTTTAGAACCGGAAATTTCAGACTACAGTATAGAATTCATTTATTCATTCTATTTAAAAATGAAATCCCAAACATAAAAAGCTTAAATTTGAAAACCAGGATTTTGTCAAAATTGCACACATTTCACTGAATAATTTTATTTTTGAAACAAAAGAAGGAACAGCCTCATTATGGGGTGAATCCACCTTTCATTTCTCTTCAGTTTGATAATTTTTCCCTTCACTCAAAAGAAAGCCGCAGGAGTTATCTTCATAATTCAAATGTCATGATACTTTTGGTATTAGAAGGGATTCGTGAACTTTAAGGCAAATCAGTGTCTAATAAAAATCTACATTTTTATAACTTAATCGTATACATACCGATAAAGAATTTCAAAAATATTTATTTCTTGTTGATTATTTTCTATCCTATATGCGAAGGATTATTTTCTATCCTATATGCGAAGAAATTTTCTATCCTATCTTGTACACATTATGCAGCATAAAATGTACAAGAAATATGTAAAAAACAAAGTAATGAAACTCTTTGCATTTACTCTTACGGTAATAATCCGGGAAAAGGTAGAATTTTACCCATAATGAGAAAATTGGCAGCTTGAAGAACGGTATGAATTCAAAATGTATTTTCTCGAGGCCATAAATAAGAACTTATTTAATGCTTATCAATTTAAACTCTTACAATATTTTTTACACCAATGGTTCGTTCTCTCATACAGCGTAATGAACATTATTATCATGACAACGCATTGTTGTGCAAGTTGCATGGACTTCGATTTGTTGATTTTTGCCTTTTTCTTCAAACTACTGGTCCAAATTAATTTAGGCAGAGCCCTGCAATGAAAATTGTATCCAAAAAAGTTTACTTTCCATACATTTTAAGCATAATTCAATTATGCAGCACCCAACAAAATCAGCCCCCCCCCCTCCCTTTTTGCATTGTATACAAGAATATTCAATTGATTCGAAGTCCCATGAAAACAGTTAAAAAATCATGTCACCCAAAGGAATGACAACAGATGAAAGAAGGTACAGAGTAAAACTCTAAAAATAGATCAAGTAGAAGAAAAAATTTAAAAGACTTTAAAGAAAGTGCTTGAACCAGACAATTCATAAGTCCCACTACGTCAGTAATCTTGCATAAAATATTTTGAACTCACTGACAACAGTTACGTTAACTGCGAATTTTACATCCTCATCCGCTTGTTAATTCTCGATAATTTCACAACGAGAAAATACTAAATATAGCAAAACCAAGATAAATAATATTTTTGAAAAGATCTAAAACATTTAAACCAAAAGATTATTAAGATGGTGAAATTATTTGACGGATTGTAAAAATAAAATAAATAAATAAATAACAATTCTTTATAGTAAAAAAAAAATCAAAAATACATAAGTTGAAAAGAGAAACCTCACGACAAAAAAAACTGTAAAGAAAGATTGACGATCAATTTCATCTCAACTATTAGATTTAAAATATCTGATAAAACATATTCATGTTCAGATAATATTTACTAAATAATAAACAGCTATTTTGAATAATATCGTTGAAATATATTAAATAATGTAGCTCTGGTGCTTTACAAGCCGAGATACTACTGTCTGATTGTTGAATTGTGTACTTATATCAATTAATTTAGTTTCGTAACATATAAAGTATTTTTGCGGAGGTGGTACAAAGACGAAAACTTAGTGTGCAGTAATTAATATGAGAAACAATAACTTTTCTGCCTATAACTGTGTATCATAAGAAGTGTAGTTATGTATAGGAAGTATGAAAAGTTTTATGACATTTAGTACAGTAAGTTGACCAGTTCCAAAAGAAATTACATACGATTTCAAAAATTTTCAATGCTTTCATGAATCCTATTCACCAGAATGACAAGGAATGATTGCCTTTAATACAATAAACTTTTTCTCATTCATAAAGTTCTTAAAAAGCTTAAGGTATTTTCAAATTTAACTTGTGAGGTTCTGCTGTTATCTTTCTTCTATAAACAAAGAATTAATTTGAAAGATAAATACACATTATAATTAAATTAGAGCAGCACATGATCTCAGTCTAATCACCTCATTCTGAATTGTGACACTTTTAAAAGAGAGCAAAATTATATGAAAATGGTCTGGTGAAGGATTTCTTAAAACTCAGATCGCCAAGCAAAATTATCAAAGCAACCGTATCAACAATCGATTCTGTAAAAAGTACCGATTCCGTACTGAAATAAACATCGTTAACGACGAATCATTTCTATCAGATTCACCAAAAACAATAAACAATTTTTATATTTCCTTAATTAATGACTGCAATGATTGGGGCTTGAAAAGTGTTGCCAAGTCCAGTTTTAATACTAAATTGAAATTGCTCTTCCAAGACATACATCGTTCAATAATTCAAAAGAGATCTGAAAATTTTTCGAGGGCCAAAAATGATAATTATCGAAAACACAATAACAGGTTTCATCACCAAATCATTCTCGAACTGAATTCTGAAGAACCGTATTTCAGAATACCAAATTTTTCAAAAAAATTCAGGATTAGTTCTTCAACAATTAGATTAATGTATTTCTAGCTTCAATTTGTAATAACTTGCTTAGTAATTTTAAGGAGGTACGAAGGATTTTGGCACACAAACAAAAATCAGCACAATGGAACATAATTTCTCGGCAACAGAATCGATATCTGATTAAAATAATAGAATATATATATCCAGGAAATGCTGACCGAAAAAGTTTGTTTTTGGTTTCGAACGATAATGGCTACATAAAAAAATTGTTATAAAATTCCATACTTACACGTCCAGAAACAACAAGTGTAGTATATTTGACAGATCCTAACTCTCCGTTTTACATCCTAAAGAAATGCACCTATCTAGTGCAGTTCGTGGTCCAAAGTAGGGCAATAACGCTGCAAGCTCTCTAAGACTTTTGATTAAACAGATCAAAAGGGGCCCACTAAGATCCAACGGTCAGGAATGGTTCACTATTTTACGGTAACCAGGTCACTCATATTACTAGCCGGTTGGGGGCCTAAATTTGTCACCGTATAGGAACATGTTCTTTGACGGTAGTGATGAAGAAGCTGAAACTTCATAAGGAAAGTAATTGCGAACGTGACAGAAATACGAGAGTATTCAACAGTCACAAAATAATCAGAACAAAGTAAAGAAGATATTACGCAACAATTCTTTTGGAATATCCCTCTAGATCAGACAAGATAGAGGAAAAATAACTGAGAAAGATCAATAAATTCTTACGGGATTATATTCTGATATGAAGCGCTTCAAAAATGATGATCAATTTCTACAAAATCTGCTGCAACAGGAAATAAAAAGAGAAAAGATTTTTAATAACATCAAAATTAATTCATATAATAACGATTAAGCTTTTTATTTCTACCGATATGGCCAGATCTTGGGTGCCAAGTACATATTAAGTGATTCTGACCACATCTGGCGTGCTGCTTCCAAATATGAGCAAGTTTTCAAAATTCAGTTGAGTTAAATGATTAAATATTCAAAAATCTCACGCATGTTACAGCCTCGAACAAAAGAATCACATAAGAAGTAGAAGAAAAAATATCGGATCTCGTACAAAAATGATACCACAGCCTTTAATCATGGAAAAAAAATTTCACGAACATCAATTAATAGTTTTGACAGTTAAATATCTCCTTAATCTTCAAAGGAGGCATAGGTAATATCTTTATATCTTGTACTTAAGGACAGCAGAGCTAAACAATATCATTTGATAAAAAGCGATTGACTTACTAGTGAAGAATACGGTTGCTGAAGAAAGAAATTAACCTTTAGACGGACGAGATAGAATCACCTTGCCTCTGCTGGATATAAAACTAAGGTTAATAAAATTTCATAAAAACTCTTGATCACAGTAGCCCTTGCTTACACATAAGACGATTAAAAAATAAAGAAAATGAAATAAGCGTGGTAAAAATTACAGTTGTTATTTTATTATGATCATCATATCAGATAGCTCAAAAATATTCCCGATTTCGGAGGATTCCATAAATCAGACAAAGTGAAAAGCATAGAACTCCTTTGCTATTGTATTAAAACACTTTTTGTGCAACTACATGGCATAAAACCATATTGTTTTAGTTAACAGCAAGCATGGCTTCAGAGACTGTGGCTGTAATATGAATCTAAAGATTTATTACTCTCATAGCTATTTATCATTTTTTCTGAAAATTTCAGTTGTACTAATGAACAGCAAAATAAAGCACTTGAAAGAAAAATACCAAAAAATAAATAAATAAACATTTTAATATTAGAAGGAATTATTGAGCCTTTTATGCAAATGTTTGCTGACGGTTTTGGTTAGTTTCTATAAGGTCTTGAATCATATAATAATTCGAAGCTGGTTCAAAAAGTAAAAATAACGGTTTTGGGTTGATCTAGTAATTTTCCAGACATAAATGCCAACAAATGGGATCGCTCAGGCGAGAGAAAAATGATTCAGAATGTCATAAAACTTCGGTTTTGTGAAGAAGAACGTCAAAAAATTTCTGCTGAAAATCGTGGAATCCATGCTGAAAAATCTACAGAATATCATTAAAGCCAGAGGAGGTCATATTTGCTAATAATTTGCTTTCCATGTACGTAAATAAATTTATATTAATTAAAATCGTTTTATATTGATTAAAATCATTATCTTTTGCGTTAGTCCCAATTAATTTACACAGTATTTAATTTAATGCGTTTACATAAATTGCAATATCATACTTTTATAGATGATGAAATCATACATGATGAAATTTCGGCACATGAAAATAAACATAAGTTTTTTAAGATTCTTGGAAACAATATTTCGTCCTGCGTTGACTGATGCAACATTTTTAGTCAATTTTAACGCGCGCACATACACAAAAAAAAATCCATCACTTTCGTATAGGGTTTTTATTATGAAGTCTCCGAGTCCAAATTATACCACCGATGACTAGCTAGATAACATTTTTCATAGGCATATAATTAATGGAAAGATAGAATAATATTTTTCAGGAATCAATAATATATTGTAAGTAGCAGTAATAATTTCCAAAGAGTACCAACATCCCCCCCCCCCCTGCAATTGTACAGTATATTATTTTTGGAAACAGCAAATTCACTTAAAATTGTCCATTTATGACCTTTGATAAATGGAGACAATAAAATTCACTTATCTCACGGGCAATTTAAAACAATTTGCGCCCTCGTCCATTTATCTCTATACAGATATTACGAACACTGCCACCGTGAATTATATAACTTAAGATTGTGCTCTGAATATTTTAGCTAAAATTGCAGAACTCCTTTATTCAGGTGGATAAAAAGAATTAAGAAAAAGTGTGTATTATATGATAAGAAGAGGAATGTCAGACTTTCATGTCAAATGTAGAGAATGGTTTAGTTCTTGTAATCTTACACATATTCTCCACAAATATGATGGATTTAAGTTAGCTTTTAAAAGTACGAAATTCAGATAAGAAAGAAATATAATAAATTAATAAAAAACCGATCCTTGTTCATATAAAAATATAATAAATAATGTTCATATAAAAATTATGGGAACAAAGAAAAAGGAACAGTAAAAATTGATGGAATTCATTTTTAAGAAAGTGTTTAGAAGTATTGTTAAAAAGGGAAAATTTATGCTGATTGAAAGGTTCTCAAAACAATTACATAATGTCGTTTAACCAAACTTTGAAGCTTTGAAGACATTCGCCTCCGAGACAATGGCGAATATCCAATTAGGCAGCTGCCAGCAGTCGTAAGCAGATCGATTTAAAAAGTTTATTTTCCTAATTGTCAAAAAATAAATTTGTAAAATATACAAATTCCATGAATAACTGAATATCAGGACAATATTAACATTATAATTTGGTTAAATTTTTATAGGTTTCAGAACGTTTAGAATATTTATAAAATTGAACGTATACTTCAATAATAGTGTGCACAAATGTAGATACAAGCAATCTGGAATAATAAAAGATAAACAAATATTAACAAAACTGATAAAATTTGTAATCTGAAAAAAATCATTAACATGTTCAATATGTGCAACAGTATGAAATTAAATTCCATTTTATTAAAAAGAGAGTATCTTTTATATGCATTATATAGGGCCGCAGAATATCTAAATTCGCCAGTTCGAAGGTGCATTCGACTCGTACATAAAGGAATAAAGAGTATGTGAAAGCACAGAATGAAAAATCTACATTTAACTCGACAATATCCTGCTTTGTCCATCGGTTAAAAGATCTTGGTTTATAAGGAGCAACAATTCTATTTCTATATCAAGAGTTTGTTAACATATTTTAAGATAAACAGCACGGAAGAAATGGACAGATTTTAAGGAATATATGCGATAGAATATATGAATGAAGAAAGTTATTCTAAAACAGATTTCAACAAAAAAAAAAATGAGCATTCAAGTAACTGAAAAAAAATTATATACATTATGAAGATGACAGGTATTTCTTCCAGTTCACATCACTTGTAATAAATGATATTGTCAATCAAATGTGCAAAAATATGAGGATTATTGAATTCTGATTCAAGTGTAATATTAAGAAATTAAAATTCAATTCATTATATATTTGTACGTCTTTAAAAACTTAATTGGTATTAGATGCTAAGTAACACTAGCTTCTTTTAAGAAGGCTTTCTCCTATATGCGGTAGAAATAGGAATTCGTATATTTCTATCAATGATCAGGTGGAAAAAGTTTAATATATCACTGTCTCGTTTCGAACTAAGAACTATTTTGGCAGATCTCGTAACTTTGAACCTGTTCAACAGAAACATGTTGCACACCTGGGCTCTATCCAACTTCCATATATACGAACGTAATGATACGGAATTTGATTTTCAATATCGATTTTAAAGAAGACTTAACGGTGGATCTTTTATTTCGAATATGAAACTAAATAGTCCTAAAACGCACAGTTCATCGCTAAGTCATAATACTCCTCGAAGGGAAAAAGATTGTGAAGCCACAATGGTCCTCGAAAGGGGAGGGAAATATAACGTGACAACAAACTTTTTATAATTATACTACGAATTGATGAATTTTAATTGCAAATACTATTAATTCAACAGTGTTTCTAAATAGGTTCAACTGCTTACGGCGTTTTTTCTATATGAACTAGAACTATACAAGCTTCAATATTGTCAAGTTTCATTAATTCAAGAAAATTTGTCCCTTAACCCTTAGGACAGGGATGGCGAACCAGTTGCACCATGGCACACCGCCTATTGAAACTGATTGCATTTTACGGTTTGCAAAACGACTTGCATGTGACTTCATTTGATAAACTGAATTTGTCCCAATTCGATTAGTTGGAAATCGAAGAATCGGAAATGCAACCGACTGATTTCCAGTCTAGTTCAATGTGGATTCAAAAATTTATTGAAACCAGGAAAGAGTTGAAATTGATTGAAACAGAAAGGTTAAAAAGCAACATAAGTAAAAATGCCAGTAACAAAAATTTTGAAAACATGGAATTCGATTCAAGCACTTAAGTGTTTGAAGAAGCTGGCTCATTCTATTTTAAGCATATTTTCATCTATGCCTGCAAGTCATTTTCAGAAAGGAGTAACGTTACAGACTCGCTTTGAAACCGTTTGGCAGATGATCCCAATTCAGCGTGCATTCTGAACATCTTACAATCCTAATATAAATTATTTGTCATTTAATCTGCAACAACAGAAGTCACATTAATGCTACTTTAATTTGAATTACACGTATAACTAAAACGTTTATTACTATACAGTGCGAAATGCATTTTTTAGTAGTAAATAAAGTTTTGAGTTATTAGTATTTTGTTTTATTATCTTCCCAAAAATCACAGGCCAAAATTATTTGACAACGCGTCTGTACCTCAGACATTTCTTTAGACCAAATGGCACGTTGATCCATAAAGGTTCGCCATCCCTGCCTTTTGGGTATATTTGACAAATAGGAACGTTCCGTAATTGTTTGATTTTTTTTTTTTGTAATTCTAATTAGCTTAAATTATTTTAATATCATGCAGAAGTATATATTCTGAATAATAAGAAATAAATTTCTTACGTAAAAGGGTTAACAGAATTTAATTGCAAGTTATAACAGATTCCATGTAATGCTAATTAAGAAGAGTATGAAAGTTTATAATGTAACAGATGATTAAAACAATTAACCCACGTTGAATCTGTTCTTGTAATAAAATTAAAAGTAGGAGAATTTGGGCTGCTTTTTAATATTGTAATACTACATCAGTATCCGGTCATCGTTTCTTTTAAATAAAAATAAACGTTTAAATTAATAATTTCTAATTTTTTTAATGAAAAATCCATGTTTCTTGTTTAAACGCAAAAATACTTTCTTTGTTTTTTATCCATTGATATCTAATGTTTTGACTAACTTGTCTAAAATAATAAACTAGCTACATTAAGCAAACTGGAGTTATTTCTTATACAACAATACAGTTCAAAGCCCGAAATAATTGAAACCAAGGGGTAGGAGATAACATAGTTTTAGGGCAGGATACTGGTTCGTTCTCTTTTCCCTTTTCAGCTTTTTTAAAATGTGAATCATAATTCAGAGTAAATGTAAAGGTTTCTTTTTATGGAAAATTTCTGGAAAACACAGAATTAAAAATTCATGGCACTGCTGTGTATAAAAAATAGAAATTAAAACGGGCAGTAAGTCATTTTAATTCAGAGATTATCAAAAAATTATTAACCTTAGAACGAAAAGGAAAATTAAGGAGAATAACTATATACAATATTTATTTAGAAGAGATAAAAATACAGAAAAATGAAAAAAAATTACTCTTTTTTTTTTTTTAACTATTATGAAACAAATATGAGAGAAACGGTTTTAACACTATTTCATAGGCAAAAACTGGAAGACTTAACTCCTTAAGAAAAAGGAGGAAAAAAAACTCAATTATTGTAAATACTAGGGTTTTTCTTCAATACACATACTGAATTATTAAGAGACTTGGATCGTATTCAATATGAATTCTGATTAGAATATTTCATAATAAGCAACGAGTATCAATATATCATTTCAAAATGATTTCTTCTCCTTTCTCCTAATATTCGTTTTTTTTTTAAACATTTATACAAAAAAAATCCGAAAGGTTTACTAACATTTTTGGCTGCTTTCATCATTAAATTTATAAAATTGCAAAGGATAAGGCGAACGATCAAAAATTCTCTATTACTAAAGTAATAAGAAATTGTTTGAAGCTAAAAATTAGATGAGCTGACAAAATTGATAATTTTAATATTTTAAGGTTAAGGAATTTAATGTGTTTAATATTTTTGGTAAGGAAGAGGTCAGAATTTTAATATTAACAGAAAACAAGTCATCCGAAACAAATTAATAATAAATTCAGAAAGAAGGCAATTGGCAAACATTAACGATACGCATAAGATAGATAATTTTTTTAAAAAAACTGTTTTTAACACACTACAGATTACATCGCATCTATAAGCGTAGCGCACATACATAAAAAATCATATTTTTGAGTACAAATACTATTATTTTGAAAACATGTTTTAAAAGAATTTGCTAGTTATAGCGGCCTTGACATCAAAACCGTAAACACAATTCCAGCTGTCTCTGCTTCTTACAAGAGCTAAGTTGCCACGTTTCAATTCAATTACGACATGCTAAATTTTTTTTTCTTTCACTTCTGAGAAATGTATTCGTATATTTAATTTGATAAATTTAAAAACATGTTACATGTAGAACAGCAGTTCAATTAATAGAATTATTCTCCAGCACACGTATTAGTCTTCCCTCTTTTACGTATCTTTTATTTTTCTTTTGTAGACTTTAAATACAAATTAATAACTATTTGAAGAAAAAATATTGAACATCTTCAAATTAATAATATCTGGAATCTGCCGCAGTGAAATGAATAATAGCA
Organism: Argiope aurantia; assembly: GCA_026543865.1. NCBI lineage: Eukaryota > Metazoa > Arthropoda > Arachnida > Araneae > Araneidae > Argiope > Argiope aurantia. Next base: position 125,980 of record JAPMOR010048405.1, on the reverse strand, counting down.
CAGCTCGTATTACTTGCATTACTTTTTAAGTTAACAAATAAAATAAGGATAAAAAGTACTTCTGTTGTGCATGGAAAGTCAGCCATCTCATTAACTGTATTGCGCCTTCTTTTATTGAAAAAATTTAAGACAAAATAAACATTGCAATTATTAATATAGAGCACATGGAAATTAAAATTCCATTTCATAGCTTCCAATCTTATTAAAAAAACATACAGTGTCTCACAAAAGTGATGGGACACTTGTGCTTTACAAAAGGAAACTGTAATAAAATAAATAAATAAACATGTACAAAACTTTTTTGGGTGTGTTTCATATTTAAAGTTAGTAACAATTATTACATAACATACATTTTGTCAAAATGTTAGAATATTAATTTAATAAAAATACAATTGTTTAGAACGGAGCAAAAAATGGTTCACGTAAGTGATGGGACGCTTACTTTTTCATCAAATATTTATCCAAAAATTTTACTTTTTAAAAGGTTTTAATATTTTGTTGGATTTCCTTTTACTTTTAAAACATGATTTAATCTTCTTGGGATGGATTCGGCTAATTTTTTTGTGATTTCTGGAGTGATTTTACGCCATTCTTCTTGAAGAACCGATTTTAATTGTTGTTTTGAAGAAATGGTGTGTTTGCGAATTCTTGATTCCAATTCTTGCCAAATATTTTCTATGTGATTTAAGTCTGGAGATTGTGGTGATGTTTTTATTATTTCAGGACAGTTATACAACAGCCAGAGTCTAACGTTCAAAGCAGTGTGCTTGGGGTCATTGTCCTGATAGAATTTAAAATCGTTATGAAGGTTCAATTTTCGTGCTGAAGATTTCAAATTTTGCTTTAAAATGTCAATATACTTGTACTGATCCATTATACTGTCAATATAAACATGATTACCAACTCCAACAGACGATATACACCCCCATACCATAACTCCTCCACCACCATGCTTTACTGTTGGCACCAAGTTCTGTTTGCGAAATTCTTCCCTGGGATTTCTCCACACCAATATTCTACCGTCGGAACCAAATATATTAAATTTACTCTCATCAGCAAATATAACTTTATTCCAGTAATCAGAATTCTTATTTATGTTGGATTTTGCGAAAGCTAGTCTGAGTTTTCTATTCTTTTCACTTACGAAGAATTTTCTTCTGGCTACTCTACCGTGATATCCAGCAGATCGAATTACCCTTCTAATAGTCTCAAGATTAACAATTATTCCATATAATGCTTTTCAATCAGCAGCAACTCTAAAAGAACTCTTTCTTGGATTTTTTTAATGTTTAGAACGATAATTCTCTTTATTCCATTGGATAGCTTTGAGGGTCGGCCAGGTCTTCTTGAATAATATGATTCTTTTTATATCGTTTAATCATATTGAAAACTGTTGAAGGACTCAAGTTAACTGTTTCAGCAGTTTTTCTAATATATTTTCCACGTTCAATATGCAAATTAATAACTAATTTTCGAATTTCAGGCGAGGTTTCTTTTTGTTTAGCATTCATGGCTGCACAGAGCTAAAAAACACAAAAATTCCCAAACAAACTGGTAAGAAATACTGCAGACGATTTTATAAATTATTGCCAATTGCTTTTTAGTAAAAATAAAACCACCAAAAATATTTTTATTGCTTATTTCAGACGATTTTTGTTGCATATCTAATGGTGTCCCATCACTTATGTGAGCTATTTTTTGCTCCGTTCCAAACAATTGTATTTTTATTAAATTAATATTTTAATATTTTGACAAAATGTATGTTATGTAAAAATTGTTACTAAATTTAAGTATGAAACACACTCATAAAAAATTTGTGCATGTTTTTTTAATTTATTTTATTAGTTTCCATTTGCAAAGCACAAGTGTCCCATCACTTTTGTGAGACACTGTATGTTTTTACGTTGTAAATATCAGACTATTAAACTACTATTAAAAAGATAAAACTCTTATACCCTTGAATACTTATTGAATGATTGCATTTTGCATTTAAAATCATTTTCTTTTCACTAATTTAACTACCTTTTCGAATAACTAAGTTTCTAGTAATTACTAAAAATATCAGCAATTTTCTCGAATCATTCATATAAAATAGTCATCGTATTTCCAGCAAAAAGGCTCGTCTCTACGCACGTTTAGTAAGTAAATAAAATATATCCTTTTCATAATAATAGGTCCTGTTCATCAAGTTGATGCAATACATTTGGTAACTTTAACCATATTGCGAGATGCCAAAAAATACTACGCAGTTAAAAAAAAATCGCATATGCGTCCAAAAATAAGTCGTCAGTAAACAGAAAGAGAAAAAATGCACTTCAGCGCCTAGCAACTGCGTTATAGATTTCAGCAAGCATTATTCCCGGATAGGATCACTTCCATTTCGAGAGAATCCAAGGGTAGACAGGTAGAAACATTCAAAGGAGGGCACACGGCAAGACCGGATCGATAAAAACAGAACGAAGTGCTTCGGCCTCAGCCAGCAAGGGAACGAACCAGAAAGGAATAAACACGTTTCCCCAATGTAGAGGTACAACGACTGCAGCATTAGCTCTTGGGCGGGATTTCTATACATACACATCTTTCCACGTAGGCGGAAAAGCCATGGCCGACTGATTCAGCTTGGAAGCTGCCATTTTAGTGCCAGTTCCCTTTCTTCTCATTCGGCTGCCGCGAAACGAACAGTAGTTGATTAAAACGACTGCAACAACAGATGCTGCATAGTTGGAAGGTATAGAAGTTACGCCAACGTCATTACAATTAAAGGATTGAAGCAGTTAGCAAACGCCTTTATTATTTCACCATACTGGAAATAATTTGATATTTCCACTGTTAACGAAATCTAAATCTGTGATGGAAAAATAATAATACATCTGAACTACTTCAGCAGCAAAGAACTGTACAGACCATAAATTCCATATATCCTTAACGAATGTTTAATAATTTGGATATAAGGGAGAGGGTTATTCTGAATTTTAATATCACAGCTACTTCCTTTAATATTTTTAAATAAATACATTATGATTAATATGCACTATATTAAAGCAAAATAGTTGAAGTAACTGACTGATGACGAATTGGGGTACGCGTGTTCCAAAGGTAAGTGGTCATGGTAAGTTACGGTATTTTCCGAAATGATGAAACTTTTTTATGCAATTGTAAAGTTAATAATGGCTAATACATTATAAATCTTAATATTAGAATTAATAGATATTTTAAATGTTTGTAACAATGCAGATATATAAAACTTTTGTGGAAATTTAATGGATAGATAAATAGTAATATTATGTTACTAAATAATTTCAGAACGATTTAATATGTATAATACAATAAAAAACAACTTGATAACAATTAAATGCGTGAAAAACGTTAAGCAACGTGGTTTTGTATATACAGCAATATACTTTTTGTAATTTTTACACACGAACGAATTTGTATTCTTTAATCGCAAAAAACATTTTTACAAATATGTTCATATATATGTTTAACAAATCTGATAATATAAAATAGTAATATCTTAAATACAAAGTTTTAATTTTCGTAGAGGTTTTTTTTTTTATGTTCCATATTAGTCTCGCCCACTTCTGGATAAGATTCAACGTATTCATTATTTGTTTTTATTATGCATATGTTATTAATATAGTAGTTATTTTACTTGATTAAACTTTAAAGATAACACGATTATGAACCTTTGAAGAAATTGAATAATACAAAGTAATTGCTTTCTTTTATTCAAATAAAATGGAACAAAAATAATACAAGTGTGCGGTATTAACTTTTTTTGAATAACATAATCAATTTAGTATTTAATTTCTAAAAAATTCTATCACACTATCAATATTTTAATGAATTCAGAAATTGAAATGCCGTCATTTATTTACACACCCTCGTCTAGTTTATTTCAATACTACAGAGAGACGGCTTTTGCAAAATATTATTTCTAGTTCGCAATTCGTTTAATTAAATGTTTTCCCCCCCTTGAATTATAGTATTAGCAGAATCAACCAATGAAAAAGCGACTATAAGGAATCTTCTCGTCATTTAAAATTTGACTTTTCTTATATATAAAATGAAGCGGCGAAAATTGATTTAAATTGTACAAAAATTATTAAATGATTGTAAAATTAAAGGGGGAAAAATTTACATTCAGGAAGAAAAATTTATATTAAAAACCATGATTCAATGAAATTATAAATTAGTAAATATTAATAAATTTTTATACGAAAAATATTATTTTAAGAATCAAGCTAAGATTCCAGAATTAGAATTCGTATAAATTAAAGTAATTAATTCGGAAGTTGATAATTTATTTTGAAACAATAATCGATTAGCTTAATTACAATTCCTACAAATTTATTTACACTTATATCTTTGTGCAATATGTTAATAAGTTTTAATGCTCCACTTTAACTTCTTAATGTAATTTTAATGATTTCAATGAATATTTTTATCCTGAAATATATTATTTTGATCATTTAAATAATACATTTAGTCATGTATAGACAGACTATCACAGTGGAACATCCACTCATATCCTCTACTAAATCAATATCGAAGCAATTTTCCTGTTGTGCGCAGTGCATTCTGGGCAATCGTAAAAATTCTCACGAAATTGCCTGCGGGTTTAGGAAATACAGACAGGTAGGATGGAATCACCTCGTATTACTCTTTTTTCTTTGTTCTCAGCTGGCATTCTCATTGGTTGATCTGCTGAGGTTATGCTGACTAAAAACTGGAAAGTCGAGGTTTTAGCGAGCCAGCCAGATGACTGCATTCAAAACTAGTTTTTATTCTTCTAACTGAAGTGACGCAAAAGAAAAAGCAAATTACGAAAATCTTTCTATTAAAAGATATCTTTATGAAACCGTGGTAGTAAAACAACAGCTACATCTCTTTTATTCTAATTACAGAATTTTTGTTTAAAATTTTCTTCCCTTTTAAAAATAGCAATTTAAATGAGCAGACTATAAAAGAAATGATTTCTATAATATTTTAATAAGAAATGTAAGTTATTTCGAAAGATACAATGTACATAGCTTTACATATACAGGGAAAATATTTAAGTAATAAGTGAAATTATACTGTGACGTGACTCAACTGATTCTGTAAATAAAGAATTCCATTTCTGACAACAATGCTTATAAATGTACTACTTTACACACTTTCATTATTTTATACATCTAAAGGTCTATGTAACAGTTTATCAAAGGTTCATTTAGGTTTCGTTATTATGTTACGATTTCAAAATAGCCTCGAAAACAACAAGTGTTATGTTATTATCAATTTCGTCAATAATTCTGAATCGGATTTTAAATTTGTACAACAAACTTAGTCTGTCTATATAATTTTTTTGACGAACATGGAATAATATTTTCTTTTTTGCAATGTAGGCTTTTAACTATTAAATAACGAATACTCTCATCTTTCTGCTTTTTTTTTTTTTTTTTTTTTTGCATTATTAGATCGAAACTTATACACAGCTCTTAATTTCACAATCACAGCACTAATTCTTATTCTGGAAAAACTAAAACTTGCCTATAATTATTAAACGCATAAAAAAATGATTTATTTTCTTTAGAAAATTAGTAGTGCTAGCCACAAAATGCATTATTCCATCACAAATTACCTTGAATTGTAAAGTTTTTAAAAAATTGAATTCGATTTACTGTAACACAGAACTACAAATACAGTATTAAAAAACTGCCATTTTTATATTATGAAAAATGAAATTATTCAATAAGTAGGGAAGGGCACTTTTTATTTAATTCACAATTATTGGATGTATAAGAAGTACTACTGTATTATCTTTTTCTCGAAGAAAGAAAAAAAAACTCGCTAGGAAAAAAAAATGACCATTGTTATAAATAAAAAAGTTCATTGTTTAATAAGTGAAAATTGCAGCAATCATTCATCCTCATCAAATTTTTAGAAAAAGAAAAGCAATATTTTTGCCACTTAGAAACTGCTCAATAATAATAATAAAAATAAGATCCTAACAGAATACGTCCGCATTCCTGAGGCGAGTAAGCAGGAAATCGATATCCCAAGCATAAAAGCTCGAAAATAACAATCCGGGAGGACGCCATTCCCGCCTATTTTTAAAACGGGAAGATGGACGAAAATCGCTGACTCAAATATCGATCCTTAAAAACCAACTACATTTACGCTGCTGCCTCGTTTTTCGATTCCTAAACCTTGCCTTTCTAAAATGCGTTTCCCAGCAGTGCTTGTATTTAATAAAGAACATAAGCCCAATAGAAACTGTAATAATATTTTAAAATCTTGATTTTTTTAAAAAAATCTTCATAACCAATACAAAAAACTTTTGTTAATAATGTTATTACTGAAAAAAAAAATATGTTGATGTTTCGGTTTTACATGATTTCGTCGTAATGTTAAAAACACAACTAGCGGAATTATAAGACTTCAACGTCATATCCTTAAAATACGATACTGCCTGTTATAAACACAAACAATTTAAGAACAAAATAAAAACAAGTAGCATTAGGAAATCCGACTATCCATATCCAGAGACACGTCTGGTCAAAACGTGTAAAAGAATAAATAATATTCTCAGATTTTAATTTCATCACAGTTAGCTAACATTGCTTACAGAAACAGTAAAAAAAATCCTATCCGAGTGATCAGTTTACAAAAATTAAAAGAATGCCGTCCCAAGAGGGTTTAAATGTAGGAAGATTAACTAGTCTCATAGTAATCAAACATTTTGTGATTGGTGTTATTTTCGAATTCAAAATGACACACTCGCTTATAAGGAAAAATTATTATTACATCGTCTCGTGTTACATTTTCCATTCCACTTAAATCTTCAATCCATCGGGATTTTTTTTTTTTTCTTTCTCCCTAGAATAGTTGAGAAACGACTAGACAGATAACAGCTAATACGATTTCGAAATAACCTCGAAAGCAAACAAAATGCACATCCACAATGCATCAGCTAAAGGAACCGTCTCACAACATCGTGCAATGCATAAAATCCTTTCCAGCGAAGTATGAAAGAAGGGGCACAATCCTCCCCGAAGGTATGTTTTGTAAAAAAAAAGTTCGATGAGACTACTCGCAAGGTCACCTCTAACACGTCAGGCACAGCAAACAATGGCAGAAGTTCGGTGCTGAGAACATCGACGCGGTTGGGGGTCAGGAAAGGTGTTTGGGCAGGTATGGCTTCGCTTCAAGACAGAGAATAAACTATTTTTTACCCCTCTATTTTGGTCCAAGTTGATGCTCCACGGACCGTCTCACCTGGAGTTTTATTTTTAGATTAAAATATCGCTTTTTATTACGACACGGCACGAGAAATTTGAAAGATTCAAATCATTCGAAGTTTTAAATGAAGATAAAATTACACGTTATATACCTATATGAGGCTGTTTTTTTTTTTTTTTTTTTTTTCGTTTTTCGGTTAATTTTCTATTATTTAAAAGCGAAAATATAATATAAATCAGAGCGTCAAAAATTATATTAATGAATATCCAATAAACTCTATTTCATTTATTTGTATTCAGACGAATATCAATATGATCCTATCAAAAACTTGTGTTAAATGAAGCTAACAATTTCAAAATGAATTTATTATCGCAGTAAATTTTATTTATGCTTAAAATTAAGTGATATCAAAACAAATGTTTTTTTTGTTTTTTTTTTTGCCTAGTTTTACTAGAAATACGGTTTTAATTAGCACTTAACTTTCTCGATTATAATAATAGGAGTATTAAATTGTGAACTACTGTAATATTTAACTATACAAAAAAATGCAAATGCAGGTTTCATACAGAATCAGCAATAATATATAAAATGTATAAGAAATAGCCGGTAGATGAAAGTGTTCCTTAGAAAAATACAGAAGACTGTAAAAATTCTAGCTTTCTTACAGGGCAGGTTTTTATACATTTTAATACTGCTTAAACTGATCACCATATGTTCCTATTAAAAATTTATATTTTTGAGTAATCAAAATAAAGCAATAGTATAAAAAAACAGTACAAAATTAACAATATAAAAAATTATCCGCAATAGTTTTTTTTAAATAAAATTAAATTGAAACTCTATAATAAAATGATTATTTAAAAATGAAGGAATTCCATGTAATTCTAAAAATAAAATTTAATACAATAAAAAATCAAACGGATAACATTTCCGGGATCGAAGAAGGCTTGGCAACGAGTTTTCCATGTAAATATTCATCCCCATCCTACCTACCTTCCCTGCATAAAATGGACTAGCTCACTTAGAGCGAAGAATCGAGCTCAGTTTTCCTTTTGCCCTTTGAGTTCAAAGAAAACTACGAAAAGAACGATTTTCGACTGCGTTTCTTGTTCTAAAATTTTCTGAAAATAATGAAAGCTACGTAGCTTCTATAAATAAAATCGGTGACATTATTCAAAGAAAATATCAAAATATATTTTGCATAACAATGATAACAAAATAATTAAAAGAATATATGTTATCTTCTTAAAATCCAATTATAGCATTCTTTTTGTTAAGCATTTGTAAATGATGTTATATATATCAGATTTCGTCAATTCCAGAGTTCTGGTTGTCCAACTTCCAAAACAGAGAAGCAATGAATTTTTTCTTAATCGGCATTTATACTTCAAAAGACACTGCGAAGACGTAGATGAGAAATCACTGGTTCAGTAGCGCGACTTTCACTTTCTTAGTGAGAATTATAATGCTGTGCGGTTGAATTAACCTCACTTCAAGAATGGGATGTAGCCCCTGAAAAATGATGGGGCCAATTTCAATCATATTTATTCGTTAAAGCAAGGGAGAGAATTCAGTTTTTTTAAGTGCAAATGTTAGTTAAATATTCATTTAATTAGAAAATAATCGAACTTTTGTGATTTTTCTTGTCGTAACATAGGGAAAATAATCTTACATGAAATATTTAGTACCATCTTAAAATTTAAAATATATCAATTTCATTTTGGTACAATTTTCCATTCAATTGTTATTAACGTATTGAAATTAATGTTAATTTTGAACTAATTTATCACTATTTTTTTTATTTTCTATTTTTTTTAATAAACATCTTTTAATTAGGTTATTTGTTTCCAAGTAGTAATTTAAACAATTCCAGAAAGCAGGTTGTTATATATTATTTAAAAAATGTAATAGTTATTTTTTTAATAAACAGTAATTAGTGGATTCTTCTTTGTTAAACAACGCAAGATTCTGAACTACTTTGCGACTATTTTTCTTTATTTCTCTTATTTTAATTTCTTTTGATGATATTTTTATTGGCCTTAAGTTGTGTTGAAATATACTTAAAACTCAGTTTAACAAAAATAACCTTTCTAATATTTTAACATTAGTGTACAGAATTAACATTAAAATAACAAACATTAATAACTTGGAGAAAATTGATTATCGATGTCTTTTATCCCTTAGGCACTCGGATATCTTCTCCGGGGCACCATTCAAGATGGAGTATTATTTTGACGTTTTATTTTATTTTTTAATTTTGAATGTTAAAAAGAAATATCTGCACAGTGGTAAAACAAAGTAGATTAATTTTTTAGGAAATTTAATTTAAAACAAATATATATTTATTCATTTTTCAAAGCAATAAACAAGTCCTAGTATTAGATGAATAATCATGTGTCGAATTATTTTTTCGAGGGTTATCATCCGATTCAGTGAATATTCTAATTTAAATTAAGAGCAGACAAAGATTTTAGATGGCAAAAGGTTTTTTTTATATAATATAATCAAAATATAAATTAAGAGTCGTGATTATGTATTATAGATGCATGCATATTCCACACCTACTAAACAGGGCAGAATTCAATTTATGGAGATGGACTTTGAGATATGGAAATGGAATTAATTTTATGGAGATGGACTTTGAGATATGGAAATACATAGGTATGCCCTTTTTAAACAATGGCAAGACTCTAAACTACTCTATCACTACATTTTTTAAATTTCTCTATTATTTTTACAAATTATTGAACATTTTTCTAATGGCATCAAGTAGTGATTTAATGTTGCCTAAAGAGTTGGAACTTTTCCTGTCTCTGTCTGAGCGACTAACTTTTTCAAGCAAATGGAACAGGAGTTCAACGACAGCAACAGTTCCCGACTATGAGAAAGTAACCAAAATTTTGCCTGTTTTCCATAATAATCTCAGAAAAAGTTATCCCAGAAAATATAAATATATTTTCACACTATTTTAAAATTCAAACTTTTTCCTTTTTAACAATACCAATTAAATTTTTGCTCATTTTTTTACAACTCAAGGTTTTTTTTTAAAATTAATTTAGCACAGACGATTCTGGAATAAGAAATTTATAGGTATTCCTTTGCTGTGGTGCACCGTTAAGATTTTGAACTACTCGATATGATAAAAAGTTTTTTAATTAACAAATTAATTTCCAATTTTTTATTGATGAAAAATTAATGTTTTAATTAGTCCTACAAACTTTTCTTATACTTCAGATTTGTAAACAACATTTGCAGTATTAATATAACAAATGATTTTAACTTATGGGGGAAAATACTTATCGGTGGTTTTAAAATTGCCCATTTCAACTGATCTTCTAATTTACAAAAATAAGATGACGATAAAAGCAATTTGAATATTAAAATAATTTATGCAAATTTATTATGTTTTAAATGTTACACTTGGAAGGGTTTTAATCCAACGCAGTAAGATTATATCATCTAGTTTATTATTTTGCGTTATTTTAAAATCAACCCAACAATTACTAAAAATTATTCATTGGTAAGTGCTTTCCTGATTTTATTTTTCACTTACAGCCTTTATTACACGAGTTTATTGTGCATGACACAATTACTTTTTAAATGTCATAAGAGTTTTAAAAAAATAACTGCAAATAAACTAAAATAGAGAATTGCGGTACAATGTTTTCACTGTAAATTTCCCCAACAAAATTTTATATATATGTATATGTTATGATATTTTAAAATCTAATTTAAATCTTAATTAATTTCCAAATTTTTATCTTAATCCTAAAACGTTCTCTTATTTCCTGATCCAATCCACTTTTCATTTAATTAATTATGCACGCGCTCAATAAAAATGCTTATTTCTGCAAGGTCTCACGCTCCAAGTGAAGGGATAAAAATAAACCTTAACGCTTAGCAAATTCTTTTAAAGATACCTATATTTCCTTTTCCTAAGTCTACACGTGTCAAAGAAATCCTTATCCAAATTTCATTAAAAAATCACCGAGGGAAAATTTTCTGGCTCTTTTGCATTTGTATCACGATGTGAACGGGCGTCAGTTTCATCATCGCTTCGACATAATATGCCTCCTGGATGAAATAAATCGATGATAAAAATTCAAAAATGACTTCTCTTCTCAGCCACGAAACTGCTAAAAGTATGTTACTAAAAGTGCATATTATATTATATATATACACATTATGCTACTAAAAGTACATCTATACATTACTGTTTTCATCGGTTATCATTAATTAACAAAAACCATTCCTGGATTCTATTTTATGTTATTTGTATAGCTTTTCCATAAAAAGACGCTAATACATTTAACCATGTAATCATTAAAGCTTTCAATCGTGTGTGCAAATAAAGCAAACGACTCAGAAACAGAGTATTATCTTTTCATTACCAGAAATGAATAAGCAAAGTAATTTATTTTATGTTTCCTCTTACGAAAAGCTTTTCCTAATAAATATTATTCTCAAGGTAAGTGAGTAAGAGCACTTCGATTTAAGATATTTTCCCCCCTCTTAATTTGCCACACAATTTAAAATTTATGTTAACAAAAAAAAAGTTAAAGGCTATACATTTAGTTATGAAAAAACATTCAAAATGATTTCATGATCTATAAACTATAAAATGATATAGCCAATACGAAATGCACGAATGTGTGAACTTCAAAACGTTTTATTATATTTATCGTCAACATAATGCCTTTTCCAATTTGACGGATTAAATTAAAAAATTGAGAACACAGAAAAGAAAAATTAAGAACTATATTTTTTTTTCACACAATAACACTATTTAATTATAAGTGATTTTTTTTTTTTTGCTAACTAATTATTGATACAAACGTGTAAATACCTTTTTTCTTGTTTTCCAAAATTAAATATATAGTTTCTAAACAAATTATCGATTAATTTATTTAAAAGAGAAATTTATACTAAAGTATAAAAAAGATTAATAACTAATAGTATAAGCTTATAATTGTTGAAAAACTAACACATTTTTTGAAATGGTTAACATTTCATAACAGACAATAATTATGTTCCATTTTTGTAAGTAAAGAGACCTTTATATGAATTAAAACTCATAAGTCTAAAACAGCGAATTAAAAAAAAAATCCTAAAATTATTTGATGCTTTCTTAATATTAAAAAATTTACATTTTACATAAAAACTTTTGGAGAACCATTTTCTACTTTATCCTATTCCTAAAAATACAAAACAAAATAAATATTTTGGATCGAAAAAAAAAAATCTCAAAAAGGTCCAAATAGAGAGAGATTTTTCAAGAGACAAATTTAGATATAAAGCAAACATCAGATAATTTTTAAATATATATTGGCGTTTTAATACAAGAGAATATGGGACTCCTCGGTTTATAAATAACTACAACGAACCATTCCTCTTCGATAAGTGTTTGCAATAATTCTTTGAACCTTAAGTTAAATATAAAAGACATTATAAAATTCTTAGTATCATCGTTCTATCTACGTAGTAGATTTATAATGTCAAACAGCAATTGTTGATATTTTTTTAAAATCAATTATATCCGTTCGTTCTATTCTTATTGAAGACAGTTCAGTTCAGTAGACGGCAAGGATTTTTTTTTTCACCTATCCCCATATGTTTTAACCAAGCAGTTGGTTTTTATTTTAATATCTGTATCTATCTGTATCTGCACAGTGGATTTTGACATAAGCAGAAATGAAGATTTCCTTTATTGTTTCATCATCAAAATTTAGGTTCACATTCAATTAAAATAGTATTATAAAATGTACTGTTCAATAAAATGAATATTTGAAAGCCTAAAACGAACAAATAAACTTTAATGGCTTTCTCAAAACTTGGTTCCAATTCGATTTGAATATCTGTGATATGTTACATGTGTGAATATCTTTGAAATGTTCCAAATGAAATGTCCATTTTGAGGAAATCCCATAGTATTAATTATAGAAATTTCTGTTAAATATCAAAAAAAAAAAATAGTATACATTTTTTTGTTTTGAATTCTTATAGGTAGTTAAAAGTCCATTACAGTTCGGAAAAATACAAATTTGTGAACATTCGACGCAAATGTACAAAATTAGTTCCAAAAAATTAACTTTGAATTGGTTAAACAGTCATAACCAGTTTCGCTCCATATTAATTTATACAGGATAATAAGAAAATATAGAAAAAATTAAATAACATGAAATATTTTGAGATTTTTTTAATTTAAAAAAAATAATATATTCCACTTTAAAGAGTTTTTAAAAATATTTTAAATGCTTATATTTTAACACATACGCTAAAAACTTCATAACTCTAACTGAATAATTTGCAAAAATGCATAAGACGTCCACCGCTTCCTATTAAGAAACGCATTCAAACGATGTTTCACTGCCATAAGGCTCATTTTAATAATAGTTCCCAAATATTTAGGGATACTAATCAACTGATATGAAAATTTAAACCTTCGAGATAGTTCATTTTTTATGTTGAAGCGTGAAGATTAACAATCTGGTTCTAATTAACACCCAACCTTTCAAAATTCAGAAGGGGGGTACGGAAGATTCCGGGCTTATTTAAATTAAAGAATTTTTAAATATTTCTTAAATATAAAGATATACAAACAAAACCATTTGCCTATTCTAATTTTCTAATTAATTGAACAAATTCATATAAAAGCTAAAAATTCATACGACTGATGCAATTATTATACAGTTATTACAGTAACATGTTTATGAGGATTTTTCAAACTAAATTACTACGGCGAATTTTATTCTGTTTACTAAGGCTTTTAAAAGGTCTTCAAGTGACAAAAATTGTCAAAATCGAGAGAATCGACCATTTTTTACTAGAGACAGCATGCTATACGATGCAAATTATAATAATAATAAATACTATACAATAAGATACGATTGTTATTGTATAGTATTTAATGCACTTGAATATCAATAAATAAAATCATGATACTCAAAATTGGCTCAAATCAAAATACTGTAGTTTTCAATAAAGTGCATCGAAACTAGAAATAAAATCAATGATATTTCTATCCTGAAAAATATTACGTTTATTAAACCTAAAAAAATAACTTAGATGGTAGCTTTTGCACATACAGCTTCCTTAATTTTGTCTCCAATTTAAGCGAAACATTTTCTAAAACGGCGATTCGTTCAACAAAACGGTTTATAAAACGGCAAGAATAAAATGCTGTTCAAGATAGGGTTCAAGGTCTTTGCACATTTACATACGCATCTTCAGAAAATTTCTATAGAAAATGCTAAACGATAAACGTACGGCTACAAATCATAGTGAAGATGAATATTACGTCATATCTGATCATGCTACAAGAAGTATGAGAACGTAAACGAATTTTCTGGCTCTCTTATCTGCTTTAAGAAATTAATGCCCACTGATACTCATTTGAAGAAATCAACTGCTTATTAAAAATGATCAGAATTTCGGTTCAAATGAATTTTGCAGATCAGTTTCAGAATAGGAAATAATAAAAAAATGAACACAAAACTTAATTTTATTCACATGAATGAAGATACTATAATTATAAAATCAAGATACGAGTGGAAGAGTACCTAGTATTTATTTAAAGGCAATTATGATTCAAACAATTCTGAAAACTAGATGGTGTAAAATTGCAACATAATCGCAAATTATGCAAAATATTAATGTTATACACAAACATACAAGCATATTATAAAAAATACGGTTGAATTTTCAGTAGTGTAGTTAAATAATTTTTTAAAATTTAGTTAATTAGTTTTCATCAAAATCGATTCACCGTTTCTACACTGCTTCAGCAAATGTCAGATCAAATTTTGAAAACTCATATAATACCTTAAATTTTCACAAAAAGAATGAAAAATTCGATAAATTTCAAAAAAGAATCGAATTAGACTCCTTTGAAATGGTTCGGTTTTGTAGTAATAGCAAATTTAGAAATACATACTTTCGATATTGTAAAAGCAAAATGGTAAAACTGTTAAAAGTTCTTTTATTTATTTGTTACTGCTGCTGATGCCAGTTTAGATTTAAGATATATAGAGATGTGCATAAAATTATGTATTAAAAATTATTTAAATTTTAGCTCCTACATATATTTATTTGAAACGTCCCATTTAAGCAACCACTTAACTCTTTCAACTCTGCCACGCCATTGTGCATAACAAGGTACCAAAAAAAAAAAAAAGACAATCCTACACCGGAAAAGGAAGCAGCAGGGAGAAAAGTACAACAAACATCCTTCGTTTAACTTGCACGTGACCCTTTTTTGGGAACAAAGGAAATACGCTTTTGTAAACCTGCTTGAAAGATTGCTACTTAACGGTATTCTGAAGGATCTTTTTTTTCTCCGTCGTCCACTGAAAATATTTAATGATATTATCAAATTTTATAAGTAAAATCAGAAAATATTTAACGTTTTATCCAGTGAATTGATGAATTTATCATTACAATTAATATTTCTACTCTATTTTTCAAAAAAAAAAATTACGACTATTTCCAATAGGAACATATTTATCTAATGAATTGGGTATCTCGCTAATTCAGAACAATTTCATCATAACTCGATACATTGTACATTTCTGTCTTCACAAAGTATCACTACTTCAGACCTGTATTCGGATAAATTATAAAATTTGAATTCTAGCACAATATATAAAACTGAATCCTGAATTATGAGCATTAGTCCGTTATGTATTTTCACCAAGAAATCATCGGTTTTCTATTGGATTTTTTTTTTTTTTTTTTGTAGACGAGTTGGCTTAGCTATATACTGGTAATAGGTATTAATTAGTTCATAAAATGTGCAAATTGCTTTAGAAATGGTGAAATTTGATTTCCTAATTTCTCCAGTCACTAGTTACTCATAGCATACAATGTGCAAAGATTTTAAATGGAATCCATGAATTCAAGAATTCTTAGACCTCTTAACATCACTTTTTCTGAAAGTAAGTGATATTACGAAAACGACTTCATAACCTGGATGTTAATTTGATTTCCCTATTAAAATGGTCCTCTGACAGTTTCATTGACTTTAATATGAGGTACCTCAAAAAGATAGGGGCACTGAAAGAAAGAAAAAATATTTTGAACATTATTACTCCTAAAATTAAAATTTTCAAATCTAACAAACGGAAATTAAATTTCCTATTCAATTTCAATTTCCTCGACCATTCAACTGAGAATAGATAAGATAATAATATCTCACTTCTTTGACAACAATGAAACATGAACAAAAAAATGATATAAAAAACGTCCGAGGAAATTTGGGCTGATATAGTTGTTATAACCATTACAAAAGTAATTATAAACGAATTGCAATTTTCACGAACTATATCAAAAATTTTCACCAACTATCATAGTCATGATTCTATAACAGAAAAAATAATTCTTTAATTATCTGGATGTATTCTAATCCAATTCCTGGATGTATCTAAGTCCAATTCCAACAAATAATTTAAGAGCACTGTTTTTTTTTTTTTTTTTTTTTCCTTCCCCGCTCTCTCTCGTAAGCATACCTAAATATTCAAAACCTAAAGACTCGAAAGGTTTACAGAATTGCGACGCCAAAGGTACAGGTATATCAAAACAAAACAAAACACGTTTGAAAAAGGGAAAGAAAGAAGTCATTTTCCACGCATTTTGCCCGCAGGAGTCCCAATACGTCTCGTGCAAGCGATTCACGTTTCAAGAGTTCATTGCCCCGTAGAAGGAGCGAAATGCACTTTTGAAAAGAAAAAGAAAGAAACGTCCAACCAACCAGAGGTGGCCTACTTCCGATACGCCGCCTCCTTACCCTTTGTCCACTTTCAATAAAAGTTTGCGAAATACTGAGTGAAAAAGGGGCAAACGTTAAGAAATTGCGCAAACACTCTCAGTTCACTGTTACCGAATCAACATGACTCACAGGGGAATGGTGACATCGCCTGGGATACATGACAAAGCTCACTAACAAACACGATATCTATTTATAATCGTGTTATTTTCATATCTTTATATCAGAAAATACTGGAACACATTTTTTTTCAGTAACATATCTTTTTAATTAGATTTATAATCATTTAAAAAGTCTCAGTCCGAGTCTTGCAACAGCTAACAACCTTTTTATATATTCCTTTGCATTAAATTCAAAGGAAGGTTTTAACAACAGATATAATATAAGTATTTTATATATTTTGTTTTCAAACCTCATTTCCGTATTCACACAATTTATCACATTTTTTAAATCCAGCGCAAAGCGAATTATGATTGTTAATAGAAATTAATATAACGATTGTTTGTGGAAAATAAACGATTTATTCAGCAGCATCTAGATCATAATGCCATCAAAAATCATAAACAAAGGGGCTGTTTTTGCTATACTTTTTTAACATTTACCCAGAAGAATGTATAATAATATTAATATTTCTTATGCACTTTATAGTGTTAAATAATGTCGCTTATTGAGAACATTTTACACAACTAAATGTAATACAAACCTGATCTTTTCTTTTTAAAAGAAAGATGAAAAGAAACACTAATTTAACTTACTTCATTGATGTCTTCATATTACCAAAGAGAAGTAAATCCACCAGGTTACCTGAGATTGTTCAGCTCCAGTTAGGAACTGGTATATTGTTCAGCTCCAGTTAGGAACTGGTATATCCAAAGAATCGTAGTATTATCCAAGGGTGAAGTGTACATCCATTATAAATAAGGAATATTCCACAAGGTTGGTAGTACACACGCGAAATGAATTTTATCACTTGATAAAGTAATCCAGGGGAGTAGGTAATCCAAAATCGAAATTATCCAGCGGTTTATCCTATGAGCGTGAACACATATATCCAGGTATACAAATCCGTTTAGCACTCACTGTGTGTTGTTTTCACTTTATCGCGCATCATACACATAAATCTCTCCACAACACATGCAGAAGATATTTATTCTACCCATAAGGGCGATGTATATATGAGCAGCAGAACTTAATAATCCACAAAATACAAAATGAACATAACGTGTAATCCTAAAAAAGGAGTTACTTTCTACAAAGACTAAATGAAAAAAATAAAAAATAAAAATCCAAAACAAACTGAAAAATAATAAAAACATAATAGTTTAACTCAAAGGGAAAAACCGTTCCAAATAATCAAGTATGTTAGTATATCCATCCTATATCTCCCAAGTTGCAAATACCAAGTTATTTATTCAGATACAAAATTATAATTCTGAAGTTAATAATTTTTATATTTACATCGCAATTTTAATTAACAAAAGTGTTCAATACCCATGAATATAAAATATATTAACACATAACAATTTTTTTTTTGATTAATTTTGAGTTAAATCTGCAACTCTGGAGACACAGAACTGTAAAACAAAACTGAACATAACAATGCAAAAAAAAAAATAATAACAACAAAATAATCAATTTGCTTTAAAACAAAGTATTGTTACTGGCAAATTTAAGAAGCATCAAGTATTTTACTCTTAGTCCCATTTCATGTTCACTTAAGAACGACACTGAATTATACCAAGAGATTTAATAAGATGAAAAGAAACTGAGAGTAAATATTTAAGTTGAATCCACACAAATGACAAGCAGATAACTCAAATAAGAACATGCCTTTTATCGTCCAATTTTTTTCCCCTTTATAATAAAAGAAAAAAGTTTTAAATTACTGAAAATTATATTAGTTAAAAATAAATAAAGTACATATTTTATATTAATTAAGAAATATCACTAAAAATCAATACATTTAAAATATACGCATGTGCTTTGAATACCAACAAATACATTTTTTATAACACAAAACAAGATTCGTTTTATATATAATAAAACACTATTCGGAATTGTCCGATAACAAACATCAAAATAAAATGTTAAAAATAAATCATTGGCTTACTTCTTGTTACTTCTACTTCCTGAAGTGACCAATTTATAAGAACGTCCAGAACAGAAACTAATGTAAGAAAACAGCCTAGTTACAGAAATTCAGTTTTGAATGTTAGGCTAAGATAAAAGCAGGGAGATCGGAGCGTACAGAACTATTTATTTACAGATGATTGCTGCGAAAGATAAAAGTTTTAGCTGTCTGCTTTATGAGAGGAACATTTAAAGAATGCCCAGTCAAAATACACAGTCGCCCTTTGACAGCACGCCCCTTTAAAGGACAGCAGGAAACTGACGCTTCAATGCGGAGTGGCGCGGTATGTAAGTAAAATAAACTTAATAACTAATAAGCGAGCAGCGACATTTAATATAAACTGTTTTACGAAATTCATTTTTAAAGTAATTTTTGTAGCTGACATGAAGAGTTGGGGCAGAATAATTATTTATAATTTACATGAGCATGGAAGAGTTTGTAAAAATTTCCAGACTAACAGACCACTTGTAAACAAAACAAGTATTTTCATCTTTTAATTCGTTAGTTAAAATGATAAGTTTTAGAAATTTTGAATTAAATAAATGCCCTGGATTGAAATATGAAAATCAAGACAGCAGCAACAAGGGTGTCCTCTCTAATCGTATCTCCGCAAATTATTTCTAAGCCGTCAAAAATAAGCATACACATCCAGCTGAAAAAATGCTCTAAATGACGTAAAGTAAGTTGTTTATTTCAATATAATTTCAAATATTATATATGATATCTGAATTCTATAATCGTCACCAATTCTTATTAATCATATTTAGTAAAATATTTTTTAAACATTAACATTCAAAACAAACGAATATCCACTCTTTTGTGATTAAAATCGATCGAGTTAAGCAACTCTATATTTAAAACCATTTCTAGAGGCCGCATAGATGAAAGATCCGTCGACCAACGCACAGCACTTTTTCGATGTGGCTCATTCATTGGATTGGCATAATAGAATTTAAAGTTTCATGGGTCCATAAATTTTGATCACAAGATTTTTCGTTTAAAATGTCAGTGTGTCAAGAATATTTTATTAAATATGATTAAAAGAACTTGGGTACTAATTAAAAATTTCAATTTCGTAATTTTGTTCAAAAGCATATTTATTAACTCAAATGAGAATAAAATATAATTCTTAACGTCATTTAAAGCTTTTAACCAATACGAAACCTGTCTATCTTTAATAATTTAAAAAATAACTATTGAGCTAGGACTATGATTGAAGTAGATAACATACTTCATGAATGTTGCATTTTATAAAAAATAACTACTTAAATTTAAAAAATATCTGAAGTCGATAAACGTTTTTGAGCTAAAGAGGGAGATTTTTTTTAATAATATTAGAATAATCTGATGATATAAATTACCAGCAGAAGTTTGAATTCTGAAGAATCTGCCTTCCCTTTTTGATAATCCATTCTAGTATGAACAGTAAATATTTTATACACTTATTATACTTATAACAAAATAACGATGCCAAACACAAATGTAGGGGAGTATTTCCAATAAACATAAAATTTTTACACTGCGATATATTTTCACGAATGCACTATAGATTAGAGACAGCAAGATCCGTTTCTTAATAGCCAAATTTTAACTTTTTTTCGGTTAACGAAGACAGCAAAAAAAAAAAAAAAAAAAAAAACTTTTACTCTTTAACCTATTGCCCTGTTTAAGCGAAATATATATATTATCTTTAGATCTCTCGAATTATTAAGGAATCCCCCATCCCTATTTCCTCTCTTCCCTTAATTAAATTGTTCTCAAATCATATTTTATACCATGGATCGTAATCATAACAAAATATTAAAAGTATACCTGGTTTCCTTCTAGTGGAGTGATATCGAAGGTCGACTGTGCAAAAGGGAAAGAAAGGACTATTTTAGCGAACAAGAAAGATTGATTATTGTTAAGCGAAAACGGAAGCTTGGATTAAGACAACTGTTATTTTAAGAAAAACTGGAATGATAGGAAACAGAAAGGTACAAGATAAAACAGGAACTTCGAACTTACCCATAACGTGGTGTGCGACCGGCAGTATAGGGCGCTGGTGCCGGTCGCACTAGAGCATCATCTCTCTCGTGGATGTAAATGGCCGAAGATGATGTGCTAGAAGCAGGAGGTTGATAATAGTCTGTTTTTAAAGTCCGATCGTCGATTTTGTTATCCGCATTGTGTGCCTTGGAAGCTGACTTGATATCGATGAATGCAACTGTTGCGCAGAATCCACTTTCTTCTTCCTTTTGGGGTAAAATTTTCACACTCTGGACTTTACCATACCTGAAACACCAACGAGCAATTCTAGTATTTTACTTAAGACATTAGAAATAAAAAACAAACCTTTCTCTATATCTACTATCCAGGCATAAAATTCTCATATATAATGGGAAATCCAAAATGATTGAATACTTACATACAAAAAATAATTATTGGCATATATATTTATATGACAATCAGAAAAATAATGAGAAAATCTCTTCCATCTATCTGCTATATCATTTTGACAGAAATTTGGGAAAAGTAAATCGTTCTTTAAAAACATTACTGAACATGGCATAGAAGAAAAAATATTCCCTAAGAATTAAACCCTTTTTTAAAGCAGTATACGATTCACTCATATGTACATCAGCTTCTGCCATAACTGAATTTCAGAAGTTATCGATCAGAAATGAGTATCCCATGAAATAGTTTTTATACACTCAGATTATTTTCGAGTTGAAAAAAATATTTTTGAAGGCAATTTTTCATTCAGTTCTTGATATACAGTAATTCCAAAATCTTGTGCTTCTGATGGTAATACAACTCTAATATTTTAAGAATTGAAACATCAATTAGATTTTCGACTAATTAGAATTTTGATTTTATTGAAGAAAAAATTTCCTTTTCAGTTGTTAGTCTTCCAAAGGCAACTGTAAAGAATTCTGACAAAAAAAAAATGTCAGTGACTGAGAATTTCACGTGCTATTAAATTAATCGTATTTTTAAAATCAAAAATTAGGAAGAAGAGAGCTTTATTTTAAGAATATTTTTAAAAAGCTGTGAAATAAGAAAATATTATAATTTTTTAGACACTAATAGTCTTCGAATATTCAAGGATACAAATTTGAATAATATTTATACAAGTGTTAATTAGAATACTATTTTTAGAAATTATATCTGTCTTTTATAAGATATTATTGATTACAAGATTACAGAATATTTTTAAAGAACTTCGCAATATATTAAAGCCTAAAAGTACAAAAATAATATACATAAAAAACACTTGCTAGAAACAAGCCTTTAACCAGCGCTAAAAGTAAAATTGGGAAAAAACACAAACAATCGAAAACAATGCAAGAACGAAATGGAAATATATGATTTCAAATATCAAATTATAAATTATTTCATACACTTTTCTGATATTTTTTTAATGTCTCTGCAATAGAGATATTATACAAAAGAATGGTTAACTATGAAGCATCTGATGGAAAACTTCCCAGTACTTCCATATTAGCATTTAGTAATTATTAAAACTTAAAATTTCACTTATCGATTATATAAACGTACAAATGCCTACAACGATTCAATTTTTTAAAAAAATGTTTTTAAAAAAAGAGACGAAACAAATTAATTTTTTCTTTGCATGAAATATGTAATGTTATAAGAGTGTGTCGTTCCAAAGTCATTATTGATTTATGATGTGACACTATACTATACCATATATCTTTCAATAATAACATTTGATAGTGCTTCAGAATCCACAATGAACATATACAACAAAAGAACCGTTAACATATCTGATATTTCTTCTCAAATTTATTCACAATTCATTTATAAGAGACAAGATAATTATAAAAACTCATTTTTGGCCTATGATTCATAGAGACTTATGTTAGCAATAACCGAGTTATTTGGCTGCATTTTTCATTTACAAAAGGATACCAAAAACAATAGTTTATTAAAACAAAAATTGCAAAAATAATGAAATACGGTAATGAAATGCAATGAAATAGTCAAAAAACTAAACGACATATTTTAATAATTAGCATGAACATACTCAAAATGCGAGGGCACACATCGAAAAATTGAGTCTGGGAGGACCGGGTAGTATACTTTCTGAATATTTATTCAATAAAACATTAATGCACAATATCCAGCCAATTCTAAATAAGTTGCCTTCAAACTTTCAGCATAGTTTATATATTATTAATTGGTCACTAGCCCTGAGAGACATGACAGCGCTCTCGGTAAGGTGTTTCCTTAGTGCCGACGAGGTTCGAGTTCAAACCTGTACAATTTTTTTTTTTTTAAATCTTCCAACAATATTTCAAATTAAATTAATAGTTTCGTATACATAGTTTCAATTAATATATTATTCATTTTTCTGTAAGAAGATAAAAGAATTGAATAAATTATTTTTATTCATTCACCCAATATTGAATTAAAATTTAATCTTTAAAAGTTAAAATAATTATAACTGTTCCATTAAATAAATTACATAATGATCCTTTTAAAATCAAAAGTTTTAACTTTTTAAATATAATATTCAGAAATTTATTCGAGCTCTATAAAAAATATTTTTTCAAAAATTAAAGAGAACAGTTAATTTACTAACTATTTACGCAAACGGTAGAAAGCAGATGTTAAATAGTCAAATGCTTCAGCAGAGGGTCCAAAAATTTAATAAAAACAATACAAATCAGAATATAAACGAAGAAAATTTTACCGAAATGCAAGAGCATAAAGCGGAAAATTTTCGATATAACGAACGGAATGAGATAAATGATGTAAGTGTTTATAAATTAAGCTATACTTTGAAATTCTTCGGCAAGAAAATTCTACAAGAATTGAATAAATTCTTTTCAAAATTTCTAATGTTCTAGAAACTAACAAGTTCTAGGGAAAAACCTGCCAATACCTTCCAGAATTTTGCTGCTATTAGAAACTCTCATGCTGTTCTTTAATTGATTCAATATAATGCAATTTAAAATTTTCTGAAGTGGAAATGTTTATGAATGCAGATAATCAGCGACTGAAGATGAAGTCGCGTTGTTATTATTATATAGTAATGCATCAATGTTAAAATATATTTATTACAATCAAGGATTGCTAAGTAAAAATAATGGATTGTATCAGAATCCTCAGGTTTCATTTCTTAAGAAACAATGTTCACAGATGAGCAAATTTTAATATGTAGAATAAATATCTAGAATTATTGAATAAATTTATTTCAGATATAATTAAAGATAATATTTATCACAATTAAAATTATATTTATGTCTATGAGTTTTCAAATAAATTTTAATATAACTTTAAAATATTTTTTAAAACTGAATAATAATTATAATTCAGGTATTGTATGAATGAATGTTTAATTTAAATAAAATATGAATAGCATATTAATTGAATCTTTTTGAAAATAGTTAATTTGAAATAATTCCGGAAAAATTAAAATGATAAAGGATCGAACTCGAACCTCGGGATACTAAGCTAATGCCTAACAGAGGCACTGTAGGACGCTCAGAGACGTGATATAGCTAGTATATAGTTTATATATTAATCAAATTATTATAGTCTGTGTATTTTCTGTAGACGGTTCAAGGTCACATTTTCTAAACGATTATTGGTTGTCTGGTACCAGTTATGCGGTAGAAAATGTGACCTTGAACCGCCTACAGAAAATACAGACTATAGTATATAAGCTAAGCTGAACATTTGAGGGCCAGTTTGTAAAAAATCGCTCTCTCCTTCGCTTTAATATTTTAATAGATGAACATTCTAAGTATGTACTACCTTTATGTCAGATCTCATCCCGAATTAAATTTTCCAACCCTTGTCAAATAAAAAAACAATAAATCCAATCTTCTATCTAGTGGAATTGTCACGTAAGTACCAAAATATATAATTACAATTTTGTTGAATTAAGTTGTTAAATGTCCATTTGAAACATATGTATGCTCCTGAATATCGGACATGACAAATCAAGCGGCGCAAGGAAGATGGAAGAGTTACAATATCTGTTTTTCCACGATTAAATAAAGGTTATTTATTTGTGAGAAACTTTAAATTTGTACTAACAAAAAAACACCTATAAAATAAATAGACAAACTCTAAGGGTACTTCAATTGGGCAGGCAACAAACGTAAATAATACAAAACAAATGTAAATATGAAAAAAACATTTAATTTTTTTTCAATCTCAATAAAAAAAAAATTAATTCCATTTAAATACGTGTAATAAATGAAAAATTACATCATGAAATTTCAATTCGATGTCTTATTATTCTCAGAAAACTAAACTTTGTCGAAATATGAATATTAAATATTTTTCTGCCTGACTGACATTTTTACTTTTCAAAAATTATGTAGATAACGATTAAAAAAAATTTCTACCAGGCATTCCTTTCTGTGAAATAATGCTTATGTGGGTTTATAAAAATTATATTTCAATAGGGGGAAAAATTAAATATTTTTCGAAGTTTAAGCTCTTTAAAAGAATTTATTACTGGCCTAATTAGATTACCTTAACATTCAACAGCTCACTGCATTTTTAATGCCTATAATTTTCCTACGTAATTTCACTTCTCAGTTTAACAACTTTTTTTTAAAACGAGGAAAATCGACGTTACAACTTCACCATCTTTCCGGCCAAATAATAGAATGCAAACACTGTAGTATGTTTTAGATGAGCCACCCAATAATTTAAAGAAACAAAATGACAGTTATGCATTTTTTCCATATTAAAGTATATAATTCAATACAATTTCATTGAACTATTTCTACGATTTGAATAGTAGTCATTTTAAAAAGAGTGAAATTTCTTTCAATAGGAGAAACCTTCGAAATATACACAGTTTACATCAAAATAAAATTATTTACATATTATACATTTTCGGTGTCTATTGGCCGAGTTATTCCTTAATTTAAAATACGATATTTAAATAGTGTATGAAATGTATCGAATATTTCTTGATTTCTTGATCAGAGATTAGTAAACTCTTATTTTCAACCATTTCATGATTAATAATAATATATGTATATGAAATGTATCTAAATATTATATATGTAATGACATCTCTAATTTAATTTAAATCTTAGTTTATTGTTCTTTTATCTTAAATTTCCTTATATCACTTAATTTTAAAATTTTCTTTGTTCGTAATCCAAATCCCAGTTTCATATTTAAATATTTCTAACATGCTCTAAAAAGTTAATGATCATTGCAGTTTCTCAACTGCATCCGAGAGATGGGATAAAAATTTCTACCACCAACGCATTCCTTTCAAAGATACCCATGATTCCCCTTCCTAAATCAATACGTGTATAAAAAAATCTTTTAAATTATCCCTCTAACTAAAATTACTAAGGCAGAAACTTCTCACACTTTGCTCTTGTGTCGCGAAGTAAACAAACGTCATCTTTTTATTATTGTTTCTCCCCGTGTACAAATTATGCCTTTCGTAGTTAAATAAGAAGTTCATTCAAAATTTGTATTCTCTTTTGGCCACACATCTGCAAAATTATAAATGACTCAAGCATTTATCAATCATGAATTGTTTCAATTCCAAAATGTTATGTCAATATAAAAACATGTTTAACTCTCATCAACAACAGACAAAAAAAAAATTTTAAACTTTAGGAAATCCTATGCCACTGAGAAATGGCGAATTATAGTATTCATACAATACTATTATTCGATAAATAAAATGTATACTGCAATGAATACATCTCTAAATTTATTTCAGATTAATAATAACAGTATCAATTTCATTCCATTTTTTTTTATCAGGACAAATTTTACTATTCCCCACGTTATTTTGAGGCGTAGGTAAGTGATCATAACGATGTGCTAGTTCAGAAATGTTTGTTACATTAATCTAAATCATTTATTGCCGATGAATCCGATTTCTACCATTCGGACTACAGTGACAGTAACGTTTTTTACAATCTAATATCTAAAGTATCGTAGTAAAATTTGTAAATACTTCTGAAACATATATGGTAGTTTCCTCCAATCAACATTAGGTAGATAGGGGAGAGGGAGGAACGGGAATGTTCAAGGACAAGAGGAGTTTCCGATGTTATTTAATAAATCACGCCACAGGCAAGTTTTCGCGTTTATCTTTGCGACGTAGGGATGAGAATTATTATTCAGTTGAATTCCAGATGGTAACCCTACTATAGCAATTATTAATACTGCTTATTATTTGTTGGGGAAAAAAATTAAAAATCCCTGAAATAATATTGAATAAAATATTAACATACTTAAGTCAAAATTTCACCTATACGATGAAAAAACGAGCTCGACTAGAATTTAATAACATCACAATCCTGACTGCGAAAAACTTCAAATTTTTAACAATTTTTGAATTAGCAAAATTGTTTTTATATTATTCAAAAAAACTAAACCAGTCCTAAAAATAAATTTTAATGATTCACAACGGAAAATTCTCCATATGTGCCCCCTCCCCTCTCTCTCTACACAGACAAAATTATAACGAAAAAACGAACAAGCACATCAATTTATTAATCAAAAAATTCAATGTATTTTTTAATTAAAAATATAAATTAAAGAACTTCACGTAGATACAGCACGTATTCCATAACGTATTCTTTACGTTACAGACACGCCCTTCTTAAAGTGTTTGGATTCATGAATACTCACAGAAAGAAACAAATTTTACGTAAATGTAAAAATAGCGCACATATTGGAAAAATAATGCACTGATTAGAATGTCAAAATATAAAAATCGAAAGAAAAAGAGGGAGGGGGAGTTAGCCTCGTTATATTTAGATATATATTCCTCTACATGAATACTAATTACATGTACAATAAAACCAAATTTCTTAGATTCTAATATATTCGTCGCTTTGCAAAGCTTGGGTGCCAAGGACCTATCAAAATAAGTTTTAATTTTACGGCATAAGGATAAAATTACAATTGACATATATTTTAGAAAAAATTACAAACTATTACGTGTGACTACGTTATAACAAATCTTTAAAGAAAATATATATTGGAGTTTATTCCAAGAATAGATAAGAAAAACTAGAGATCTCGCTTGGGAAAGAAATTCTTTTCAGCCAGGCCTGTAAGAAAATGTAAAAATACAGCTTCGTTCTAAATTCATTTATTCAGAAAAAAGTGCTGAAGAAGTATTGCTCGAAATACTAGTTATGCTTTTGGCAAATATTCAAGTTTGAAAAGACGGGGGAAAAAAAGAGAAATCCAGTCTGGTGATTAGTAAGTTGCACCTTGAACTGTTTTTACAACTGGAATAACCTGATATGCCGCTGAGGAAAACTGGTGGTTGATTAGTTTCCTATGTAATGCGTTTGGAACTTTCCCTCGCCGTCTCCACCTGGTACAAATCTCAAGAGAGAATTATATATTGCGCTACTGCGTTCAATTTCTATTTTAAAGAAATTGAATTCGAGAACATTTCGAAAAGTCGTCTCAAAAATAATTTTAAAACTTGTGAATACTGAATTGTAAAATATCATGGAATGGTAAATTAAGATTTGTAATATCTCAAGTTCTATGTTCTTAAGAAACAGGCACAGGCTCTTCACAGTACAATTCTCAATTATATTTTAATTCTAATATTTTATTAATTATCTCGAAATGCCTCCCGACAATTGTGAAAAGAAATGCTTCAAAATATAAATTATGATATAACATTATTATAAATTCCTCACAACCATCATAATTTCTCCTATTTTTCTTTAAAGTTATAGAACAATAAGAACATATCGCCAGATATTTTATCAAATCTATGTTTCTTTTTCGCATTAAATCTTTTCTACAATCACAAATACAAGATTTTTAAATTTTTAACCTCTTTAAAGTGCTATTATTATACACCTAAATGGCATGATGATAGATAATATCAATTGGCAATCATGAAAAATTTTTAGCACGACTTGACTCGAGAGTTTGAGTAAAGTCCCAATTCATTAATTCGCTTTTTATTCAAATAACCCATCTCGAGAATTAATGTAAATATTGTTCCACTAAAAAAATAATTATAAAAGGAGTGTTATTTCAGATTAATATGATTGGATAATAGTCATTCCATATAATTTTTTTTCTACGACATGATTCTTTAAAGAATTGCGATTTTTCGAGATAAGGTTTTAAAATCATTGTCTTAAAGGTGATGTGACAAACGAGAAATATCTGACAAACTGATAAAATAAATTATTTGTCCTATACAGAATTTAAAAAATTCGAAATCTTAAATGTATAACTTGATTCTGAATATCCAACGATTATCAGGAAGGACAAAAATTTCTATTCAGTACAGGTGCAGACAATCGACCATTTTCAACGATTCTTTCTCGCGCTTCCCTCTATAGTAAATCCGGGATATAGAATACGTACAGAGAAGAAAAAAAAATCCCAACCAATAAAAGTCGGGGAAATACTAAAAGGCCCTTTCTTATAAGAACCATCATCCATTGCGTGCATTGCCTAAAATTGCTGATCGGCTGCTCACTCCCGGTCACACTGCAGGCAAATAAAAAATATCAAGCAGTTTCTCCTGGTAGCGTAAAGGTCACCTCTACAAATCATGCGCTCGCTCGAAAGAGAATCAGTTGATCATTGCCCTCACTGGGCCTCTGTTTATCTCCGACTGCCAGCCAATAGGAACACAGGGCGAACGCTCTAGGCTCCGCCTAGTGAAACCTGCGCAACCATTTGCCCAGCCCTTCTTTTTTTTCCCCTTTCTTTTTTTGTTACTTATTCAGATTGCAGTGCATATACACATGCAGGCATGATCAATGGACAGGGGAACAAAACACTTGAATAGCATGGCCGGGTCTAGAATTCGATGCGGTACATCAGGTTATTTTTTTTCCTTCGCCGTTTTATGAAGAATTCACGGGGAACGATAATTCAAGATTTCTTAAGAGTCGCAATAAATGAGTTTTATTAAGTGGCCAATTTACGTCATTTCTTGAAATGATGAACATGAACCATTTGCAGATTAAGCGCCCAGGAAACAAAGTTTATATACAATATTTGTAAATTTGAATCTAAATTGCGATAAGACACAATCTTAGAGTAAAAACAAGTTATATTTACAACACACAAAAATTTATGAGTTACTATATATGTTCTATATTAAAAGTTAATTTACTTCAATAAAATTAAATATACAACATGAATTTATTAAGATAATTTGCATTATCGAAACCGACGAGAATGCATCTTAAATGATGTGACATTTATGTTTTCTTGTATTATATTCTTCGAATGAGTTTTTGCAATTTTTAAAACACTTCATTGAATCAATACCGCTTCACTTTCTTGAATTAATACATCTTTTGACTTAATTATTATACAAATATTTTTCTATAATTTTTTCACTACAATCGTGATTTATTCACCATTTATAACGGTTAATTTCCAATAATAAAACGACACTAAATGGCTTAAGACAATTTATACGAATTCAGATTAACAAACACATGAAAAAACATCAACATAATAAAGATACGGAAATGTAATAATTGCTTTTCATGAAATACTCACTCAAAGTACTCACGATGCTTGCAGATGGAAAACACTGCGTTAACATTTACTCTCTAACTTACTACGTGATCGCTACATTTGACTTTGACCAATCGCTATTTCAAATATTCACAATATATTTAAAGAGCTGCTCCAATCGTCTTTCGCTTACTTAAGATACCCTAGTCAAAATTGTGCAAGTAAACAAGAATTATCTTACTTTCGAGATTGCTTTAGTGAATGTACAAGTGACCAGAATCTTATAACATTCTTTAATCAAATCTAAATGTGCACTCTTGACTTAATGTACGCTGTAATTCTTTGCATGATGTTATTATGGTAAAAATAGTTAATCAAGTGAACAATTAATTACCAACAGCCCTTAGATAATTCATTAATTGATATTTCTCTGGAAACGAACAGACACAAAAAAATGGTATCATCCAATGTAATTAATTCCTATTTATTCAGCGACTATGATAGCAACTGTAAGCAAATTACAAAATCTAATTCATACTAGAACTGCCTGAACTCACACTGAACTGTCTGGTCACATTGAACCCACACCTAATCAGATGA
Organism: Argiope aurantia; assembly: GCA_026543865.1. Taxonomy (NCBI): domain Eukaryota; kingdom Metazoa; phylum Arthropoda; class Arachnida; order Araneae; family Araneidae; genus Argiope; species Argiope aurantia. Next base: position 94,796 of record JAPMOR010048405.1, on the reverse strand, counting down.
ACCTATTTCTAGGATACCCATTATATTAAATATGGAAGAAAAGGTTTAATGAAAAATTACAGAAGAAACCTGATAATTAAGATGTCAATATAACAAAACTAATCCAAGTTTAAAATTCTCGGTGTAAGTTGAAATATATGAATCATTAAAAATCACTATGATAAAATAAGAGGATTTGGATCATTAATAATACATTAAAACAAAACGTCATATATTCTCCACACTCAATAAGCAATTTTGTTTTGTTTTTATAACGAAAATGCGAGACCAAGGTAAAAATCCTCCTATTCATTTTTACCATTTTTATAAGTAGATTACAAACACGCTAATTATAAACAAATTTTCCAGCCATAACCAGCCAGGAAATGCAGAATATTGCCATCAAATATTATTGCTATGCTCTTAAATTAACAATGCTATTTTTAAAATATTTCGTTAGATTAGTTATCTTCATTTCCAAAACCACTTTTTATATTAAATCATTCGGCACGGAACAGATTAATTTGAGCACTATAAAAAAAAATTAAGCCAACTGTTTTAATTGGAAAAAGTGGCCACATATTTTCGGAAACGCATCTTCAGATGAAACTGAAAGGTCATCAATATTATTACTGCTACATATTTTTATTATTATCATTAAATGTGCAAGTAAATTATTCTGCTTATTGACTTTCGCATTCATTATAACAATGCTGATAAATTGCATCTTATGCCCTTCATTTAAATCTCACCATTCCAAGAAAACTAGCTCTTCTTACACAAAAAGTATAAGAGAAATGGGGGAGGGTATTAGATAATAAATAATTTAGATATCTGGAAAAAAAGACAAAAAAAAATTAAATACTATTTTTTTCAGAATATTGAACTTCTGTATCAACTTAGGTATACGTTCCAATTACACAGAAAGAATATAAATAAGCATCCTTTAGATAGATTTGTAAGTTAGTATAAAATGATTTCAATCAATATCTTATTTTAATATTGATTCCTACAAAAATACCAACATCTAGGATGGGAATATACAATTTAAGAAATTACCAAACAGACCTTATATTAATTAAAAACATATTTTCAAGATTTATTTATTTAAAATTGAAAATAAATTGTTACTACTAATCATAATATATTTTAACTATTAGTAGCTAATATTAATTAACAGTTAACAGTCATGTGCAAAGTTTAAACTTGAAAGACTGGTCAACTCCCTAAGAAACAAGATGAATTAATGAATGGAATGAAACAAGGAAATGTTCGCAAAGATGAAACAAGAAATTTTAAAATTTGTGTACGATGTTTTAAATGCATTATATTTATAAGTCACGAATTCTTAACAAATATTCTCTAATCTTTAAACAGGGAGGACACCGAAATGATGCGATTTATTGAACTAGAAATAAGCCGTGGATAATAATTTAGTCGGACATACTGTACAGCGCATTTTCAAATCCAAAGAAGTGTTTTTGTTTCAAATAATTTAATTCTTTACCAAAAGAGTTTAATAACATTTATTTCTGCTATAGGCGTTAACAAAATTTGTGAGAATTTGAAATAATATAAGAAAATAGAAACATTAAGAACGGTATTTTTAATTAATATAAATCAGAATTAAAAAAATCAAACAATTCCCAAAATTTGTTAAAATTTCAAATAACTGTTCTTTTTCTATATAAAATAACTTCCTTTTCAATTCCTCTCAAAAACATAACAGTAAATTTTACAAACTTTAATAATGAGGAAAATAAATGCACTCCTCACCTCCCTGTTCAGTATTGTATGATGTTTTGCTTAGAATAATAATTGCTAACTGTTCCATTTAGACATGGATCAGAAAAAGTGGACGATACGACGTGAACATTGGATTTCTTACGAGGATTAAATTTCGTAATATTTGCAATTCCTTAATGTGAATACGAATAATCACGGAGTAATTGTTAAACAGATATTAATTAGTGAACTTGGAAGTCAGGATCAAGCGTCGTGATATTATTTAATCAGACAAACCATTGTTTCAATGGCAAAATTTCCTGATAAAAAGAAATAAAATATCTAAACAAAAACGATAAAAGGGCATTGCTCATTTAAAACTTCGAACAATGTACGATATTTACAGAATTACAATCAAATACACTAACATGTTTTTGTTTGAATTTCCATTCATATACGTGCCTGTTATATTTCCTATCCAGTTTAAGTGATTTTATATAATATAAAATCTTATTTAATGGGAGATATATATATATGTGTGTATTAATTTGAAAGATTACAATATAAAATTTCACTCGGCACCAACTAACACTTAACATTCCTTAAAATTTTAGAAACAATAATTTAGAGTATTTAAGACTAAATGCATCGACACATTATATCTGCTATTAGAAAAAGGCCCTTTGACTGTTTTCCATGATAGGTTTAATGTTACTTAAAATATCTAACAAAGGCGAGAATCCTGTTGCAATATCAAACTAACCACATTGAAATAATGCAACAAAATAATATGTTACAAATAAATAGCACTGAAAAAAAGATTTCTTAACCAGATTATTTTACATCAGAAAAAACGAATAGAAATTGCCGCTTTTGATATAGACATTTCTCGTTCGTCCAGTGTGAAAAAGATTTTGAGACTATTCCATACTGTAAGAATTTCCATGGTTTATCAGTAATAATTACGGCAAGTTGCACCAAATATGAACCTGAATATTTAGAGTAGACAAATGGCAACCAAATGATAATATACCTGTGGTTTAAAATAAATAAAAAATAAACCGCAAAATGAAGTACAACTAAAAGAAACTGAAGCTCGCACAAGCTTCGAAATTTCCACACAAGTTTTAAAAGAAATAGCATCTTTTGTTCCTTCTATTTTTATTCGTATGAGTCTTTCAAACGGATTGCATGGTTCGCCTCACCTCGCATGACTGCATATTATTGTCTTCGGGAACAAAAGAAAAAGAAAAGCAGACGATTCCACGAACAAGTTATTCGAAACGGAAATGGTATCTATTCAATGAAAAAAATAATAAATAAAAAAATTAAACAAGGAAAATTAGGAGGAGTAAATGCATATCTGCATTTTATCAAATAAACATGAAAGTGTGCAGCTGGCCAGTCGTTCATGGTTAATCTTTGCATCAATAACGAATAAAATTCGTGCACATAAGTCCAATTTTTTTTAAAAATTTAAATATGACAGCAATTTAAAATTTCCATGCCTCGATGATAAGGCCTGCTCCATTCTTACCTCTCTCCATTAAAATAAATGCTAATAATAGACTGTAAAACATTCTAATATTTAGTTTACAATCTGTCAAATCCATCATTCGACTCCATTTCCAAGGTTGTAGTAATATAAATAACCATAAACTAGACTAGAGCAACGCAAGAATTGGTTCAATTTAATCCAATTGCTATAAATAATTCCGAGTTAGAAAGGAATTAACTGTACTCTCTGATGGAGTAACTGAATCTATGAACAAAACTCTTCGGAACAGCAGATTTGAGTTGAAATGTTCTAGTCGATGGAGAACCGTTTACTTGCCAAGTCGAAAGCGTGCATGTGCCATTCCAACTGCGTGGGCGGTGGATGAGGTTGAGTAAGAGAAATTGATTGATTAACGTCAGCCCCGCACCCTCCTCAATCGATCCTGGAATTCTAACAACCCGTGGAGACCTGCGCAGTATGACTCGTTTGGCTATATCACGCACAATCGGAATAACTCGATGGAATCTGTATCATGGAAAATCTCTGCTGCTCTCTATAGCATTTGCTCAAATACATTTTACTCATTCAATGGATTTAACCAATTATCGCTTATCCCATTAAATAATAAGCATAATATATACCATGCACACTGCATTTATTAATAGATACTATGGTTAAATATATCGTCGTTCGCAACACAGTAAATAAGAACTGTGAGCTTTCAATTATCTAGATATTAAAAAAATATTCAACGGAAAGTAAAATAAATATTATGATTTACAACTGAAAATTAAATATCTAAAGCTTATGCAATAAACGAAGTTTTCTACTTACAGTTGCCGCATTCATCTTATCAGCGACAATAGAATCGGAACAAACAAGTTGCTCTTTTATCAGCAGAGTTAGTTGAGTCAGGTTAATAAAATAAACGACAGTGCTATCGAGATTTTTCCGTGCTATCGAAATTTTTCCAAGAAGCTTAAAGAAATATTTTAACATAAAACCCTTTGAAGGAAGAATTTCAAAACTCATTAATTTGAATTTAAATCTGTTAATCTTTTAGACATTATATAAGAATATTTTCAAAATAATTACTGGTATTTGTAATTACATAAAATTAAATTATCAGATATTAGGCATACAAAATAAATATTTAAATCATTAAAATTCATTCAGTATTCATGTCCGGCCTCTTTAAATAAATAAAAAAAAAACATTCAAAAACTGTAATTAGGAATTTATTAATATTACTTTCGGAGGTAAAATCGGGTGTTTACATACACATTAATAATTTATGTGATTATACATAAAATACTTGTAATTTTTTTTTTAAATTTCTGTTATACTGAACAAACTAATGATTTTGAATTATTTCATGTAAACCAAGAATGAATATTAATTACCAACTGTTTTATTGGTTCATGGCATAAAAAGAATCTACTACCCCTTTTTATTAGAAATTTATAGTATAACAGATGAAGGGGAAACCTGATAATTCCATTTCTTCAACAACAAACTCCCTCCGATTTATTGGTGACCAATTCGAATACTTTTCAAAAATAACAGTATTCATTTCCCACAAAATTTTCGAAACTCTTCAGTGCTCATTGCACTTGCTTTGCAAATCCAATTAATATTACTAATTCATTATTAATTAACACTTAGAATACATGATAGTAAAATGTAATCAATAGCAACATCAAAATACTAAAAAATAATATATTTGAAATTTATAACATATTTGAAATTCACAGAATCAATATAGCACTAAAAAAGTCAGTGATATACATTAATGGAACATATAAAAAATATACGAATTAAAAATAATGGCTGACCGTACTTAATTATTCACAAGAAGAAACAACTGCCACAATTTAACTTTCTTAAACTTAGTAAAAAGTAACAGCATTGAATGTAAACAACAGAGAAGTAAGGTGAGAAATCTGAAATAATTAACGTAAATTAAGGTCAAAGACAACATTTAAAACGTATGACTATTTTATTCAAATAAAATCACTTATTAAAATGAATCTAGTCCATATGGGGAAAATTTTAATTGTATTCAGTGTGACACTGGATTTACAATGATTTAAGATTAATTTTGTTCCTTTATATTGTATATACTTTTATTTTTACAAGGTTTAATTATATTTTTATGTAATTCATCTCAAATCCTATTTCTCTCAAGACTTGAAATCAATCGACCACAATATAAAATCTTTTCTGAAACCGGCACTATATTTTTCATCTTCCGCGAAGAAACGATTTTTCATCTTGAGTATATTCAAAATCTAACGCGAATGATCTGTGATCATAATCTTATCAGGGGAATTCGAAGCTGTCGATATCCAATAATTAATAACATTTAACCTACCGAGATAAACATCCAAAAACGTATACCCTGAAGTGAACAAACGCTACGTGAAAAGCAGTTCAACAACTAGAAGTAACTAAGCGATACACAGCCAGGTGCCGAGCAAACGTTTCCTGGAGAATTCAGTCGATCAGACCCATAATGCACCATTCCAACCAGCCACGAGTAGCAAGCTGTAAAGAAACGTGCATGACGACACCTCCAAGTCAGGGTAAGTTCAACGCAACTGTTTTGCTGCTTCGGCCAGATGTTCAGAAATGACACTAAGAAATTTCGAACCGAACCAGACATTCAGATCTTCTCTCATACGCAGGCGCGTTAACACACTCTGCACATAAACGTTGTTTCTCCCGTCTGTTGAAACTTGACAGACACACGGTATGATGAATAATATTTTTACAGAGGAAATAATCTTATTTTTATAGATTTGTAATTGAATTTACATTTAAAATGTGAATTTCGTTTACTTATTTAGAAATTTTAACTCTTATAAAATCTGAAAAATAGAGTATTTCAATTTTTTAAACTTTATTTCTTTAATTTTTATGTTTATCTTGTACACCGGAAGATAAATTCTAGATGATTGTACAACCCGTAAATATTTCATTTCTTCTTAAAAATAATAATTGACAAAAATCATTCAATATTTTATATTTTGATAAAAGCACTTTATTTAAGCTAAAAAATTTTCTTTGTTAGAAATAACTGCATTTAACTACAAACCAATTATTCATTAAAATTTAGAATTATATTTATCAAATATATATTCACAAACTAATTATTCCTTTGAAACCAAAATAGACTTAACAAATATTAAAAAACAAACTTGCAAAACTGTTAAAAGCTATAAGCGGAAATTAAGATTTATAGATTTAAATATAATAATATAAAATGAATTGATGCACATAAAATCATTATAAACTATCATTATCGATATTATATCTATCATAATTAAGCACCAGAAAATAAGTCACTAAAGATGCAGTAGAAATATTAATTCTGGAATACATCAAATCTTTTTCTTATTCGAACAATTTTAAATTGAAACAGCAATATTTTAGTACTGAAATGTGAAATTAATTTCCTCCCCGCTATCAAACTCCAAAACGTTCCTGAATATTAACAAATATTTCGCTTGCCCGAATTTCTTTGTTCATACCTATGCAACTCACGAACATAAGAATTATTTTAACAACCTAATTATATGCATAAGCTATAAAAGATATTTGCTGTTTGTTGATTAAATCCATATAAGACCATTAAGGACACCTTGGGAATCCAAATGATTCCTTTTTTTTTTTTTTTTTCCAAACTATTTGATATTAGGCGCCCTTCGCAAACTCTGGGGATGTTGGTTACATTTAATTTTAGTTAAATCATGTAGATATAACTTATGTCCATGATTCTGTCAAACTGCCAACCACTGAAATTATATTAGTTTAATTGTCTAACATATGTTCTGTTATGTACATTAACCTTTCTAATGAAGATCAGTCCCATCACATCAGAATGCTATTAGAAGTCTATCCATCTCATAATTTTCGCGGGTCGTAACTAATTTCATTCATTTTGTAAACTATAAACATATTAAATAGAATCTTTTTTTTTTAACTTTCAACAAAGGAAGAAAATAACACGATTAAAAATTTGAAGAAACAATGAAAACGGTTTGAATCTCATGGTAACAATTTAATCACTTATTTAAAATTAAATATTTTTTTAATTACCAAAATTCAGGAAAAATTTGCACCGATGTTAAAATAAGGTTATGGAAAATGTATATTTAAGATGATATAGGAATCACTTTAGTGCAGAAATATTTTAATTTATGACAGAAAAACTTCATAATTTCGCTTAATTTTTAATTACTTAAAATTCCAATTTAATTTCTTTTTTTTTAAATCGCTTCGAGATGCACATTTACAGTCAGTCTCCAATGTAAATATGGTCAAACCTCACTAAATGAACACCTCTCAGAAAGAGAGATTCGCATTATGAGCAAAATAAAATGTAAAAAAAAAGGGACTCGCTTCACGAGAAATGTTTCGCAAAACGAGGAGTTACCATGACGTCAAATGCTAGATTGGTTTGTATCAGTCTGTGTTGAGGGCTTGCTTGTTTGAAGAGAACTTATTCTCTACAACGAAGAAACTTTGGCCAGATAGCATTGTGGAACGAGAATCAGAGGTTTTAAGCAGGTGCCTGTGGAGCCTTAATCGACGAAATTGTGTCCCTGACCAAGATTATGGTCCTGGAGTTGGATAGCAACGACATCGATGTGCTGGTGTAAGGACATAGTCAGAACTATAGAAGGATTTTAAAACTACTTTCTGTGTCACAGGTAAAAGCTGCGTAAAAGATTTGTTCGGAAGTGGAAGAAACAGACTCAACCGAGCAACAACCTTCCAAAGAAATAAGAGATATTGAAAACAAACGAAATTACTGCATCATATGCTGAGAAGGATCACGCTGACATATTAGGTGTAGATGAGTGCCGCAAATTCATTTAAGGATAATTCTGCGAGTCACTTTCGCCAAATTTTAAAGTGTTGCCATAGGTAAATGGCCTTGAACAATTTTCTTTAAGAAAAACACATGTATATTAAATTACAGTATAAATTAGTTTGAATATTTTTTCGAAATGGAAAGCGCCATCCTATTTTAAATGAATTCCTATGAAAAAAATTGTTTCACATTACAACATTTGGGAGCGAAATATACCCGATTAATGAGGTTCCACTGTATGTACCAAGTTTGGCAGCTCCACGTCAAACGGTCTGGCTGTACAGCACCAATACAATTATACACGCATTCTTTATTACTATTAGTTGAAATTTAACATTAGATTTTAAATTTTGTAATGGTCACTAAGTTATGATATGTGATAAAGTAGAGCTATTTAATATGTACAATGCGAGCTGCAGAAATTATTATTAAACTTTTCGTAATCTTTCTTCTATCACAAGGTTTCCTTTTTTAAATTATATATTCTAAATACATTAGGCATTTCATTATGATATTATTACTGGACAATAAAAATGCCTGTTTTAATTCTAACAAAATATGATGTGAATGGGAATAATAAACGTATCTGCGAACTCTGGTTAAATCTAAAACAAAGAAAACTAATATGGATTCTAACAAAACACCATATAGCTTCACCAAAAGAATAATTATATTTACATTTTTAAAAAAATTCAACATCTGATGAATGTTTATAATTCACGATTTTAGAAATCAATTCAATTATCAGTGATTCTGCTGAGAGTTAAAAAAAAAAAAAAAAACTTTGAAAGTATAAAGCACTTTTTTTATACCAACTACGAGTATAAACTTAAATCTAATAATGCAGGGTTCTTTTCTTTTTCTTTTTTCTTTTCTTTTTCTACTTCTGAGAAAAGATCAGAATAATCAAACTCACGAAAAGTTTGTTATTTTTCTAAGCCTTTTAAAGAGAATATAATTAAAAGCTGAAATATGGCTGCAAAAAAAAATGGAGAAAGTAATGAAATTATATAAATTATTATAACAAAATATTGTTAATCATCAAGGTTACGTTATGAAATCTACATATCTGAAAAGCTATATTTAAATACATATTTAAAATCCTAAAGGACAACATCCAAATTAACATACTTGTTTCAAACACATTCAATTATCTGATCTCCAATAATTTTTTTAATCAATACATTAACTGGAAAGGCATAAATGTTTCTATTTTGTATGTTTCAAGGGAAGAGGGGGAGGGGGAGTGAGGGACAATATGCCAAATAACAGAAATACTAGAGGTTCAATCCAAGTCTAACCTTAAAAGTGGGATCCGCACAGGGCCTCTAAATTATCCAACCAGATACGGAAAAGAATTCAATAGCACATCTAGTACGCGTACCATCTTATCTGCCCAGCGTTGCTACCAATAGCGGAAACGTAGGAAGAAAATGATCGATGCGGGACCAAGCAATCGATAATCTAGGCTTTGATTCAGATACGTTGCCTTGGCAACGAGGGATAGCTCATCCATTTATATGGCACACATCTATTATTTTCTTTCTTCTATTCATTTAAGGTAATTCTAGCGAAAATGTGAAGAAACTTAATACGAAATAAATGGCAACGTATATTCAATGCAATTCTTTAAAAAAATTAGATTTACTGTTTTCCCTCAAAATAAATAAAAGATCCTAAAAGAAAAAAAAAATGAATTATTTAACACAATTCTTGAAATTTGAGGAAAAAAAAGGTATGCAACATAGGTTAGGGTTAGGGGGAAAAGAATCACAGAGAGCGGAAGTTTCTATATTAAAATTAAAAAAAAGAAACATGGTAGAAGCAATTGTCTTCATTAGAAACATGGTAGAAGCAATTGTCTTTTTCCTTTTAGATTCTGCGACTGAATGTAATATAATTTCTCCTTAATTCATTTTTAAACTTTTGGCATTCACTACTTATGCCTGAACTGAATACAGAAATTTTTCCAAACAAATCTATAAAAAACAACTAAACCCGACTTATGACAAGGATGCTAAATTTTTTTTCTGGCAAATATTATAGATCTTTAAAAAAATTGCTACATCAATTATTTTAACAACACGAAAGTTTTTAAACTGGCGCAAATATACGTACAGCATTAACTAAGCATATACATAGAATAAAATCTCTGAATATGCGTTGCTTAAGAGATTTAACTGACTACTCCAAATTGAATCTCCTTTCAAATGAGATAATTTACTAATTTTAACTGTACCTTCACAATACTATTTCGTTAATTTAAAATATTCGAATTAAATTGCATAATTGAATTTATGTCAAGCTAAAAGAAATTTTCCAGATTTTAAGTGCATAAAAAATACTGTTTGCAGCTTTTAATTCAATGTTTCCTCTAGTGTGACTGCTGTAAAAAAAAAAAATTTTTTTAAATCCCTCAGCTAGCATTATAGTGCGAAACAAAAGATTACAACCGTTTTATAAATTCAATGTCAAAGGCACACTATAAAATATTAACATTATAAAGACTTTTAACACTGAAATAAATCACAACTAGAATAAAGCAATGTTCTATCAAAATAAAAACAAAATTACTAAAAAAATTAAACGTTTTTTATAATTTATATATAATTACACATTTATTTCACCTTATACGAATTTAAAAGATTCAACTTTATTTAATCAATGATTTCCAAAACCACTATATACAGAATTACCATATTACCACTAAAATCTGGGGGGGGGGGGGATTCTGCACGTGTAAACCGTATAAGAGGAAACACGCAAACTACACTCATGCGCTAATTACATCAACATAAGAATAAAAATACACCTTAGTTTTTATTAATGGAATAGGCAACGGTAGGTAAATAACAATTCAACGTTATAAGCAACAATAGTACCTTAAAAAGTTAATTTTTATATACTGAGAAAAATAATCCTCTTTACTATTGCCAGGGATTTAGCAAGACGAATTCACAAGTTCAGGGGGGAAAAAGTTGCCGATCACTTCTTAGTGTTTCTTTTTAATTTAAAAGCATGTAAAATAAAGCACAGGTTCAAAGAATACTCAAAATAACTACCATAATACAAATTTTTTTAACAGATTTTTACTTAAAAATATCATTACAAAGTGTTTTTTTTTTTTTTTTTTTTTTTTTTCAATAAAAAAATGAGCATAAATTTCCACTTGCAGATACAATTTTTTTTTTTGTTGCAACAATTTAATTTGCAAAGTTACTTTGCATTTGTTGACTTTATTTTGTCCTCTCCCCACATTTTTTTCTTACTTTTCTAGAGCGTCATAACTTTTGACATAAGCTAATTTTGTATCAAATCCTCCATGAAAATTTATGGCATCAAACATAGTTCTTAAATCAATCAAAGAATCTTCTTTCAGAGTTTCAACAAGCATATCCTTGTTGATACTAAATTCATTTTCCATAGCCACACTGCCATGTGACCATAGAAGATTTATTTTTATAACTTCTAAAAAATCATACAGTTCTTAGAATTCAAAATATCAAAATAGAAATCAAGACGAATTTCTCCATTAAATGAACAAATTGTTATTTGTATTCACTTTTTAATTTCTTCAAGAAAATTTCATACTGGATCCTTGAAGGTTCTGAATATAAAGAGGAAATTGAATTAATAAAGAAGTTGAAACAAATCAACCACTCGTTTTACACATGATACGACACAGTTTTTTAATAAATGTGGACGTAAACAAGATGCAGCTTTTGAAATATCAATATTTTTTTTATTACATTCAAATAATTCTTATATAGTATTCTTCATAAATATAAAACCCTAAAATAAAATTTGCTAAAATTTTAACTACAGTAAAATATAATCAATTTATTTAAAATACACTAAAATTCCACGCATTTTAAAATCCAATCTTATTTTCATTCATAATGCAATTCATTATCAGGATTAAAGAACAAAAGTATACAACAAAGTTAAGATTTTTTTTAACATCACATATCTCGACTGTTAACTTACTAGATCCATTTCTTTTTATTCTTGTTTGACTTATTTGGATTAAAGATTCTTAATTATCAGACTGCTGTATCCAAGATGAAGTAATTAATATGATAATAAGCGAATAATAAAATTTTAAAATTTGTTCGCTGCATTTGGAAACAGGTAGAGAAACAGATTTTCAAATAAAATGAACATCCAAAAACGAAGATAGAACATTTCACAAACAAATGGCATCTCACTAAGAACAATTTAGATGTCTTCCTTCGATATTAGAAAAAAAAAATTCAAAAATTAAAATTAGCAAGTAAAGAAAATTGCAATGTCGTTAATATCGCAACAATACTCTTGTCTTTGACTACGTCTAATTGACGGCCACATTCTTCTTTCAAACAAATAATTTTATCACTACTCAATTTCGAAACATTAAAATCAAATGCTTTTTTCCCATTTTATCTAACAGTCAGCCAGTTTAACGGTTTTATGAAGGGGGAAGAAATTCGGTGATAACATGAGAAAATTTTTCGCCAGAGTTTACTGATAAACCGACACGCTAGAAGATAAGCATTGTATTTCAATTTCATTACACCAAAGCACGGACAAAGGTCTTTACTGATAACAAGAGCCTTATCAAATTCTTCTGTAACAGAACTGGTGGTTCAGCACACAAGCAAAACGATAAATCTTACCTGAGAGAAGGTAAAACTAGGGAACTAATTTTGTTTACACAACTCAAAATATTTATTATAATTACTATTAACACAATGACATCCGATGGCACAGCGTTTGTCTCATACGAAAATTTCGGACAAATGTCAATGGCACCACATCGGTGTCAGGCGTATTTTTAATAATTTTATGAATTTTTACAATTATTTCATTTTTTTTATTTTATGAAAGTGAAAATTATGATCTCGAAAAACCGCCCAACAGGAGTTCTACCGGCGCCAAACAAAAGAATTCCAAGCAGACGGGACAGTGTTAACATTTATCAAAGTATATCGAATATTTTAAAATAATCGATGAATTAGATCATACTGGAGATGAGAAAGCAAAATCTACTTTTTTGCTAAATACTTTTGCACTGATGCTGCTATGGCATTACAAATATTTCTTCAATCACTTTGATTTTTTAAGGTGATTAATTATGCGAATGAACCAGAGAACCTATAGAAATTAATAAAGACTTAAATATGCATATTGTTAATCCTGAATTCTCAAGGTTTCATTTTGATGGTGCTATCCAACTAGCATATCAATAAAATAGGTAAATAGGCGCTAGCCTTTAAAGATGTTCATGCAAATTTCACAATATATTGATAAGCGTTGAAAATAAATATTAAAATGAAAACGTAAAAATAAAAGACCTACAAGGCACATTATAATTCATTAAAATTTATTATTTGAGAATTTAATTTTTTTAAGTATATCTGCTACTTTTTTTATACAGAAAAGTATAAACAAAAAGTGTCTTTTTTATCTTCACGCGAATCTCCCACTAAATCAACTTAGATCTGCATCATTTGTTTCGGCAAAAACAATAATTCATGAATAATAAGCAATTCCTCCGTGACAGGTCTGGCATTACGAAATGCAGGGCTTTTACTAGCATTTCTGGTTATAAACAAATTCAAAACTTTTACAAACCAGAATCGCAGCATCAGCCCAGAAATAGTACTCGCAACATTCAAAGGCAAAGTTCAAAACCTTGCCCTGGTCAAAGGCTGATGAACAAGTAGAAATGTCGATCCTATCAGTGCATGTTTCTTTGCAGGCAAAAAAAAAAAAAAAAAAAAAAATCAGAGGTCTTTTTTCGCCGACGGATGCAAATGAATCCAGTCAAATAATTTGGATTCTTCAAGGGGTGCAGTGACATCCGATAGAATCACTTTCCGCATATATTAATGCATCACAAGACAATAAAAGTCCTTGACTGAAGTGTTTACAATACGAAAATGCATCAACATAAATAAATAAGCAGAAGCAAAAGATACTTTATTTTACTTTCAAACAGAAGTTTCGGTATTACTAAAAAATGTAAAAAACTATTTTCAGCACATTATATTAAAACAATTGTATAATTTTAAAAAGACTTTTCTAACGTTTTTAACTTTTAACGACTTTTAAAACGCCAATAGTCTAAAGTGATTGTAGTACCAATTTTCGATATGACATATTAAAGAAATATTATATATATATATATATATATATATATATATATATATATATATATTCCTTATGGTTAATAAAATTATTGCCTTTAAAACAGTTATTTAAATTTTTTTCTCGACTTAAATTGTAACAAACTTGGTATCGAATTTAAATAGAAGTGCTTGAAATTAAATTTCAGAATATAATAAATTTAACTATATAAAGAAAACAAAACATTGCAAGTAACAAATTCAATAAACAATCTAAGCACAAAACTATTATTTAATTTCATATTTGAATAATTTTATGTCCTATCGGCAGAAATTTAATAATTATACCAAGGAAAATAAAACTTAAATTTTTTCTAATTGCCATGAATAATACGATTGCATTTTTAATTCTGTTATTATAAATTATAATTACTTCTAGAAATAATAAAAATAACTTTCAGAAACATGCCCATAGTTTACAAGACAGGATTATTAATTTCAAATATTTTTATTAATAAACAAAAATAAGTGATTGAAATGCATCGAAGTTTCTATTGATTTTAATTAACATCTGATTAAGAATTAAAAATTACTTCAATCCTTCACTCCCCAAATTTTACCGCTTACATCTTAGATGCGCCCACACGCGTTCCTACATTAAAGAATTCTTCCAAAATTCTTCTCTACACATCAATTCAAGTTAATCGCATAAGCAACGATAATATAATTATTTCTTTCCACCCCCCAAACAATTATAATTTTGAAAAATTCATTATAACGGATGTGACTGACCAAAAAAAGTGGAAATCAAGAAAGTGGCACAAAACAAGCGAAGAAAAAAACATGTAAAAGTATGAATTAAATAATCAATACACAAAATTACCAAAGCTACAATTCAATTGGCTCTTATATTCATTTCAGAATATTTATAAAAGTAAGATATCAAAAGATATTTTCCCAAAGAGACTTTAAGAAATATTTTGTGCAGGTTATACATATGTAGGACAATAAATAAAGAGGAAAAGCAACTTATATGTAAAAAGTCTCACTAGAATATTTAGCAAATATATTTTTAATGGTCAATAAAATTTTGCGTCATATTTCGGTCATATTACTGCCTTTTAGTTTCTTTTTTTAACAGGTGCTTTTTTTTTTTTTTTACATGACTGAATAGGCATTTTATAATTTGCTTTTGAGCATCAGTCACAATCGTACAAGAAGGAGCTTCATTCTGTCTACAAGATTCAGACGCGGGAAAATATCTTCGGGACCTGGGATTAAGATGAATATTTCTTTCGAATTTGGCTGCTTTGCCAGATATTTTCTTTGCAACTTCCTTTATCCCTAGTTTTTTCCTTGGATCTGTTTGCCAAAAGCTTTTCTTTGTTAAAAACTTCAGTGATTCCTTACTGCTGAATTCATGTATTAGAAAGATTTATGCCTATTTTCTTTTTATACAATTTACCTGCTGATTTCGGAAAAAGTATGAAAAGATGAGAAATCCCCCCCCCCAAAAAAAAAAAGTGGTAAACCGAAAATCCGCGAAAAAATCAAAAATCACAAGCGCATTTCACTCATCCATGAAATCATAATGATCAATACATTAATCATAAAAATTATCAAATAAAAGTTTTAAATTAAATTTCTTTATTCCAAATGTTAATGTGGGCATATCTGACAAAATTAATCATATCATTCCATTCCATAAATAAAAGTCGCTGCCTTAGCCGATTACTTTATTTAAAAATGAAAGGAATAAGTAATTCATTGTGGTTAAGTCTCTATGAAATTTATATAACTTCAAAAATCATTCAGATGAATTTCTACCTCAGTAAGATGGGATTTAAATAAAAAGAGATAAATTACACTAGGAAGTAAAATTTTTATAATTTCCTTTCGATCAACGCTGTAAGATATTGCAGTAACAGCTAATTTATGCCGAGATAGATGAAAAGCTAAAAACAACATCATCCATACTTTTCTCATTTGACAATTAAAATAATTTTAATTGCATCTCAAAAAGCTTACCATTAATTCCACATAATTAAAATAATTATTTAGAAATATAGTTTAATTTTATAATCCGTAAAATTCATTATATACCACACAAAATAATTAAAGGTGTTAAATAGCTTTAAAAATTATGTAGCATTTTCATGCTTTAAAAACACACCATGGAATGTGGATAAAAAAAAAAAATCTTTTAATCACATGGTGACTCGCGGAAATTGCATGCTTAGGAAAGTCGATGAGTATCAGGCAATGCAAGTTTGCGTAAAAATATTATTACGATCCGAATATTTTGAAACTTAGAACTGAGATATCAACAAATTTATTTTCGGACAGCTATTACATACGTGTATTAATTGTTAACGACGTCATTCATGCAACTTAATGCCATAATTTAGATTTGCAATAATCTTTTGTACACGAGAATAAAAAGCACTAATGACTTAAAATGCCTGAAAAAAATAATAACTTTTTTTTAGAAAAAAAAATATGAACAGTGTCCTTCCAAGTATACTGATATATGTATGCACTGAAGACAATTATTTCCGCTATCTCCAAACACATTCACCCGAAGACCATCTCCTTTGAACTGCGCAGCTACTAAATCCTCAAGTTTGGCAACAGGATTCCAAAAGCCACTTATCAGACAGATTCTAAGGAACAGGCGGGAGGGAGGACGGTAAAAAAGCTCCCTAAAAAAATACCATTTGGATTGCGAAACACTAGCTCTTGCCGCCGACCTTGGAACCAAGCGCTAAGGCACAAAAAAAAAAAAAAAAAGCAACGAGTTGATGCTACTCGTACTTCACTTAGACCAACACAATTGCTGCTATGAGTCATCCTAGCTCGTCCGGACGCAATGCGGGCCTACCGTTTGAACAGGAAGTATTTCGTCTGGCGATAAAAGCAACAACGAACAAAACAGGTTTTTTTAATCTTCCTCCCCTTTTTTTTAAATAAAGAATTACGGACGGGCGGGGGGGATTTTATTTTTGTTGTATAGATAAATTACTTTTTCCTTTTGTGTCAGTTCTGTTGCAGAAAACTTAAAATATTTTACTCGTGAAACCATAATCTACAAAATAATAATACCAAACTTATTGCCTACTTTTTAAACATTCAATTTCCAGTTCCACATCCAACCATGAGAGCCGCCAAATGACATCGGAAAGAAGCATTGCAGAGTCCCCAAAACTTGGATAGCCCTAAGCTTCTGAAGGATTTTTAAATTAATGTAAACAAAACTATTTCAGATTTTTAAAAAAATCTCGATAGTTAAATATTTAAATATGAAAGTTAATACTGGGAAGGAAAAGGGAAAGAAATAAAAAAGTATGGCTTACTAATAGAGTAAGGCAATTTCTTTTTTTCGTGGGATAAATACTGAGAAAAACTTTTGCTATTCAAATTACAGCAAATTTTAACTTGCTGTGCTATCTCATATGAATTAAACCAATTTAACATTAACCCTAGTAAGCATGATTCTTTATTACTTACCAAAAAATATGTGTTTTGCATAGTTGTATATAACTTAGGAAAGTTATTTTAAAAATTCTAAATTATTTTCTTGGAATTTAAAAAAAAATTGTAGGATATAAGATACACAGTTATAGTTTGCGCATTAAAGTCATTGTTAACATATAGAAATTAACTATTACCCTTAACGGAAGAATTTCTAGGAGTTTTAATCGTCCAGATTGGCATCGAATGCGATGTTTCTGCGTATTAAATAAGTTTCTTTCTCCCCCCCCCCCCAATTATCTGTTTTAGCTCATCTGTTATCAGTTCACACATAATTGATTACTTCTAATAAAATAGTCATTTTGAAAAACAATAACAAGAAATATTTATTTCTTAATACGAACGTTTTTAATTTACTCAATTTAAAACCGCAGCAATTTGAATTACTTTGTCTTGAACGAATTCTTTTAAGCAGCAACTGTTTCCCTTCGTTGCAGAAGGTATTCATAGAATATATACCTTAAAATTAACGAATCTACTTTATTTTAATACAATCACGTTATTTTATAATTACAAGGACTAAACAACATGAGTAAAATAAGAAAATTTCTAATTAAAATGTCAAACTTTAAGTTCTTTCGCGTAACTTTGAATCTAACTGCGAAAATAGATACAATATGGTGGTAAAATATTTTCACCGCCAATCCAAAAACCGAATGTTTACCTTTTCGCTAAATAATCTATATCAGAAAAAGAAAAAAAAATAGATACTTTTCAGCTGGCTTCTATCAATTTCACATTAACTGCCTTTTTCCTGAAGCTGCCATACAACTTATATTTATCATTATTTTTCCAACGACACAGAGATAATTGAATTAGTAGAAAATTTAATGTTTAAACTTTTCTATAAGAAAAAAAAAATTATACATATAAAATAGCAAGTAAATCAGAATCGCTTGTTTTCCGATTTATTTTCATAGAAAAATAATGAAATGAATCCTTAAATACGAGAAATACTCACTGAAAAAGATTAATAGATTCATGAATTATACTAAAATAAAATTTTAAAAAATCTAAAACCTGATTTATCCGAGTTATGGAAACATAAATAGCAAAGAACTAACTGGCTTAACTAACTGGGAATAGCTGTAAAAAAAGGGGAAGGGGGGAGTGAAGTCTTCCAAAAAAAAAAGAAAGAAAAAGAAATGGGAAAATAAATTAAAGACTTATTTGCTCTGGTTCAATATCGGTACCTTTCTGTCTCCTTCGACACGTTTTCAAAATTTCTTCAACGCTTCTAAAAATATATTTCTGCTCCAAAATTATGTTCTCGTTTTAACTGATATGAAAAATAAGTAATTCATTTTAATAAATTTAATTTTAACTTCTCACATTTGTTTTCTTTAAAAGAAATAAAATTACTTTGAGAAGAAGTTTAGCAAAACAGAATATTTCCACAACACAATTTCGAATAATCGGACCATTTTAAAACGATGTTTCATTGACATTAAATATGTAAAAAGTACAAATAAAATTCGAAATTTACATATTTAAATTGTTTAAAAATACATAAAATGAATTTCTCATCATTTACAGATTCGTTGTTACTGGCAAAACAATATAACACACAAAAAGACTTTGTCAATATGTTACTTCGGAAATTGAAAACAACTGATGTACGATAATCTTTCGAATTATTAACCTTTGCTGCAATGAATTATGAATAGGAAAATTCTACAAACCGAAAATTCTACATGTTCTAAATTTTTAAACAAATCAAATAATCAATCAGGAATTTCTCCTACTGCACTTAATTTAATTCAGAATTATTTAAATCCTATTAACTTCATTTCTCTTTTAGTAAAACAGAATTAATGCAACTATGCAACAATTCATATTTAAAATAAATTTAATCCAATAAGAATCTAGTTGTATACTTCCGAGAATAAATGATCATCCTTAGGCTTTTAATATCACAAGGAATTGCCAATTACAACATTTACTATCATAACCACGACTACTACTAGTGATTTCGTCCAGAACAGCAAATACGTGCGTTGAAAAGAAAATTTTGAAAACGATTTAAAAACATCCCCCCCCCCCGGCGTGATAATAATGTTAACTGAATTCGTCAGTTGTACGGTTATAATGTAAACACGAATGAACAGACGTACTTGTAACTAATAACAACAGAAAGTGTCTATAAAATTGAAAAATCAAGTCTGAAACATATATAGCATAAACTAATGCACTGGCTTCGATATGTATTTCGACAATAAATGAAATGTGTACAGCAAGCACATGAAGTCATCTTAGAAACCGCTGCTTAAAAATATTCATTAAGCGCAGTAACAATTGATATTATCTAATAATTCATCTGTAAAAGAAAGCTTTTCGTCAAGTTTATTTTATCATTATTTTTTATCCCTCTAAAATTATGCAAAAAATCATAAGATTAATAGAAATAATTAAATTTTATTAACTATTTACAAAAATACATTACTTTCAAACAATTATTTTAGGAATTTCAACAATACACTATTTCAAAGATTTTTTCCCCCCATTAACTTACGAAACAATGAGGGATCTCCTTAAAGATAAATTTGTTTTAATCTACTGCACTGATAGCTTTTGAATGATTAAGTTTTCCCCGTTAACAGACTTTTCAACCAATGACCATTTGAAATTCCTAAAATAATTCAAAACTATTATCACTTTATATTTTGATTTCTTAATGAAAATGGAAATCCAACTATGATCTATCAAAATAGCAACGTGATCCTCATAAGAATAAAAGGTTTTCTAGATAGGAACGTTATCTCACTAACCAACTTCTCTTTAACCTTTTAAGCCTAGTAAACCTGAATAACCTTTTAAGTGCACTGGTAAGTGATTACTGAATCAAATTCTCAGATATAAATTACTGGAAAAATATCAATTTCATCCTCAGGAAAGGAAAATTCGTCCGTGGTTCAATTGTACAATTAAATGAAAAATTTATACTGTCTACCCAGAACAAAATCTTCAAACTTAATTCATCTATTTGAAGACTTATCACTACTATATCGGCAGCTTCATTTTAACCTGAAATATCAATGATACACCAGAACTATTCGCGAACATTTAATTGCAATATATTTTTTTTCATAAATTTAAATACTCATTAATTATGTTTAAAAGGTCTCCTTTAAATAGGTAGCAATTCCATACTAGATCAAGAAGAATTTGGTAATCGTGTCAAGAGCGGAAAAAAAAAAAACTACGCCGGAAATACCATACAAAATTCTTAAGCATAATTTTTTCAATTTTCATCGACCAATAAAATTATAAAATCAATAATATTTCATCTTCCAAAATTTGTGAATATTTAAATCACAAAAAAAGTTATATTTTTTTTTAACGAAATAGAAGTCGTGCCAATTTTAACGATCGAAACGGCATCGACAACAAAGAAATGCGGAATAATAAAACAGACGAAATGAAGCACACAGTTATTAATTTATCTTATTTTGCCCGTCAGGTAAATGCACAATATAATTGTTTTTTTTACACATTTCGTCGAATCTTGATCTGGTAACAACATCGTCGAACATTGATCTGGTAACAGACTTTACATGCCAATACGCAATAATTAACGTATGATTTCAAGTAAACATGAAATTATAAAATTTCTAACATCTTTTCTTTTCTTTGATATTCGGTTAATATATTGTGAGACAAAAGGCAAGATATACATCAATAAAATATTTCAATTTTCAAACACGTGTTACTAAAAGAAGCGAAATAACGAAATAACTATTTTAATAATCAATAATTACAACGCATAATTAGTCTTTTTAACTTAAAAAAATTGCATCATGAAGGATAAACAATTATTCTTCATATTAAATCAGCAATTATCACTGCTGAATAAACTATATAGAAACATATTTGAATTGCTTGACTTTCTATCCCCCAATTTATCAAAATCTTAAAATCGTTGTAAACAGATTCGCTCTGCAAACAGCAATAAAACACAGCTATGTTTATCCAATATCTTTAAGGTTTGTTCCTTTAAATTAGAAGATTATTTCTTATGCTAACTTTCACAGATTCAAATCACCGATTTGAGGCGTTAAAAATTATGTTGCGCTTTCCGTACAATTAAATCTGTTGAAATATTTATTAATCAAATACACCATCCGTTTAAAAAAAGGTTACAATTTTCAGCAATGTATTAAATAATTTAACACCGATTTTGCTCATATATGAATGTATCCGGTCTGTATCGATAGGTCATTCGAGTAAAAACAAAATTGTATCTGAAACTTCTGTATATAAAAAAAAAAACAGCGAAGTAAAATTATAATATAAAAATTGAAAAGTAAATTTTAAGTAAAAAAACATGTGATAGTATGTTTTCAAACTAGCTATAAACTATTAAACATTCTTTAATCATTAAGACTCAACCTACCGCACGCATTCAGTAATTAAAAGAAAAAAAACTGATAAATGTTCAAAAGTTTAAAACAATGGGAAATTGAATATAGTTCACACAGACACATGTAATTAATTGCATTAATACTTTTAATAATTAAACCTAGGATTCGCAAAAAATTTGATCTCACATCAGCATGGGCAACGTGACTGGCCAATAATGGCAGAGAAATATCTGCTATGTGAAATTCAAATTAAAAACGAACAGAGCATCCGAACTCGGTTTAAATAGAAACAGTGAAACGTACATGGCGGCCTTGCAGAGA
This sequence comes from Argiope aurantia, assembly GCA_026543865.1. Lineage (NCBI taxonomy): Eukaryota > Metazoa > Arthropoda > Arachnida > Araneae > Araneidae > Argiope > Argiope aurantia. The sequence goes on along the minus strand of JAPMOR010048405.1, from coordinate 72,395 downwards.
ATATACTAAGCTAGTTTCTTTCCAAAGCCGTGCATGAGAGAGAAAGGCAAATGGCGCCCGTTCGAGGTAGATTACGTGAGCGGGAAGAAACTTTTCCAATGACAGACTCAGTGGGATATGAACTTATCAACGGGGAGTTACTCCTCTTTGATGTAACAACAACAATTTTATTATAATTATTACTTTCATAATTTATTGGAATGTTATTTGCATGGAAAATATTCGAGTTAAAAATATTAACATTTTGAATATAACAATATTTATTAAAGAAATATTATTTGTTTTTAATATAAATATATTTGCTACTAATTTGATTAGCTGGAAATGAATAAAATTAGATTATATATACTCAGTAACCGTATTTTATAAAAAAAAAATTATACAAAAATCGTTATTTCCCAAATATTAAAGAAGACGACAATATTACGATTTACATTGAATGTTTTAAAATATGTTTCAATCACATATTTTTACATACATTAAACTATTTACGATGTACATAGTAAAGGCATTGTTCATCCTACAGTTCAATTTAAATTTTAAACCTATGGCAAGAGAAGAAGGAAATGAAGGGAATAGCATGCAAAACACATCTTTGTAACACTTTACCTAACTTAGTTATGGTCTAAATCAGTTTACAAATATCAAAAATTTCGGATAGTTCTTGTTAGGATAACCCAAATACCTTTAAAGCAAATTTTATGCATATTTATATCCATAACTAAAATAATTATTTTAAAAAATGAGAAAAATATAAACATAAGGGAAAAAATTCATCACCATTCTATTTGGAGTCGAAATTGTTTTAAAAATATAGAAAATTTTGGCCTGAACTCGATAAGAAACGATATATATATATATATATAAATAAATTCTATGCAAAATTATACCCACACCTAAAATAATTTTTAACAATTTTATAAAACGCAAATATATAATAAGAATTAACTCATAATTTTTACATTTTAAGGTAATATTCCTATAGAACAAAACTCGATTCACGACACGAATGCTACATAATTTTATTGCGACTTCTTTTCTCATTATTACAAATGACCTGAAAACATTCTGAAATTCACAAACAATGATGATATTTACTTAAAACTTGCACGTGATCTAAGTAAACTGCAACACATTAATTATGTTATTTGCATTTTCTAAGGTATTATAGCTAGTATATAAATGATAAAGGAGGGAACAGTAAAATGAGGTTTATGAATAAAATTAAAAGGAATATAGAGCATAAAAATAATAAGAAAATAAAACCAACTGCTTCTAATAAAGCAGTATAACACTAATTGATGCTAGCAACCATACGATTTAAGAGCGCGACTCACCCATTGCTACTTACTACATTCCAACGTGCGATGGGTCATAACACAAAATGGTAATCCATATGCCAGCATAATAATAAAAATCAACAAAAGATGTAGTATAAAAACAAAGGAGAATAAACCATGTGGGGAAATAACGAAACGATGGTCACAAACACTAAACATATCCATAAGGCTTGCGCAATAGTGCCGCCAAAATTTGAAGTACACACGTACCGTTTAAAATGTTCAAGTATTCGATCTTCGCGGATGGTATGTGGTAAATTTCCGATCCAGAGATACCGAGTCTCTCTAACCATCTTGCACCAACGTCCACATCAGGGAGACATTTCTTGGCTTCCACCATACAATCGTAACAAACATTATCCTCACGCTATGTTTTATTCGTTTCCACACGTTTCCACGCTAAACTCAATGCTTCGTATGACGTCATTTGAGTGATCTCGCTCTGAAGCAGCGCGCGGAAGGGTTGCCAGAAAAAAAATATCTCATTTCGCCAAGCATGGGAGCTTATTTCGCCAATAATAGCCATGTTTCAAAATTCTAGCATCGTTAAGCAAAACGTGCCAAACTATGTAGCCAAAGTTGTAATAAGAAAAAACATAGATGAAAATAAACTACCTCTTCCCTGCTGCTTTCGACCTTTGGGGGATGCGCAATTAATTTTGAAAATGTACGTCAAAGGCATCTTCGATATTATTATTATAATTAAAATACAATTTAACAAGAAGGAGAATTAACAAATACCATTAAAAAATAGAAATTTCTTTTTTAAGAATATTTTGTTAAATTTCACGTTTTGTGATGAAATGTACATATATTAGTCTATGTAAAGATTGAAAAAAAATAATAATTTTATCTAATGATAATCTAATTTATTTAAATATTTTCCTCAAGCCTCTTTTAAAATAAATATAATTATCGCTTCTTTTTCTTTCTCTGTACAAAATTCTAGTTTAATCTTCATAGGCTTTTAAGTCCTATTCGAAATAAATGAAATTAGTCTTCATAAATGAAAATTCTCTCAAAAGCAGAACTATTGCCAAAGGAATCAGCTTGAAAATCAAATATCATATTTGTTAATAAAACAAAATACAGCATAAAAATTATTAATGAGCTATATCTTTTAGTTTTAATATTTCTGCATTTAAATTTTTGTTATCGGAAATCTATTGTAGCTAATAAATAATGACTAAGTAAAACTTACTTTCCAATGTCTTGTAGTATAATCTCTGTGTCTTTAGCAGTTCTGACAAATAATCTGAAAACAAAAGATAAAATAAAATTCATTAGAATATTTATATTCAAAATATAAAATTCAACTTGAAAAAAATAAAATCATATTTTTCAAAACGCATTCAATTTTTAAGAAATTTCTAAAATTGATTAATGTTTATTATAAATTAATGAAAATAATATTATGATGTTAAATGAATATTAACTTAAATTGAATCTGAATGCTCATTCCTATATCATCATATTACAGCAAAATGATTATTAAAGAATGATTTATTCAGATTTAACAGAAAAAATATTCTAGTCGAGTTAACATGTCTATAAAAGTAAAAAAATGCGTCAAACTTTTTTTTCTTAATTTTTTTGAATAATTATTCTGATTTTGTACATAAATGTTTTCAGAAAAAAATAATACTTTTTTTATAAACTTCAAACGGAAGTAAAATTAGAAACCACTTTATTAAACCAAAGATCTGTTGTGATCAACAGGAAGTTAAATACATTAAGCATATCAATGAACCAAAAAAAATTGTATTGTGTCAAAAGATAATTATACACAATTACAAAACATTCGAATCCAAAAATAATATAAAAAGTTGGACAATGCCATGATTAATCTCTGATTATTTATAAAAACATTGTTGCTTTTTTAATTTAAAATATTAGCATATATCTGCTATTTCATATGAAAAAAATAATCTTCTTGCCAATAAAACAAATTGAACAAGATTTATTTATTCTTCTAAAGTTAGATCGTTTGGTTTTCCAAATATTTATTTCAACTATTTTTTGTTCTGTTTGTTTTACTTTTAATTGGTAATATCTAATAGAATTTTTATTCTAAAGAATATATTCTGAATCCTGTCCTAAGATAAGAATATATCTTAATATTAAATCTTTGTTTAAAAATAAATTTTAATCTTATGTATTATAAAAAATGTTTTTCTGCTTTCTTTTTCCGAATGTTATGATGAGAAATATTTGATTTTATGAATTTTGATGTAATTTATTGAGACTATTTATTTGCAGAAGATAATTTAAAGTAATAATAAAAGAATTTAAATCATTTATATCTGGTGTTATATTTTTCAAACACTTTTTACATCAATTTCATAATATTTCCTCAATGGTATATTTCTATAATATCTGTCATAGCAATAATTAAAATTTCACTTTTCTGTCCAAAAGTACCGTACTGGAAAGAATTAATAGGCTTTGCTAAACTCACTGTTTTACATTCCAATTCATTCAACTTTTATAAAATTATGTTTGTTTGTTTTTCACTCAGACCTACTTTTAAATTTATATTATTTAGTAATTATAGTTTTATTCTACGATTTCAAGTTCAATCATTAATTATTTTTATTTTCTTATGAACGGAGTACAAAAAGAGAAAATAAACTGTAATCATCGAAAAAAAATTCAAACTCGTGATTTTGATGAATTTCCGAATTTCAGGCATCCTGGGTTTCGAAAAACGTGTTTTTGGAATAGTGCCTGCTTGTGAATACTATAATAGAAAAACATTTTAATCTTGGTCGATGAAATTTGATACACAGACATCACACCACATTTTTTGATTTATATCAAATTTTAAACAAGATTCATTTAAGTGAATACGATTTATCAAAAAGCACAAAAAGCTGCAAATAAAAGTTGGCACACAGTTTAGCATCTAAAATGTAGATTCTTATCAAATTTTGAACCAAATCTGACAAAGGGTTGACCGTCTGACGTCCTGTAGTTTCCTATGCATATAAATGTAGTAACTCAAAAGTACAAAGTCATAAATAAATTAAATCTGGTATGTGACTGTGTGATTACAATTGTAATCTTATGTAAAATCTTAACTTCAGTCGATGGGAAAAAGCGAAAGCAAAATACAAATTCAATTTTGGAGTACATGTTATTAATAGCATGCTAGGGATTAATTGCTAAAAAAATCACCAGTTCAAATAATAGAATCAATAAACACATAAATTCGTTCCAAAATTTAATATTTCCTAACAAATTTTAATTTCAATATATCAAGATGCTTACAATTGTGCTTTTTCTTTTTCTCATTTTTAAATTGTGAATGTATATTAAATACAGCATTTGTGAAATGATGAGATTTCACGTTGTCAAACGTAAATAAAAAATCTATTCATTTTATATCCATTAAGAAATCAAGATTAACTTTGAGTGAAATTGTCGTTTGTTTCAAAAATTTCACGAGTTAAATCAAAAATATTTACTTAAAAGACAATTTTTACATTACATTACAAAACAATAACGATATCTCTTATATTTTATTTGAAATTATTTAATTCTTTGTTTCTAGAAGTCTTAAGAATATTCTTTGGTTCTTTTGTTTTTCTAACATATCAAGGATTAATAATAAAAATTCATTTTTTATAAGAATGCTATGAAATATTAATTCCTTTTTTTATTTTTAGACAATGACTAAAAAAATACAATTTAATATCTATCTATATATAACGTAAATGGGACAAAAATCTTTCTTATTACTTATTGTCGAATGGCAGCAATCAAATGTAAATAAAATATTGCTCGAATTTCAGGCTGCTGTACTCACAGCTAATTTTATTCTATCGTTTCGCTTAGTAATAAATGGAGTTACAAAATATTATTAGAAATTTTCTGGAGACGATTTGCTTTGTCACCAAAAATTCCATTCAGTCAGAGGAATGAAGACACTAAAGAAATTAAGAAATAGGTTTCAAACCAAAATTATAAGCAAAAGTTGGGTTAATCGTAAACTGATGGGATATCACTTGCCTATGAAAATTGGAATTCCGTATCTTTCAAAACAATTACGTCACAAAAAGTATTATCTCAAAACTAAAAAAAAAAAAAATCTTTTTAATGATATCAATTTCATTTCCATATAATTTTCTCCTAATTTTAATAATATTTTTAATTTAAGTTGATACACGGTCTGTTTTGAAATGCTATAATGGAATTTAGACTCATCAGTCAAAACTTAAAATCCAAAGCTTTTGCCATTTATTAATTCCATAGTAAGATTTTCACTTCCATTTTTAGTTCGCAAATATACACTTCTTAATTTGTCGTAAACTGATTCAACTGAATACATGTTTTTCAATCATATCAAAAAACTAGATAATTTTTTTTTAAAATCCATTTCATATTATTCATATAATAGACTAAAAAATTAATAACTAGGCGAATAATCTCTATGGATCTCTCACCTAGATCTACCAAATTTGAGGTATATAGACTTTGGAAGGTGGGAAAGTGTACTTCGGAAGGACATTTCAAAAAATTCCTAATCAGAATTTTAATTAAATGAAATTAAGAAAAATTTTGACATTTCCCCACAATAACTTCTGAAAATATTTCAATGTAAAAATTATTTTTACATCATCTTAAAATTCAAAAAATCATGTTTTCAATGATAATTATTTCCATTATAAATATTTTTCTATTTTTAATCAAGTTTTAAGAAAATAATTTAAGTATATTTTCCAAAAATATATTTTATAAAATTAAAGCAAAATTTAACCTGCACGAGCACTTACGTGTATATGAAAAAAAAATTAAATTTTACCGATGTATTGTCATCACACTGACAAAAGCTTAAAATAAAAAATAATTTAACTTCCACTGATAGAAGTAACATATATACTTATGATTTTAGAACTGTATATCTTGCCGAAAGTTTTTGAAATTTCAATTACAATTTATAGAATTAAAAATTAATTAAAATCCTGATGTTTTCCGAATGTAAATATCATAGCACAATAAACGATGCAAATTATAGTATATGCAATTATTATAGCGCACAGATTATTTTTGCTTCGATTTAAAATTAAAAGAATTTCATTTCCTATTATAGCGTTTATTTGCATGCAATTATTTTTGAAATTTTTACTGAATTAAAAAAGTAAGCGAAATTTTAATTTATTCAGATATAAGTATTATAACACAAAAGTGGTGGAATATTATAACACATGATGTAAATATTATAGCACAAAAAGTATTTTTGCTTCAATTTAAAATTCAAAAAATTATCTTTTCAACTATAAATGTCATTAAATTCAAAATATATTTAAAATCCAGTTGCATTTAAAAATTTTCAATTTCAATTTAAAATTTAACTGGGATTTAACTGCCTTACGTTTTATCGTCGATTGTAATTAGCTTTTAAAAATATTTTGAATATATTTTTCAAATTGTCATGAAACTCAAATTATTTTCATTGTTACCACTAAGGTTTCATCTTAGATGTTTCTTTTATTATTGATCATCAAGACATGAAGACTTAGTTTTCATATTAATTAGATTTCTGTTTAAGCATGTTTTTAATAATTTTGTAAAATGTTCTTTCATTCTGTGGTGATCCCAGCTAAGGCTGAGCTTCAAAAACAAGCAATAATCATAAAAAATATTTTTAAGTTCCTTTATTTTAAAACACTGCAATAAAATAGAGCGAGTTACATATCTACCAAAATTGGTCTAAAAATATTGCTGCTAATTTACATATAAGTTACATATGAAAGATTTATCTGAACTTTTCGTAGGCAGTTATTCCAATAAACAAACTGATCACCAAAAGCGGATTGTTTATTAATTAAAAACGGTATTTAACATTTGCGTTATCCTCTGGTGACAGGAAATGTAAACTACAAAAATGCTCAAAACTGTACATATACTTCTGTTTACGGAATATCAAGTTTTTATTTTTGAAATCTGAAAAATCAAGGTGTGATTTAGACAAATTGTCATTATAATGCACATTTGAAAATGTTGAGTTGAAATTTTGAATAGTTTAATAGAAATCATAGGTAATAATAATGGGAACTCAAAGAGATGATAAATATAAAACGAAAGAATGAAATATATTTATATTAGTACGGCAATTGCAAAGTCGTGACGTTTGGAAGTTCCACGGTGTGACGAAGTGGTCACGAGCACCTCCACATCATGATTTGGAATAGCAGTTATAATTTGTAGGTTTAGGGAAAGATTACAATTATTTAAACTAGTTTGGACGAGCACTTAAAGCTCTAACATCATGAAATTTGGTATAATTATTGTTAATATTTTTCTGATATAATTATTAATAAAAAATAGTATTTTGATTATTTATGGAATCGAGAATTTTAATGGAATTACTTTGTTAAGCCTTTTAATATGGTGTCTGAATTGACTATTTTAATTAGATATTTTTGAAAAAATTCAGAAAATTTCGCACGTGTAGCTCAGAGTAGCTATCTAAGGCTAAAACAGAAATAATTTTGAAAAAATTTAATCCACCAGATTGGCAACGGAGTTAAAAATTTCAAAGCCTATTTTATACTGTGTAAGCATTCTCAGGCTATATTAGTTTTAAAAAATGATGTTCAAAAAATTTCTGTTAATACGTTTTTCTTACATTTCAATAAAGTATTTTTTCTAATATTACATTAAAACATCGGTTCTAACATTGTTCTTCCTTTTCGTAATTTTTCAATAACAGGAATTAAAACTCAATACAAGTAAAAGAAAATGAATAGGTAAAAAAATTGCTTCACAAATATATGAACATGTTATTATATAACAAAACAAATAGATCGAATGAATTAAATTCTAAAACAATAATAATATAAACTTTACGCTTGTATTGTTCCATAGGTTTTGATTTTAAATTTGCGTAATGAAGTTTTTACATAGAGATTTCCACTATTCTGATACTACATATACATTTTGACAAAGATTAAAATGTTCTCATTTCTCATCTTCCTCATAAAAAAACTACCTTTATTAAATTAAATAATTAATGCCTATCTTATTTCATTATATAATTCCTCATCTTTTCATTCTTTAATGATATACCGATAATTTAAAAAATTTACTACCTTTGTTAACTTTGTTTAATATTATCATAGTTTTTACAGATAGTTTTTACTTTTTTATGTACTGAATAGTTTTAAAATTTGTTCAGTATCTAACAATTTGTTTGACGCTGTATAAGAATATCTTACTCTTACTTCATAAAATCATCTGTTTTATTAACATCTACGTTTTAATAACTTTATGTGCAGTTTTTGATGAATGCGCAATATAATTATATTCTTATTTTTGGTCAAACTCATCTATAGGCAAAAAATTTTGAATACTTCTCTCCCTCTTGTTTATCTGAAGCACCAGGCAAAGTATTAAGAAATAGGTAAATTAGGCAAGTACCTAGGGGCCAGGAAATTTCTAAATATTCTCTTGCAATATTTTCTGAGCTTATTAATTTTGTAATTTCATTTAATTTACAAGGGTCATGTCTCGTACTGATTCAAATTTCAATCAAGAACAGATTAAATTACATTATTCTAATATTTTTAATTAATTATTTTTAAAGGTTTAGATTTAAATTTAATAAATTTTATATAAAAAATTAAATCTTGTGTCACACAAAAATTAACGTTTTTCAAAGCTCTAAAGTATACATATATTACATTATAATTTTTAAAAAAAATGACGCTTGTATAGTTCAAATGTATTTAGATTAGGCTCAAAAATTTCTTTTTACCTATTTTGTTGAATACTATTCTAAATTTGAATATTGAATCTTTTATATGAAAGATACAGAAACCAACTCTTCTGAAAATGCTTCTTTATTAATTATTTAGTCAGTTTATCAGAATTAAAAAAATACTTATACAAATAAATATCATTAACAAAATCTAGTGAAAAAATTAGGAATTGAAAAAGCGGAGGTAGCGCAACTTTCATTGCCTAAGGACCCTTAGAGACCTTAATCCGGGCCTATGGAGCACGATTCTAAGAAGAAACTTGAAGGTATTTTCATTTTCTTCTAAAAACAATGACCTGTCTTATCTGAAAAATTGATTAACAAATCAAACAATGCATTCTAAACTGAAAGTGTTCCAGTTGCGTAAATGTTAAAGCGTAATTGATGATAATTTTTTTTTAAAGTCAAGAAACTGATCGAATTGGTTCTAATTTGTGATTAATCCATAAAAATATTTGAATTCAGTTTCTAACCAGCAGGATTGGAAAATTATGGCATCGTGCTCGGTACATATCATTCTGCTATGAATAACTGAAATCAAAGTACCAATAAGATATAAAATGCAGTTTTCCACATCTAACTTTCAACTTGCATGGGGATTAAATTAATACGATAAAGAAATAATTTCATATATTTTTGTGGTAGATCATGGGACCCTCGGAAAGGATAAGTCGGCAAATTAGAACAATATAAGATACTTATAAAATTATTATTATTAAGATAATTATTTGAAATATTAACAGAAGGAGAGCGAGGCATTGAAGATATAACTCCAATCAAACAGGTGTCAATTCCATCTTATTTCCTTTTTAACATCAAATCAAACTCGCCTATTTCGATTTTTTTTTAAATCTATAGATAAATTTATAAAATTATCGTCTGGCGTATTGCCGCGCCTTCTTTAAAACACAGCCTGATATTTTATTTGTTTTTAAATTTGCAATGGAGAGTTTTTTTATAGTTATTTCTTTAATACAACGAAACTTAAACTACATTTGAAATGTATACAATAATATAAAAAAAAAATATGATACTAAGAAACATTTTAAGGAAACCTGTTTATTTTTAATTTGAAAGTTAACCGAAAATTGCTTTTTTAATAAAATGAAAACATAAAACATAATCATGAAAATGATCTCTCATTAAAAATTGATCATTAACTTAACACTATTTTTAAAAATCAGATTATTCATTTTTTTTCATTTGTAAACTAATTTTTAAATATGCTATTAAAAAGTCTTTTCTTGAAGTTTCATATTCTTTCTTTTATTTAAGACTAAAGACATTTTTTTTTTCAATTTTGTATTGTGATTTCTATTAATTTTTCGGTACAGTAACTTAACTTATCAATAACTTAATAACAGATTTTAAAATTACTTATTTTTTTCTAAAATATTTTGTTTATACTTTTCTTTAAATAATCACTGTTTTTGGAAAATGACTACGTTGAAGGAACAATTTTTGGTAAAAATATAAAATATTTTTTTTAATTTAATATTCTTAATCTCTGAATACTTTTTCCTACAAACCATTTGAATATTGTTTTTTGCTTTTATTCTTTGGGAAGTTGTACTGAATTTTATATTTGCATAATTTAAGTTTTACTATTGTTTACAACTTTAAATGTTATTTCCTCAAATTTTAAATTTTAGTAATATTTGTGTGTGTGTGTGTGTGTGTGTGTGTCGCACTTTACAGGGCATGCCATTATACTTAGAGTTACTACATTTCGAACAGATTTACTTAGGTAGTTCAGAATGTATAATCTCGCAGCAATTGTTTTTACTTAATATTTAATACTTAAATAATATTTACTGATATATAATTACTTAAATAAGACGTAATTACTTATGAATTCAATAAAATTTTGAAGATTTTTCATCGCATATTCCAAAAATTTAATTGCAAAAATTAATTTGATATAATTTTAAAATTTAAAAAATTGTCTTCATAATGTTCCAGTTTGTCTGTTGCGTAATCTTTCCCAATTTTTTAAAAAATATCTGTGACATAATTTCAATGCTATTTCCCATTTTTGCCATTAAATCCATACCATTTTCATTGTTTTTTTTAAAATATACTTTTCTCCCATAGTTGAAAATTAAAGAAGAAAAATTCCTATTATTGTCATCGCAATTCACATCAGGAAAAGGAAAGTTAAATTACATTGCCACGAAACAAATGAGCAAATGGAAGGTAGATTTACATGGACAGTTACATTTTTCATGTCATTATGATGTCATAGAAATTGGCTCCATTAAGAACATTCATTTATAAAATAAACAGACATAAGCCTATTATAATATCTTATCAGTGATTTTAATGTCTATCTCAATTTGATTCTTAAAAATAGTTCGTTGGAGTAACCAAGAACATCAAACTATACTTAAGAGATTTAATAGAAATCAAACATAATCAATATTCTGGTTGCAAATGTGGCTAGTTTCAAAAACAAAACAAAATTAGACAAAGGAATAATGCATAAAATAAGTCTTCATGTCTTTTAAGTTTTCTAATTTAAATAAATAACCATTGTTTAGATTTACATTGCATTTTATACAGTGTTTACAAGTAATAACGATAGTTAAAAAAAATATGGAAAGATAATTTTACTATCGTTTTGAACTATCGTTTCTTACGGTAGTTCAAAATTTGATGAAAATATCTGCCCTCTCTTACCTTTCACTCAATGCATCATTACTCTGCATGGAAATTAGAATTGCATCTTTATTGCTTTCATTGGTGTAATTTTTTCACAAATGCAGGTTCAATCAGAGAACTCCATTTCTTTTATACTGAAAAAAAAATGGCAAATTATTAACTGTTTTAGTTTCGAATGTATTAACACATTTTAGCTGAACGATATTTACAAACTGAGAACGGAAAACCAGGTTATCAAGTCAGAATTAACTTTAACTAATTTAAAATCTCTTTGTTCTCCCTTTCTGAAACGGAGCACACCTGTATAAATTTTCATATTTTAAGTTTCATCTCATTCTATTTTTTATAGTTCACCAATTTCATATACATTCCTTCAAATTCTCTTACTTATTTAAATCATCATTTTAGAAAGTATACTTTAAATCCTTGTATCCGGGAAACAGAAATCTTCTACTGCGAAAATAAATTGGATTATGGGCTCTTTTTTTCCCAAAAGAAGAAAAAGAAACAAGAAAGTTTAAAAAAAACTGCAAGGTTACTCAGAAATATATTAAAGAGGTTCGAAATTAAAAAAATTAAGGCTCTAGAAGAACTAAACATTTTTCGAAAAATCACGAAAGAAAACATATACAGATACATACAAATCTAAGCAGCCATTAAAAATTTTAAAAATGTATTATTAAGATGTTCTGTTTTTTAATCTTTATTTTCTCTAAACGAGGCTGAAGTATCTTCTCAAAATTCTCTACTTCTGTCTTAGCCTTCCAACATTTCGAACTTTCTTCAAATCCGGCTAATGAAAAGGCAAATTTTTATTGCTGTGTAATAAAATAGTTATGTACATTAGCTAGAATAAAAAACAGCATAAAATTGTTGAATATACTTATTTATTTATGTATACTTACCAAAAATCCATCAATTAATAGAGGTCCTATCTATAAATCTATTAATATTTCACTTGGTTATTCCTTTTCGGGCTTCATTTCAGCATTCAGCCATTACAGGAATCACAGATAAGAAATCCAAAAATAAGTCCAACGTTTTTCATTTGAATAAAACCAGCAAGGTTCTAAAGTTTTTTAATGGCAAATCAATTCCGATAGCATTTAAAAATCGGTTCGCATTCTGCAAGATTCAGTGCAGAATCATCATCTGGGTTTGTAGCTTTTAACAAACGCTCCGAGAACGGTAAACACTGCCACAATGACTTCCTAACCGAGAGTTTTCCTTCCACAGTTGGGTTCACGATGGATATTTTTCTCAAAAACCGCGGAAATGTCTCACAGCAGCGTCTTCGTCTTTCTGAAATGACTCCTTGTTACCCTCCAAGAGCCAGTTTCGAGTTGCGAGGAATTCGATATTGCGAAAGATACTAGTACTCGTTAAGATATCGCATCCACTTCTTTTTTTTATTTTTTTCCTTCTGCTCCCTGCTTTCTAATCTACGACTTAGACATTTCAGTTCAGCTAAGTGTCTTTTCATCATTCCCAGTTCTTCAAAGCACTCATTATGTCGTTGCAAAATCCTACGAGAAGTTCCCGGCCCTGAAATGTTATAATTGGCTTGCAGCTGCATGATCGATGCACATAAAAGGTTCGAAAACAAAAATTGTATAAAGCATTGAAGCTTTTATAATATAACTAGGAAATAATAAATAGAAAATATAGAACAGGAATAAATATAACAAAAAAGGTTTCAGAAAAAATTAAACTTCAAGATTCCTTTTAAGAGTAAATATAGCAATGAAATTACAGCAATATAACAAAAAAAAGTTTAAGCAAAAGTAGTACTCCCTAAATTTGAATAAAACGTTGAAATTGCAGTAAAAAGTTGAATAAAGCACTGAAACTGTAATAATATAAATAAGAAATAATATAGAATAGGAATAAATATAACAAAAAAAATTCAGGAAAATGAAACTTCAAGATTCTCCTTAAGATTAAATAAAGTAATATATAAAAAAAGGTTTAAACAAAAATAGTTCTCCCTAAATTTGAAGAAAACATTAAAATTGCAGTAAAAAATTTAATAAAGCACTGAAACTGTAATAATATAAATAATAAATAGGAAATAATATAGAATAGGAATAAATATAACAAAAAAAAAAGGTTTCAACAAAGTAAAATTTCAAGATTCTCCTTAAGATTAAACGAAGCACTGAAATTACAGTGATATGACAAAAAAAAAGTTTAAACAAAAAAAAATGTCAAGATTCTCCATAAGTAAAGCACTGAAATTACAGTAATATAAGGAAGGGAAAAAAAAGTTTAAACCCCCCCCCCAAAAAAAAATGTCAAGATTCTCTATAAGATGAAATAAAGCACTGAAATTACAGTATTATAACAAAAAAAAGAGTTAACCAAAAGAAATCAAGATTCTCCATAAATTTGATTAAATCATTAAAATTACATTAAAAAATTAAATAAAACATTGAAATTACAGCAACATGATTTTAATAAAAAAGATTATTTTGACTAAAAAAATCTTAAGCAGAATTATAATTTAAAACTTTCCATGTGTTTGAAATCTGTTTATGTTCTTATTATAAAAAGTGCATTAAAACCAAAATGAAAATATTCCACCCTGACTGGCCTTGATACGCACTTGCTAAATGAATTTCAGTACTAATAGTGAATAATACAGATATTTGTGGGACATTTCACAATTTTTGTCTCATTTAATACATAAGCAAGTGAGGATATATTCCGCACTTCAAACAACACTCACTACAATTTTCATTAATTAGCCATTTGCACTCGGATGTCTCCTTTGAGGTACCGTTCAGGACGGTGCATCATTTTGACGTTTTGTTTATTTATTTATAATTTTGACTGATAAAAATACCGATAGAGTGGTAAAAAACATGTAGATTATTTTTTCGGGGAAATTCAATTTACACCAATTATATATCTATATTGGAGCAATAAACAAGTCCTTGTATTAGGTGAACAATCATGCATCGAATTGACTTTTAAAAATGTTTTTCTTTTGTTCTCCATAATTCTTGAATCATGTCTCTAAACAAATGATTCTCTTCTCCAATTATTCCTTGTATATTTCATTCAGAATACCCGGATTTTGATTATTTTATATTATTATATTTCTACATATAACGGAAAACAATAACATTCCAATCAGTAATCAAATATATTCCAACATGGAATAGGCAGTGTCCATTAACTTAATGCAGTAAAATTCTTTGTTAAATAAAAGCATTCAACAGAATTGGAAAAAAGACTTTTCTAAAATCTAAAAATTAAATTTAACCGGCTTTTTCAAATAAAGTTTGACATGCACGATTTACTTGCAAGTAAGGCTATTAGTTGATCCTTGACAATCGTTTAGGAATGTTATAATAAAGAGATTTTTGCCTATCAAACGGCTTCTAAATAGATATTAAATTACAATCCGCATCTTTTTAACTATAATATATATTTTCTCATAAATAGTTTAATGAGCTTTAGCTGCTAAAAATACTAATATTAAATTGCTGTTATAAAAGTAAATGAAAATTATTGACAAATGTCCTCTTTTGTGTGTTTTAATATTGTTTAGTTAAGTTTAAAAAATAAATGATAGATTAAATTGTTATACCTGGGTATTCTTGTGAATTTTAAATAAATATTGATAAGGGGGGGTTGAATTTTTCTTCGCCTAGTAACCCATGTATGCTCACAAATAAAATAAATAAAAGAAGGACAAATAAAAGAAAAAAAGGACAATTCAAGATATTTTTTCCAATCCGAATCAAAATCGAAATCTGGCACTTTTGATTGCTATTTGTAAAACGTGAAAGAAATATCGCCGACCAATTTATCTTCATTAACAAAATGTATGTATCCTCAAAATCATCTGGATCATTTTTGGCAGATTTGAGGAAACTGTTGAAATCCAACGATTTTGGCGGACAATCAAATCATAGATTTAAAGATCCGTTAGTTCCAATTATATAGATAATGAAGACTTGCGAAACAGATTATGGCATAATGATCTATATCTAACAATGGCAGTTGTAATTTACAAAACATTTTGAGGAAAATTCTTAGATCTCAAAATATCATAGCAATCAATCATCAAAAAAATGACAGACATTACCTAACTCATTGAATATACTTTAAAAGCAGCATCAGTCACGGATTTAAGCATTTGACGATAATACGTAGAAAGCATAATAGGCTCTTCTTTTAACTAATCAATTTTTGAGCCCGTGCATCATACGGGCATCGAATTATCGCCTCTCAAACTTATAAATTGAAATTAAATCTTCAAAGAGGCTATGACTCGATACAAAAAGCACGCATAACCCACAAACAATTCAAGTATTTATTGGATTTTTAATTGACCCATTAAGACAGCATGTTTCACGAAATGCAAGTATCATCTAATTAGATAATGAAAATAACAAAACAGTTAAGACTTAATAAACAGATCAATTTAATTTCGCATTTCAACACATTTCTAGTTTAATCTACATTTGAATGAATTATTTTTGATTATTTTTTCTTTTATTTTGGTATCTTTATGAGAATATTTACATATTTTATTTATTTACGCTGATTTATGAATTCGCAGCATCCCCTTTTATATACAGATATTTTAACCCTTTACACACGAATTCTTCTTTCAGTCACCATCCAAGAAGGTGCATCATTTTGACATTTTATTTATACATTTTTTTAAATTTTAATTGTTAAAAATACCTACAGAATGTAAAAAAAATGTAGATTCATTTTTCAGGGAAACTCAACTTAAAGCAGTTGTATGTATTTACTTTTTTGGTGTAATAAACAGGTCCATGTATTAAATGGATAATTATGTATCGAATTATCTTTCCGAGTGCAAAGGGTTAAACAGATATTTGGAGTGAGGTGGTTATAATTAATATAGGGTGGATACTGGGTGGTTATAATTAAATTTCCCCTATAAACAGCATGCTAGGACGCAAATGGGTGAACGGATTGCAACGAAATTTGGTATACACACTATACACAAGATGCGCTCAAGAAATTTCGAAAAAAAATTTTAGTTCCAAAATGTCCACTAGAGGGCATCTTTTCTGGAAAAACATTAAATTTAATACAATAAACGACCAAAACGGAATATAGAAGCAATAATAATAACAACAAGAATTATGAGTTATTAAATGTAAAACCGGAAAAAGCTGTCAGTTCTAGGAAAAAAAAATGTCGAGTTTTGCATGCTTGCGAAGAGAAAGCTTTATGCAAAACAGGTCAGGGTATGAAACGTTTGAAGACGTTGTCATGTTTTATGTCAGTGCAATTTCTGGTTATGGGGCTACTTAAAAAGTCTGGTGCATCGTGCAGGTGTTACAACGTTGAATGACTGAAAGTGCTTCACAACGCTTCATGTGCGAAGCATCACAACTGATCCTTACTATCTACTGTTGAACGCACTGTCCACCGACTTGAAATTTTGCAGGTGAAGGTGGGTGGTCACATGGAGCACCTTTCCCTACATCGTCCTAGACACGATTAACAACTGCTCCTCAGGCTGTGCAATTTCCTCCTAATCTGTTCTTGTTTCTGCAAATTGAACTGTTTTTTTTTTCTTTCTTTTCCTTACCTTTACTTAATGTGGTTTGATAACAAGATGATCAGAAACTAGTCAATAAATGTTAATATTGTTTATGTGTTCCGTTTCGGTCGTTTATTATGTTAAATTTCATGTTTTTCCGAAAAAAAGCGCCTTTGGTGAAAATTTTGGATTTTTTTTTTTTTTTTTTTTGAAATTTTGTGAGCGCATTTTGTGTATACTCTGTATACCAAATTCCGTTGCAATCCGTTCACTCGTTTGTGTTGTATGGTGCTGTTTATAGGGGAAGTTTAATTATAACCACCCTGTATATTGCTAAATAACCGTAATGAAACGGTTCGTGATCTGGCTAATTATACTTGATAAAGTATTAATATTATCCTAATATTTTGTAATTCATACAGCGTTATGTTTACAGATTTATTTGGTAATTAGGTTAATAGTTTTTTTTATTATTATTATTGATTAGTTGCCATACCTATCTAGCTGGAAACCCGCCTTTGAACAACATTCAAATAATTTTTCTTTTACATACTTACTGCAAAATAAGCGGCTTGTAACAAATTCTGATCTTGTTACTTAGTTTCGTTATTCTACATATTGCATCTGCTTTTGTTAGATGCATTTGACAATTAACCTGTTTTATAAGCCTTCATTATCGATATTCAATGCAATTCGATCACTCACTATAATTTTGGTGTAAATATCGAATTTTATCTTTCTCTCTCTCTCCTGAACCTACCCTCAAACATCTACGGAATTTCCCAGAGATTAGGTGAAAACTACAGAATTACGGATGCGTAATGAAAAACTATGGGAAAACTACAAAAAACGGATATGTAAACGAAAATGCAAAATGCGCTGAAAATATCCTCTTCTCGAATGTCACACCGCTTACAGCAATGCGAATAGTGAAAAAAAATTTATTTTTGATAAAGAAAAAAAAAAAAGGGGGGGGGGGAGGAAAAAAAAACGGCGGCTTATTACAGCATGAATACAAAAACGGAAGAGTCGCCCATTCCTCATAACAAAAATGAATATGGAAGTTTGTTATGATGTTAACACTAAAGCTACCATGAGGTGGTCAAATGACCCGCTTCCAATGGCAGTTCCAATGTATCGGTGAAATGCCGGTAGGTTTAGTGTTAAACTGAACAATAATGACTTTAGAAAAGCAAAAATGAAATTAATTTAATTATTGATTGGAACAAAACTGCAAATGTCTAAAAATAGTGCTAATTTATTTGACAGGTGAAATAATTCTGTGTTGTTGCTGTTGTTGTTGTTTTAAATATTATTTCGTTTATATATTTAGTCAATAATAAATGTTAAAAAAAATTTTGAATAATGTTTGAAAATATTTGTTATAATTGATTAAAATTCTTTGGAAATATTAATTCTTCAATAATTGGTTGACATTGCGTCATATGTAATGAATCAGTAACTGGTGACGATTGGGTAACCAATGTTGAAGGGTATAAACATAAGATGCCCTTCATGAGATAAACATATTCAACTCATGAAATAAACATATTAGTTTCGTGAATTTAGAAGAAAGCTAAATTAATTCGTGGTAAGAATTAATTACTTAATTATTCATTTCATTCTCAAAAATAAAGACGGAAAGGAAAAAAAAGGAAGAAAAATAAATTAAAAATAATATGTCGGCTCATATCCAAGAAAATAAAACACAAGATCATCGCAGAAACTAAAATTAATAAAATGGTTTTAATATTAACATTATAAAAATTAGGTAAAAAAAAACACCCATAATTTCACTTTGATGAGCCAATTGTCATTCAATATTTTGGAGTATAAATGCTTCTGCGAAACAATGCAAAAAAAATTGAATTTGCGTTTCCCCAAACTTGATTATTGTATTATAATTGATCTATTGAGTAAAAAATTAGTCGTTTGTTCGATTTTGAGGAACAAATTATCAGTAATTTCGATAATGAATTCGAAATCTATTAACTAATACTTGTTTCATAATTGCATAGTAAAATCCAGGCACAAAATAAGTACTTGGAATCGTTGATGATATGGAAATTAAACCTGTTATTTCTAAGAAGTATAGTTGATCAAAATATAAAATAAAAAATATAATAAAATTATTTTATCAACTAAAATATGAAAAGTTATAACATAAAAGTAGTAGTAAAAATAATTAAAATTACAATTCTGTTGTTGGATTCTTTAGCTGGATGCCTATAAATTTGAAAGTAAAATTAGAATAAAAGCTGTAGACATTATAAGAAACATTTGTTAATAGAACTGAGAAAAAAAAAATTTTTAAACATAATTTACAAGTATATTTAAAAGTAATTATTTCTTTAATTATTTTCTACTTTTTATTCTTTAATTTGTTATTTATTATTACAAATATTACTGAATCTAATTACTGAATAATTTTTTTTCACAATTTCTATATTGAATGATACTATTCATATAAACCAAAATTTAATTTACTTAATCAATTCTGAAAATATTAAAATAGTGTATTTTCATTAAGAGCATACAACAGTAAAAAATTTTGAAATTCCAAGACATTTAAAAAACATGAGCCAGTTGAATATATATATATATCACATGATATATGAAGATAATATCTCACATATTTATCATACAAACAAATGAATAATTATCTATAAATAAATTAGATGAGTCAATGAAACTCATCTAATTTGCTCATAATTTAAGTAAATCAATTAGAGTAGTAATTTTTTTTTCTGTTGAGAAATGTTTTAAGCTAAATTTTGCATTAAATAAATGCTTATCTTGTTTTGGATCTTCTGTACCGATGTTTCCGTATTAGTATTAAATCTGAAAGTGATTCAAGTACCTTTAGTAAATTTTTGAGTGTTATCTTGAAAGCTTGAGTGTCCAATGTCTTATTACATAGAGAGGTTTGAAGAACTTATTTTCGGAAAAATAAAAGAAACTTTTCTGAAAATTTAGAGACACATTTAACTTACTGTGACATTGAGTTGAAAGTAAACAAAAACAAAAGATTTTAAATATCCAGCCGGTTAGAGTGTAGAAAATCGTCCCAACGAGTTTCTCCAATTGCGATTCAAACATAGAAAGTCATTCTTCGATTATTATCTTAAAACTGACTGAAACGTAGAAATTCGTTTTCTGAAAATTATCGTAATATCAGCTCTGGCGTAGAAAATAGGTCGATACATTCCTTTTTTATGATAAAGACTGTTTTATGAAAATTCGGATACTGAATAGTTGATGGTCAATGGATTTAAGAGCCATAAGCCATAAAATTTACCTCGCATTTCAATAAAAATAAATCTCTTTCAAGTATCTTCAATACCTAGCATCGCTGAGTATGATATGTATTATGTATTTCTAGGTTATGTATTTAATGCAATACATATTCAAAACTTTTGCTGAGTAACGATATATTATGAATAAGTATATTAACTGCGTTGTGACTCAATATGTAATAAAACTATTGTATACTCTAATGCAGTTATGTAACTCAATGTAAAATAATTATACTGAGTAAGTAATAAGTGCTATTGCATCTACAACGCTAAGTATCAATTATATACATCAAGTGAGCATCTTATTAAACTGAGTATTCATTGTATACAAAGTATTGAGTGCATATTAGTTTTAATGAAACCGCTTGTGCTAATACATTGTATTTCAAGATTGTTGCGTATTTAATGAATTATGGATTATCTTTGAAAAGGAAAAAATATATAATCTTATGTGTCGAGTGCGTTGTAAAGATCATTCAAAGAAGGATCATTACATAATTGAGAATTCTTCCATAACAGAATGAGTTCCATTCTCACCTGCCTATTATATTAAATAGAATTTGAATTAAAAAATTATTGTAATATTGAAATTCCTTTTTTTTTCAGCGATAAATCTGATTTTTTATTTTTATTTCTTTCTCAAATTGATTTTTAATCTAATACTTTTTCATTTCATCTTTACTAATATCAAAGATTAATTAACGGGTCTTTTGTGTGTTTTCGCCTTCTACAGGACAGACTGTTTGACTTAGATATGCCAAATTTCGAAAGTATATATTTTGGAAGGAAAGAATATGCACATCGAAGCGATTTTTTTTTATTAGAATTTTAATCTATTAAATATTAAGCGAGATTTTGTCATTTCTTCTTGATAATTTCCGAAATTATGATAACACAATAATAATAATAATAATAATAATTATTCAATTCTATTTTAAAATTCCAAAAATTGTTTTTTTAACGATTATGTAATTGTTAATGTGTAATTTTTAAAATTTATTACTGCTTTCACATTTATTTTGAAAATTATTTTTCTTTTTAATTTCCAGTGTAATATACCCGTCTGTGTATTTTGGTGAAATGCTTGAATCCCTCCTCCAACTCATGCATGTATGTCCCCCCCCCCAACATTTACCCTTAATGTTCTTAGAGAAATAAAGGCTGCCACCAGCAGCTTAGTGTATTCATGTCCACTGTTCACAAAAGAAAGCAAATTATGTAATGGCTGCATTCGTAAGGACAATAATAATAATAATAGAATTACTAGTAGCGTTTAGGAAAAAGCGAAAGAAATAATAAGAAGGATGAATTAAATCCAACTAACCCAGTAATGGGAAGTTGAAAAATAATAATATTCTCTCCAAGTCTTAAATTGATCCAATATCCCTAATACCAGGTTAATAAATAAAATTATTACTGAAGTGGATATCATCTCTGTTAATTTCATGATATAAACTACAAAAAGCATGAAATATACTGGCTCATAGCTTTTATATTATACATTTATACCTTTTTTATTTTATTTTTTCAATTTATCTTTTATTGGTGAAATCATTGTTTTTAGAACCAAAGATAGCTTTTTATTCATTGGTTATCTGAGTGTAACCCAAGCAAGAGTCGAAGAAGGAAAAAACACACTAGTTGAAAATTTTATTCCGCAATATTTTTTTGCACTAAAATATGTATAGTTTAATATTAAATATGTATTCGATGATAAGAAAGAAATTGTTAAAAAATTCTTAATAATAAGAAATTCTTAAATAAGAGTTAAGAAATTCTTAATTTTTTTTTTTTACTAATATTAATTTATATGTTACAAATCTGTAACATTTATGTTATACCATAAACCTATTGAACCCGAATTGTCAAGATTTCTATGACACACTTCTTTTCCTTAGAACAATTTCCACAGAAATAACAAAAAGACTTCTAACTCCATGTTTTTTTCACAGATGAAATATTAAATTTTTCTACAAGCTACTTGCGTCCGAATTGGAATTTGAAGCGTTCAATAAGAAGCCAGTTCTATTTTTATAAATTTATTCTAGATTTGCATAGGAAGTTTTCAGTGGTCGCATAACATTTAAAACGAGACTGGTAATCCTTTTTACTTTCTCGTATTCGAAATACAGAGAAAGTATAGTAATCGTCAAAAGATTCGATATCGTTATTTTGACGAATCTTCATGTTTTAGACCTCTCCGAGTTCGAAAACCACATTTTTGGAATATGTCTGTCTGTGACAAGATAATTCAAAAACGCCTTGAATTAGGTGGGTGAAATATAGTATACGGTCTTTACGCAAATTTGTGCATTTCTATCAAATTTTGAATAAACTCTATTCAAAGAAAGTGTGTTTGTTCTCCTTTTCGATTATAAGTTAACACGAAAACTTCAAAATGAAGAGACTTAGATTGATAAAATTCGATGCACAGATTTAAAATCTATAGTGTAAACACCTCCCAAATTTTGAGGCAAATCAAACAAGCGGGTTGAATGTCTGTCGATTCTGTACTCTCAAGTGCAAGTTAATTCAATATTACAATTACAATTCAAATTACAATGCCTGAAATATATCTAATTTGGTATGGGATTTTATGACTGCAAATATAGTGCTGCATGAAATTTTTGTTTCTATCAGTTTAGAAAAACTCATCTAAAATACAAATTTGATTTTCGGATACTCGTTTGCAACGTTAACTGTAAACTAGAGATTAATAGCCAAAGATCGCATGGTTGGTTGCAGTAAAGGCACTAAATTCATGCCAAAGGTTAACGTTTCGTAACTATTACACGACAGTGCCGTGCAAGGCGTTCTGTGGCATTGTACTTTTATTAGAAAGTATGCGAAAGTTGTGCGGGAACCACTCCCACAAGCTATTTCAATCACAATTGTTCTGAATGTAGTTCTCAGTCAAATTTTGGTTTTAATCAATTGAGAAAATCGCATCTAAAACAAGCATTCGCCTTTCTTAGAGAATATTCAAGAAAGTTTTTAGGGAGACCGTTCCAGCTGGTTATTTATGTAAAAGAAATGTTGAAAAGTCACAAAAAATTGTTCATACTAGTCACAGATATGCTTATACTAGAGACCTAGAGGATGGTTGGGGAAAGGCAACCATTGATAGCATATCTAGGGGCCATAAGGATAAATAGAAATAAAGGAGGTAAGGATCGGACCAGTGGTTGGGGCTCGAGGATTTGGGCTGGCTCTTTGGTTTTGCCAATTATTTTAAATACACAGATGGCTCATTTCATACTTTCAAATTAAAGAGGGTATTTGACATCGATAAATTTACCACTTTTAGCGTTGAATTCATCCTCATATGCATTTCATCATTTCTTGAAATGAACATGAACTTACCTTACTTTGAATATTTCCGCATTTCACATTTCTTGCATAATTCCTGCTTGGAAAAAAAGTAACGCGAATTCTTTTACGGATATTCTAAATCGATGAATCTGTTGGCAATGCGAAGTGGAATCACGTGTTCTTCCGACAAAAAGGAATTTCCTGAATTTTATGAGGTTGCTTTCAGCTTTTTCCTTCCTTTATTAATTCCCTCTTTTCTGTCGTTCGTGTTATTTTTTTTTTCTAATTGCAAAACAAATGTTATCAGCTGAAATAGGCCGGTTGGGAATACATTCTAGCTTTTTTTTTTTTTTTTAGCTATCTTTTAACTGATTCAAACTGCCAAACTATAGTATTTATGATTATTTTTTCAAACCAAAAAGCTGTCTGGACTTCCAAGTTTCGGTGATTATAACGAACTGTGGCCTGTAATTCCGGTACTATTGTCAGCAACGATGTATGATATTTATTAGAAACAAGAGGTCACAAAAAAAAAACAACTTAAATTACGAAATGGCTAGGAACTATAGAATTTTGGAGATTAAAATGTAACTGTAATGGGAAATAAAAAAGTTCGACAATGAAATATGGTTTTGTGATAGTCGTCCTGAAATAACTGGAATTCTTAACTGGAGTATAGCGGCCATTATGACATTTTGTGAATAAATCTAATATAAACATTTAAAGAATAGAGAAAATCTGAAGAAAACTTCAATAAAAAGTCTCATTAGTCTTGATTTGTTTGCAATTAAAATGATTTTTTCCATGGTAATATATGCAAAGAAAAAATATTCCATGAAGCGTTTAATGAATACTTAGCGAAACATATTTAAAAAAATTCTCAGCTTTTTAAAACAGAAGACTTAAAATTTCGTTCTACTTAAATTAAATTCTGGAATTGTTCTATTTTGTTTTATATCATTTCCAAGAAGTATCTTAAATTTGAGCCGCAATACAAGATTTATTTATTTATTTGTTTAATCCCATTTTTATTTAAACAAATTTTGGAATTTCTCTCAATTGAAAATATCAAATCCAAAATAAGTAAATAAATCTTTATATTGCGGCAAAAATTCTGAATTCATTTTTAAAAAAAATAATTTTGTTTAAATTATATTTTGAAAAAATATTCTGCTTCATATTATACCGAAGAACTATATTTAAATATCAACAGCAAATTTACATATTACTTTTTCGGCTCATTAAAAAAAAAGAAGAAAAAATCGATTATTAGACAGATCTTAAGATTTTTAAAAAATAAGATTTGAATGATTCTTTATCAATCTGATATCTTGTATTAAGTACACAAAACTGATACATACTAAGAGTATCAGGTACTCGATATCAGTTTCTGAATTCGATTGACATCGATTAGTTATCTCCTCGAATTCACTGGTTTTCAACTAGGTAATACTATACCAATCTTATAAAATGCATTAAGTTGATACAGTCTAGTTTGTTCTTCCTCGACGATGCTATGAGCATGTGCAACGAGCCATTATTGTCTTTACCTCAAGTTCTATGCGCATATCATTGAAGAATCCCCGCCTTCTCCTGTACTAACTCTATCATCAAAACCTTTGCCTTCTTCATTTCATCCATCTGTCAATCACTGTCATAAATACAGCACAATGCCTCTACCGAAGAAGTGAAATCTCAATTTGGAATCATATTCGTATCAATATCAGCCACTAATCTCAGCTAGTGTTGGTTGATATTGTAATACTTGGTGCAAAATATGAGAATGATATATGTATTAACGTGATACAAATGATCGGATTGCCTTGGCGATACTATACGAATAGTTTCTAACTATCTATATGTATAATTTCTTACCATTATCTAAAATAAAAATGTTTCTAACTCATCTGTTTATCTTTTTCAATGTTTTTTTTAAATATACAGATTGATGTGATTTTCGATGAATAAATAAATGTATTTTGCTTTAAACAATTTTTTTCTAAACAAATAGCTAATTTAAATATCAGAATTATTATTAATATAAAGCGAATAAAAACTAAGTATTCAACTTGAGTAGAATTTTCAGAATATTATGATTTTAAAAAGTACTTACTCAAAAGGAAAATATTTATACTTTTAAAACTAATGATTATAAAAAGTAGATTAAAATCTTGCTATTAGTCTTTGGAATTTTATATAAATCTTTACTTTTTATTGTTGTTTAAAAAACAAAGTACAAAACTAAAATTTACCAACAAGTTATAGGTGACGAATAATTTCAATAGTAAGAGTCTTTAAAGCTTAGGAGTATTAACATATAGTGTTTTATTATTGCCAGATTTTCAAATATAAAATTATCAGGTAAAAGTGTCAGGCACAATGGAGTATCAGTATCAATCTACTCCTGATATTGCAAAATTAGGTATCAAAATACCTCTAATCTCGGCGCAAGTACAAAAACTGATACTCATCGAATATCTAGTTTCATTTTAATGGAAAAAGTATCAGTAACTGGTTGTATCAGATACGAGTATCAGTATTCTCTACCTGATACAGCGAAACTGGATATCAACACAAACTAAGTTTTAATCAAATCTAGCAAACTTGGAATGTGCACGTGTAAACATCTTGGGAAGCTATTAATATTACGAGGAATTTACGTTATTTCCCTTTTCTTTATTTCATAAGCAACA
Source organism: Argiope aurantia (assembly GCA_026543865.1). Taxonomy (NCBI): domain Eukaryota; kingdom Metazoa; phylum Arthropoda; class Arachnida; order Araneae; family Araneidae; genus Argiope; species Argiope aurantia. The sequence goes on along the minus strand of JAPMOR010048405.1, from coordinate 45,795 downwards.
AGAAAACATAGCTTTTTAAATCTTCACCAATCACAACTCTTTTTTCAGATACAAAAACATTCAATACGTCTATATACAAGGAACAATTAATTATTAGTTTTAGTTTATGGAATATAAAAAGAAATTTAACTATATACGACAATTTGTATATATTTTAAGAAATATGTCAACTAAAAGTGATTTTCTGAATTATTTTTTCTTATTAATGTTATACATTGTCAGGTGTAGAAGCTGCCAGTGTTTCCGCAATTCCACTTTAAGTAAAAATACTCTACCACTAATAAGAAAACGGTATCAACTAAGTCTGCCATACCGATTACCTTACTGAAGACATTTCAGCATAATTTCTGCGAGTCTTTATCAACGAGTCTGCCTTAAAGGAGGTTTTAGGAGCAATGTTTCAAAAAGAATAGAAATCTATATAATATCCATACTTCTACAAGCATATTCAACTGGCTACCTGTAAATAATTTTCCTTCTTTCAAAATATTTTCTTTGGCTTATTAATTTTCCGATCTATTGACATCGCGATTTTAAATGCTCCATTGTATTTTCGGTTAATGAGAATATTAAGCAATATCGTTATTTGTTATTGATGAAAGTAAGACACGCACACCTACACACAAATGTATCAATGGAAATCCTTGAGGAAATACTATTCTGATTTGAAAGATAGACTTATATATTATTGTTATGCTCGAGCAACCATACAAGTTTTATTCAAAGATGCTGTTTATTTAAATATTGGCAAACTTTCTAAAATGCCTTTCTAAAACAATTTCTTTTGTCCAGTCTTTCCATACATTCTTAACCCCAACAATCTATAAAAAAATGTTTATATTCTTAATTTGTATCAGAGACATGGTAATAGAAAGGAGGAGTGTTTCCTACTCACAATTTTTCTCAAATCTTTATTTTGATCAAATCAGTTAATAAATTTTGAACAACAATCTAATGTACTATTTTCTGCAAATCAATAACATCTTGATAAATATGATTATACAGTACACACCCGAATATCCGGTTTGTGACTATCCGGCTTCCGTGGTATCTGGCCTAGTTTTCTTTTATCTGAATTAAATGGGAAAGGCAAAGCGTTGCATTGGCATCATTGCGAAGACATTAAAAGCGGGCATCTGCTACGAGCTTAAATGCAGAAGCAGTAATCTAATAAGAACTTTGTGCAAAAACTTAAAATTGTAAGTTTTGACTCTTATCTTACGGTTACGTTTTCATATCTGTGTCATCATATATCAGTAAAAAACAAAAATCAGTTTGAGTCAATTTTCTTAAGAATTAAGTCAACGATTTACATTAATGTTCTGTTTGTTTTCTGCATTTAAGTCAGTCGTTACAGAATTTATGATAAAATGGGAACAGTTTATATCCTTTAACTTACTTTTCCTCTAATAAATTTTTGAAACGCGTAATGCAGTATATACACATATATAAACAACCAGTACAGAGTCTTCTATTTTAACACGACACGTTACCGGCAACTGTGTCTATGATTCACCTGGCCGCGGCCGCGTTCATTCTACGTGGCTTGAGATAAATGGAGACATTAGTAATCAATAAGGAATGAGAAAATATGTATTATAACAGTGAGTTTGAGAATAAAAACTTTGTTTTCTGACATTGGTGAGCAAAGAAGTGAGTTCATAGTACACCGGCCTATCCGGCTTTTTTGTTATGCTGCCTACCCTTCCGCCATACTAGGCCGGATACTCGGGTGTGTACTGTAACAGCTAGAAAAAAAAATAACAAGTTTGTATTTCTTAAATTAGCATTTTCACAAAATTCAGTTGAAATATTTTATTTATTGAAATAAATATAAAATAATTTGAAAAATTTAGCTTCTTAATATTTTATTTAAAATGTTTGTCTCTTCTAATTAAAGAATGTAATAAATAAAATTTTAAAAAAATGAAATATACTATCGCAAATTTCAAGTTATCATGTGAGAACATTATTATATTTTAAGTTATTATTTGTCTTAATTAATTTAAGTCATTATCCTGTTTAAACCGGTTTGAAACAATCACGAGACTTCTCTATTGGTTTCTATCCTCCCCCTCTCTCTCTATTATATATATATATATATATATATATATATATATATAGTCTCGTGATCGTTTCAAACCGGTTTAAATTGGTTAATGATTTAAATTAATTAAGACAATTTGTAAGAATTCAGAGAATGTATAATTTGGAAATCAAGTTGTAACTTTAGTTAGCTATAAAGCCCCAAATATGATAACCTTCTGCATTATTTTCTAATAACTTAATTAGTTGAAATTATCCCTGAACCAACAATCTTTATTGATTAAACAAACAATGTTTTAACTTGTTTGGTTTATTTTTAAAAAACGTTGCGCGAGTTAGGCAATAACCTGTGATTTCCAAGGGAAATACTACAACAGCAGACGATAGATAATTCAAAAGCTATACTGTGAAAGCCGACTCCAAAATAAAACTACATTAGCAGACGATAAATATTTCAAAGCTATACTGTGAAAGCCGACTCCAAAATAAAACTACATTAGCAGACGATAAATATTTCAAAAGCTATACTGTGAAAGCCGTCTCCAAAAAAAAAAAAAAAAAAGGATAAATCGTCAATTTGTTGCCTACGAGTTTTGAGGTTTCAACAATTTGTTACCTTCAAATCGCTTCAAAAACCTTAAGCCAAAACATCATGTTCTCACATGATAAAAATGATTATTCGAAATTGCCCAAACTGTATTTGCTACTAGGAGAAATTGTCCATCCTGCTTCATGTGAACGTTCATTTCAATTTCGTTAAATTGTACTTTATATTCATTGAGTTGAAAAAATAGGTTATCTTTCATTGATGAACAGATAATACATATTGTTGTTTGTTTTATGATCATTTTATTTTTCTTGAAATTAAAACAGGATGGAATATTAACCCTTTCTAGGGCTGTGGGAAGTATGCTTCCCACCAAATTTATCAATCTTTTATGAAATTTTGTAGGTTGGCATAAGTTCTGACAAATTTTTTTAGAAAGACAGAAATGTAGATGCTCCAGTTCTTTATCTCAATCAAAATGATGTATCTTGATTTGTTACTTAATTATTAATTAACCAAATTAAATTTATCTAATAAGCTAAATGAATCCCTTTTCTTATTCTAATTTCAAGTCTAAAAATATTTTAACATTATATGACTAGAAAGGGCCCTTTAAAGGGTTAAACTAGATGAATTAGTATGCACAATGAAGATACAAACACAGCGTCTGTGGGTATGGCATTTAATGTTACCACAATAGAAAAACTAACTTTATGTACAATATTTACACATAAATATTACACTGTTTTAAGTGTTTATTAATATTGCCGTGATGTTATTTCCGAATGCATAATCAACGTGTAAAACGGTTAATGATAACGTTGCTAAAGACGAGCAATAATGTGGAAATTAGTTGCATAAAAATTCGTTATCTCACATAAAAACCTAAACCCACTAAAAAAAATCAGTTTTTTTTTTAAATATATCTTAAGTAATTTTTAATAAACAAATGCTTTTAATGTCAACAAAAGTTTTTAATAAATTAACAGAATTAACCCAGAATAATTAATTAAAATAACAATATAGTTTTAATTCAAGTTATGAACACCTTGAAAATGTTCAACTTGAAATGAATAAAAGAAGGTTACACAGCTAGGATATTTAAAGAATAGACAACGGATGCTAGATGGGATTTGCTGCCCTGATCCTAAACACCAATCTTGTAAGACACTGTTAAGGAAAATGTTTATTTAACTTTTTCAAATACTGAAATAATACCATTTTGTAATCAGATTTTTACAACGAATTTTTTAACTAAATTTTTCAACGTCTTTAATTCTCTCAAACGATCGATGCAGTTTTATAAATGGATACAGAAAAAATAATAGTTGTCTTTTGACATCAAGCGATATTTAAAATTATACGACGAGTTTTGCCAATGTTTTAATCAATTTTATAACCGCACATCATATACATAAAAGTTGTCATACGAAAATATAATATTTATACAGTCACTTTTGATTTAATTTTTTAAAATCTCATACATTAGATTGTTTTGTTCAAAAATTCCATAATTTTGGCTAACCAATACTTGAATAATTTGTTAATATTTTTCGAATAAAGTTTGTATTTTTAAATGTCTATCTCAATATTCACGCTACATTCTAATAATCGTATAAAATAAAGATTAATTTATTTTTAATATCGTATATACCGTATAGAAAAAAATTATTATAAATTTTTTCTTGCTCTTTTGAAATATTATACACTAGCCCCCCCTCCTTTTTCACCTAATTGGTTCTTCTAGAACATTGGTAGTGTTTCTTTCAGTTTTTCATGATTCTCTGAAGGGGGGAGGGGAAAGGAAGTTTACTTATTGTCATCTTAGAGCCATAAAAAGTGTAAAGGTCTGGGTAATCTACCTTTAAATTGCATATTGTCTTCTACAGTAATGCAGTTTCCCTGATTCGTCATGTAAATAGCACAGAAAAAAACCGGAATTTTTCTTTCTTTCCTTTCAGTGTAAAAAAATCACATAATTCCAATATCTCATGAAACAAAGAAATCGTAACAATAAAAAATATTGTTGAAAATAATACTATAGAACAATTTTAATAAATGGCAATTATTATGATATTTTATTTCTCAATAAAGACACATTTTTTTATATTAAAAGATTTCAAACATAGTTAAATCGTCGAATTTTCATCATTAGAGTCAGCATTTTTGTTTCTTCTCTCTTCTCAACCCCCCACCCCCACCCCCTCAACAAAATAAAACGCTCGCCACGTCACAGTAACTGGGTTCGCTCACTAATTTTGTTTCTTTCATAAGAACTCTCGAGTAAATGAATGAATATTTTAAAAAACTGTTCTATTAAAATTGATACTCTTCTGGGAATTCTAGATTGATCAGTAGAAGCTAATAAAGCAGTTGTACTCCAGAGAAAATTTTTTAAATTCTATCTGGTGAAGGTTCAGTAACAATTTTTTCATCTTTTGACAACGAAGAACTATCTATTGTTTTCCAATTACCCCTCCTCTTTTTTTTTAAACATTGTCCTACCATTCATAGTTAGATCATTCATGACAAGAGACTTCATATTTTTGTATTATGTTTCCTTTCTGAAAGATCTTGGTAAATTTGTTTATCATCCAATATATATATATATATATATTTGTCAAAGAAATTTAATATTTGTTTCCATTTAAATTGATATTCTGGAATAAGAGAATTTTTTTCCTGAAGTGATTAACAGCAAAAAAATCACGTACTGAATAAACAAGCAATAGTAATATGTGTTAGTGTTTCTAGTTTTTTTTTTTTTTTTACTTTGCAAAACATTTAGGCCCCCAAATGGTTTCTTGCACCCGGTCCCCCCTCATAGAAAAGGCCGCCTATGATGAGATCCACCCCCCACCCCCACCTTGAATTGAATAAAAACTTCGTACTTATTTTGTTTGTTGAGAAGGCTAAGAATGTAGAAAAGGTTTGTTAAGAATATTTCATGAAAAAGCATTCTTAATTCGATTTTGTACTTACTGCTTCCATACTGTATTTAAAGGAGAAATGTTGTCTTAATATCTCAAGCAATAATCTTAATGCTTACAGACAAATCAACACATTGAATTACTATCAAACGAAGATTAAACTTTTTTTTTTAACTAAACGACTACCTGTATAAATCATTTAAAATACGAAATGTAGAATTTTTCATAAAAGTATAAGAGGTCTAGAAATCAATAAAGATATAATTTTTCACATTTTTATGATAAATTTATTTTTAACTTTTATTATTGCTTTTAGTATTATATATTATAAACTATTATTACTTTTTTAAAAATATAATTACTTCTGGATGAATTTGCTTCAGTATTAACTTGTATAAACAAAATTATCTATTAAAATTTTGATTATATATCTTTTTATTTATACGTCGTTTTTACGTCAGCTCCTTATAAAATAAATAACTGCCTTTAATGTTCGGTGTAAATTCAAATAATAACAAATAAATCAAATAGTAAAAATAATATGATGTTATTTTAAAAATAAAACGTTATATTTTTATATAATTTCTTAATAAACTTAACACAATTATTTGTTAATATTTTTTTTAGAAAAACCCAAATTTTCCCGCCATAAAATTTTGATTAAAACGGCAATTATTTTTTTTATTTACATAGAACATTTTAAAGTCTTCACGAGTGCATTCTTCCACCTCCTTATAAATTACAGCCAGCGCGTCATGGTATCGGCACCACAGTTTGAATTCAAAGATACTTTGTTTCCAGCGAAGTGGTATAAAAATCGATACACGTGTTCGCATTTTAACAACCGTGACCTCCCTCACACCCTCTATAAAAAGTTTAATCAATTAATTTTTTTATCATGAATATGTAGATATTCTTTAGATTCCTTTGGAATCCGATTCTAAATATTATACAAGTTAAAATTAAAGATAAAACTAAATACAAAACTAATTTTAAATAGAATTTCGACCATAGTAAATATCGATCAAAAAAGCCGTTCTCGCGTCCTAGAACAACAGCGCATGCGCCAATAGGGTTAACACATGATTACAGTAATCGATCCTAGAAACAAGTTCTTATCTTGAAAACAAAACTGGCAACTTCTCGCCCTTGAAGTGAATGAGTAGTTCATACGAAAGTACTAAAGCGCCAAATCTGGAAACCATACAGTTGGAAACTCTGCCTGATTCACGCTGTGTTGAGCAGTTAGCTGTGTTGGGAGAAGGAGTGTGCGCAAGGGTACGGTAGCGCATGTATTTTGTTGAGGGGTTTATTTATCTGGTCTTATGAATTAGACGGAAATTCAACGATCCATTTTCTTGAATAATCTCAGCTTACCCCTGCCTGTAGTATAAATAAAATACTATGGCTGATAAATTCAGAGAAAGTTTGAAATAAGCAAAGAAGCTGTACATGTATAATGAGTCGCCTAGTGAATACATGCGAACTTCTGTGATCGATATTTTGGGTTCTGGAGAAAAATGGGAGCCTGGATTTCTAGTTTCTATCAGCAACGAAGAGCTGATTTATGAATCATACGAAACTATATTATATAGATATTATATTTTTAATTCGAAACGGTATATTTTTTCAGATTTTAATACAAAATGCTTAATGTTATGCTCTGATATTTTTCGAATCATGTTGAAATAGTTTTGTCCTTGATTAATTCAAGAACTAACTTCCTAAATTAGATTTGAATACTCTGAAATGAAAAAGAACAGTTTCTTATCTGGACGGTATGGTTCTAAATGGGTGGAACCACAGGAGATATTTCTTTCCTTACTCAGATATTTATTTATGACTCGTATTGTGGTTTTGTTGATTCAAAGATGTCGGGAATATGGCTTGTTTACCACGAACTTATCTCCCCTTCAGACGATTTATAAATTGTTTCATTTATTAACGTTTAAGAAATAGATTTATTTTTATTTCTTTTCTTATTATTAATAGTTCATTTCATGTAATAGGATACACGCTATTATTTTATTTTTATATAAATGTATTGCAAATTAATTATATAAATTAATTTAATTGACCTTTAATTTTTATTTTTTAAATTTCATAAATATCAGGAAGGGATTGATAATTTATTACTACTTAGATTAACTTAAATATTATTTACATACAGTTCCGACTTTAAAAAGCATATGAAGTATCATTTTGCTTAATTGATACTTGAATGCATCGTATATGAGGATATATATAAGTATATAGTTGATTTTAATGGACAAATTTTATTCTATTTTTTAATAAATTGCAGTTGATTTTATTATTTTTTATTTCTTGCTCAAATTTTGATTTAAAGTGATCAAATGAAAAAAAAACATTGATAAAAGTTCTATTTTACCTAATTAATTTGATATCTAATTTTTAACGAAATATTTATAACCTTTAATTTAATTACAAGACTATCGATTTTATTAACTTGCATTGATTAATTTAACTACATGCCAGGTTTGCTGCAGAAATCGTATGGCGCCGAGATCCAGAAAGGTAAGCCATTGGCTACGGTTATAAAAGATAATTTTGAATTAAAAAATAAATATTCTACATTTAATCGATCGAAGTTTTTGCAAAAAATATGAAATAATAATTAAATACCTTTGAGTTATTATGTAAATGGAAAAATTATGCATCATTACACTATAACATACATTAAAATCTTAGAGATCTAAAGTATTTATTTTATTTAATGACTTTATTAAGTTTTAACCATCAAATAATATGCATGCGACGTAAAATATAAGTTGAATGTATAGTAGGATAAACTATATGTTTAATTTTTACTGTCTAGAATTAATGTATATAAAAAAATTGAAAACGAAAAAAATTTATTATAGTGGATTTGCATTTTAAAATTACATTTTTATCATTTCACCTTTCCTAGATTTAATCTTTCCCTCAGTCTTTTTTAACTGCAATAAATAAATAATTCTTTTTTTGATATCATCCAAAATAGGTATTATTGTTATGTTTTCAATTTGTAAACAGGCTAAATTTATTTTCTAATTCAAAAAGAAATCTAATTGTTTATGTTCTTTTACTAATGAGTTAAAAAATACAAATAGTAATTAACATTTTCTTTTAATGCCAGAAAAATATATTTTTTGAAAAATTATGTAAAATTTATTAGTAAATTATTTTAATTTTTATACTTCAAATTGCTGCATTTAGGAATCGAATGTTTTAAATATTATTTGGATGAAACTTATTTCGCGGGAAAAATGGTTTTCAAAACAAATTTTGCGTATTAATCTTTAATTTTCACTTTTATTTGGAAAAAAAAAATCGATCACCGAATTCCTGCTAAAGATTAACAATGCTTTGCTCTACTAGAACGATAAATTTTTTGCTCGGTATTGAATGATCTTCAAAATTTAATAAATGAGTTCTTAAGTATATTATGTTTATATTTCATTTAATTCCAGTTTTACCTGTTAATTTTAATTTATTATGTTGTTAATAAAATGCCAAGAATTTGGGGAGTGTTCTGTTTTGAAGCTCTACGAGCCTTAATGTTTACGGAAGTTAATGGATATGTGGATAAATCATCCACTTTATTTCTTTTTTCTTTTCCGTTTCTTGAAATGGTGTTGCCATTCATTATGCAATTTCTTTTTGTTTTCGTTATCGTTCTCTTTCAACATTTTAAAATTTATTTGTGAAAAAACAAACAAACTATGTTTTCTTTTCTTTTATTCAATTTCTTAATATTTTATTATAAATTTTTGTCTTTTATGTCTGTAAATAAGAAAAGGTAGCAATAAATAAATAGATAGAGTTTTATTTACAGTATTTGCAATAATATATTTTTACGAATATTTTGAATATCAAAATGTTTAAGAACTGTTTTGGAATATAATAATTATTTTTTAGCCTTGAGTATTTATCAAACTGAGTTTAAAATTAAATTATCTAAATTTATTTTAAGAGAAACTTCTAAATCTTAACTAATGAGTTGATTTCTTAAAGTTATTGAAAATTCACGAATATTAAAATTAAGATTGGTACAAACTTATTCATTAGAGAATATATTGAAAGTAACGGCAAATCACATTTGGTTTTGCTTCAAATGTTTTTAAAACATAGAATTAAAAGCAGACTTTGCAAATAATTTTGAAACTCCATCAGTATTGTGTTATCATTGATATTCAGATATAAAATTTAAAATCACATTTATGAAACAGATTTAAATTCCGTGAAATATATTCATGATCAGTTTATTAATGAGTTTTAATTTGGATTTGAATTTATTATATTAATTTTTTGATTTCCCGATGATGAATATTCTACTCTTCTCTCTTTATTCCCTAGTTAATGAGAGAGAAAAAACATTTTAATTTTGTTTTAATGGAATCATCTGGCAATTTCTTTAAGCTCTGAAAAGAAAGCAAAAACAGCTTCCATTACCAATGAATTTTTAACTTAGATTATATACATAAATTTTCATCTATCGAAGTGAATTTCTGCTCTAAAGAGATAAAAATTAAGGGTCGTTTCAATATTGAATAATTGTAGTAGTATTTCATCAAGAATAATTATTTTATATTGATATTAATTAATATTAAATAATAATTATTAAAAAATAATAGATTTTTATATTTTAAGCAAACATTATGCTTTATTAACTTACATATGAGAAGAAAGTTTTATTGAAATGTCGGTTCACTGCTAACGTATTTAAAAGATATCGCTTAAAAAAAAGAAAATAGTGATTTTATATAAAGTTTTTTTCTATTCCAGATTTTTTTCTATTTCTAAAAAATGGAAGTCTAAAATTCCGATTTATATAATCACAATATTCTGTATTTCATTAATAAAATGAAATATGATTTTGGAATTATTTTTAAAAGAATTGTTTTAGCGCATAAAAACCTTTATAAATAATAAATCTAAACACATTTTAAATTTTTTTTTAGTAAGTGAAATAGAAAATATGGAATGTTTGCTATATCTAACTTTTACAGAAATTTTGGATTTTCAATTCAAAAAATAATTTTGGACGTGGATTCAAAATTTTTCAAATAAAAAGTTTATATACCAATTGTGATATAAAAAAACAACCCATTAATTTTTCTTAAAATGGAAAAAAAAAATCACCGAACTTATTGCTAAAAAAACTCACTAAGCCCTTTACTAAAAAGTAATAACATAATGTTATTCTTAGCTTTTATTCCACAAATCATTATTTAACTGGATGCAAAATTTTTACTTTAAATTCAGCTGAGCTTCAGATATATTATAGTGAATCGAGCCCTTATATGCAAATGTAAAGAGAAATTCAGTCGAATGAAAAATGTAGAAAGCGGAACGAGAAATAAAAATCGGGAGGAAAGTATTATGAAATTTCAACAAATATATTTTAAATAATTTTGAAAAATTTCTTATATTTGTTTATTTTTAAATGTGAATATTTTTGATAATTTTATTCGTGTTTATTCTCTTATAATCATAAAAAATAACTCTAAACAATTGTTTTTTAGTAAGAAAATGTAATACATTTTGCAATATGTATTTTTGTATTTTGAAATTTCTACATATGGATCGCTTTCCTATCCTCCAGCAATCTTCAGTTCTGTGTACAGATCCAACTGTAACTTTTTCTCTTTACAGTACTTAATCCTATTCGCGAGTTGTCAACATCCTACAGTGACAACTTATCTGTAACAACCACCTGTGAAGAAAAGGCTATATAAATTCCAGTTAAAAGTGGTTTTTTTTTAAATGACTCCCCAAGATCGATTCTGTAAGCGTCTTGACTTTTCAAGGTCGTTTTTAGAAAGGAATGGTAGGAACAACTGTGAATACAATTCCTAGGAATGCGGAAAAGTAACTGACGATAACAGTGGAGGGAGAGATTTCACTTGTTCGAATACAAAAGCACACTGTCCCTTCACTGTTCGACTATTGAAAACTCTTGACAGAAAAAGTCTTTTTGTTATTGAGTTGCCTTCAATGGTTCTTAAATGGGCTTGAAATTTCAATCCTTCTTGTCTTCTTTGACCCACAGATCATCTGTTTAAGGGTGTGGTTGTTCGCATTGTTAAAAGGTATTACTCCTCAGTATCTCATACCCTCTGAGTAGACGAGGGCAAATAAATAAACAAAACCATCTGGGGATAGGGTTAAGCATTCCATACAACTTACGTATGGTCTTTGTGGTATGCATAATCCTGAGATAAATCTAAGTAATCCTACTCTCGTAATAGTATATAAATTATTCTATATCTGTAAATATATTTCTACAAATACAGAAAATTTAAATTAATATGAAATCAAATAAAAATATTCTTTGAATCTTTATAGTAATAAAAAAAATCAGATAAAATTTCTGTAAATTGTTTTAATCCTTGTAAGATATGAGTTTAAGTCCTTAGAAAGTTTCTATTTAATTGGTTTGTAAATCGTAGTTTCTTAGTCTAGACACGATGCCATGTTAACCTCATTTCGTTCCTCATTTTAACATTTAATCGAATTAACGGTAGAAAAACGCGAAATATTTTCTTAAAATGATAAATGTGTATAAATTCAATAATTATTTTAATTCTTATAACCATTGTGTATAAAATAATTATTTTTATACTTTATATATTTATGTAAATGCTGATATAAATGTGATTTTCGACCAGAAGGAAGTTTAAAACACTTATGTTTTTACTATGAAGGATGACGCAATTTGATTGATCAATAATTGTTTCTAACGTGAGATGCCTATTACTTAGAAGTTGCGAATTTTTAAATATTATATATATACCATTAATTATATTTTTTTAAATAAAACTATAACGGTACTGATAATTTTTTATTAAATTTTAGAATCGCATATTATCTATCCTAAATTAAATTAGCATTCGTATCCTCGAACTTAAGGCCCGAATCTGAAATATATAAAAGAGAGATAAAGTAAGATTTACGGTTGCAATTTACAGTACAATTTGATTTATGGCCCACTGTATCATCTACTACATATTTTTTAGAATACTGCTCTTGTTTCAGAATATAAATTTCAGAAGCGGCTAGAAATTTAATAGTGCAGATTATATAAAAAAGTACAATTATCACAAACTTACAATACGAAATTATAAAAAATATATATTAATGTTTGCTATAAAGATCTGAATGCAATTCGTTTTTTTGCATTCAAATCTTTACGGCAAAATGGCTACCAACAATCAGCAATCTTAAAGATTGGCGGTTTCAGTCTTGTTCCCATGATAATCAAGTTTTCGTTGAATCATACGAAAAATGCTGAATTATAATCTTATTATGTATAAAAAATCGTATTTACTATTTATTGATGCTACATTTAAGCTAAAGCACGAAGAAAGAAAATAATCAATCTTAAATTACATATTGAATTCGTTCTTAAATTGAAATATTCATTCATTATTATTTAATACGGAACAAAACAGATGTACCATTATAACTTTGAAAAAAAATGACAGGCATATATATATTTTTTTCTTTCCTCTCTATCTAGAAGTTCGAAGTCACACTTTAGTACCTTCCAAAAAAAGTAAGAAACGGATTTACAAATTTTTGTAACATAAAAAAAATGTAATAACTTACAGTATAAATAATTATTTAATAACATAAAGTATAAATTTTTAAATAGTGATTTTAGGATAACGAATATGATTTTTTTTCTATCGATGAAGAAGAGCAGCTGAAATTTTTTCCCGGAAACTGGTGGTTTTTTTTCAAAGTTAATAAACAAGGATAATTAAGAGATTGTTTTTTCATCTTTCACAGAACATAGTTCAACTTCATAAACATATTACCATAAAGTTTAACAATTATCCATTCTTCATGAATCAATTTTTTTAAAGAAAATTTTGTAAAAAATTTAAATAATAATAAATAAATAAATTTATTGTTCTTCAAGTATTAATTTTATATATGATTTTGGAGGTGAATATTACATATACATACTTATTTAATAAAATATAACACGTGATGAAAATGACAAATTAATTAATAATTCTAGAAATAAATTATTTTTTTTATCGCCGTTTCAAATTCATTATTTTTAAAAAAAAGTAATTGCTTAAAACAAGAGATAACTGTTAGAAATTTCGTAAATGTATACAAATCAATTCACCTCAAGTTCTTTCTTTGCAGGCACATTTCATTTAACTATAGGCAAAACGATTCTTTTTAAACCTTGATTGCATTAATCTGAACATAATACGAGGGGAAAAAGCAACTAAATTTCTAATTTTTATTCCTTATCTGAAAAATTCTTACTGAAGGTATTACCTCATTATTTTGTTAATTTTTCTACTTAAGGAAAAATTCATATAGAACAAAATTCCGTCTTAAAATTACAGTCGATAGGAAAATCGGTAGAACTTTCAAACGAAATATATATAATAATTGAATTATATGAGATATTGTTTTTCAATAATCAATCCATGGCTTCAAAAACCATCATATCAGTTTTACTTAAACAATCAATATATTTAAATACAGACAATCTTTAATAATCTATACGTATATAAAGCTCAATGTGTGTGTGTGTGTGTGTGTGTGTGTTTGCGCTCTCCAGTCCAAACCATTTGACCTACAGCTACCAAATTTGGTACATGTATACCATGGAGGTCGGGAATGTGCACCTGGGGTCCCTTTTTTTGAATTTTTAATTAGAATTTTAATTATTAATTAAAAACTAACTTTCCGGCCAAAAAACTTCTGATTTTTCCCACCGCCTAATCAGTAAGGCTTCAGTTTTTTTCCCCACAGTAATGAGGCTAGGCTTAAAATTTTTCGGCCGATTATTTCAAACGATTCTGTTTATTTTCTTAATGTTTGATGCATTTAAAATTAAAAATTGTTAATTAATCGATCTTTCAGGTTCATTCTGAAGTACTTTTGAGTTAAAATAAAACAGAATAAAGGAAATTAAAGATTTCTAATCTGCATAGCATTACCCCATTTGGCGTAGAAAAATTCACGCATTTGTGTTACCATAACTGGCTATGAAAATTCACGCATGTGCATTGTGTTCTGATTCTTGACAACTATTATCAACGGATGCGGTCTTGATTTAAATTATTTTTTAGGTTAGTTGTATGCTTTTGTAATTAAAATGTATTTATGTTAGTTATATATTTTTTTTGTATGCTAATAGTTTTAAGTACATCGCTTTTTAAGTAGTTTTTTAACCTGTTTTCAACCGATTATTTTAAACGATTCGTTTTATTTTCTTAGTGTTTGATCCATTTAAAAGTAAGCATTGTTAATTAATCGATCTGCTCATGATGAATCTGAGAAAATTTTATCGACAAATTCTAGAGATATTACATAAATTAAGAAAGATATTCGTTAGTGCCCATAAAGTTTAAATGCTCAGTGACTATGTTTTCAGTAATCGTATTATAAAAAAAATGCTTTGTTTCAGTAAAAGATATTATATTAATTGCAGATTAATCCTTTCAACTTTAATTTAAGTCATAAATTCTACGGGAGCTAACAGAAATTTAGAGAGATACATATTTCGTTATGACTGAAGGCCTTTATAATATATCAAAATTTGAAGTTTCAAAATATTTTGATGAAGAAGCTATTAAAGTAGGAATTGTATAAAATATTTAATTATTAAAATTTAAACGAACATTAAGATTGGCGAACCGGCTGGTCGCCAAAGGCGGCTAGTAATCAATACATTTAAGAGAAATATTATTAAAAACTACTACTTTATTGTTAATTTTTTTAAGTGGAAGTTACAACATATAGATAAAGATGGACTTTATGCATTCTATACTAATGTTTGCGCCGTGAAGTATTTCAAATAAAGATATTTTATCTAATCGTAAAATTAAATCGATACGAGAAATTAAAACAAAAAGATTTCCTTTTTGTTGCAAGAATTAAATACAAAGAGATCAGATTAGATATGAATATCATCTCTGAGCACTTATACAAGGAAATAAAAGTGATAATAGTCCACAAAAACAATATGAAAACATCAAAGATAAGCCTAAAAGATAAATTAATATGCGTAACAACGATAAATAGTTTGGAATTTATTTATTTCGAATTTCTGATTCAATTTTTTAAATTATTCTTCGGACTCGTGAGTTCCAAAAAGGCAACTACTCCATAAAATAATCTTGATGTTTAGAATGTGAAAGAAATTTCGTATAGTAATCCTGACATCTTAATTTGCAAAGAAAACTGAAATTCATCTTTTTTTAACGTTTTTATTCGTTTAATTTGCACATATATATAAAGCCTGAGTTATAAATAACTATATAATTATTGTTGTTCAAAAGGTTTTAATGTACCGGAAATAAATTACCAACATGATGAAAAACGTAATAAATAAAAACAATTGTTTAGAAATTTACAGACAGATAACTGAATACGGAGGTGTCAAAATAGAATTGATAATTAGCCATGCAAAACAAACTTTCCTGAATTTACTGTTAAAATTATTAGGTCGTTGGTCTACAATAGACATTTTTGCGGTGTAACTTACCAATTGCCTACATTTATGTAACAATTAAAAATTTTATTAATTTTTTTACAAAAAAAATTAATAAAACAATTTTATTTTAAACAAATTTTTTGAGATTTCGGTTTATGCTTAAAAAGAGATAAAATTTTAAACTTAATCCTAAACGACTTTAGCAGATATATGTCTTGGACTTCAAAATTTAATTGAAGTAAGATTTTATAGTTTTAAATTGTGAGAATATTAGCTTTCTTCTATTCCCTCAATTAATATTGCATTAATATTAGACTCTCAAGAGATTTTTTTTTTCTAAAGTATTTTCTAAATTTTTCCAAAGTAAGTATTTTCTAAAGTAAGCAAGATTAAAAATTCATGATATTCGCTCCGGATCAACTTAAAAATAATCCTAGCAGTTAAAATTTTCACCAACATTTCAAAAATGATATAAGAGAAGAAATGTTGAAAATTATAAATGAAACATTAATTTCACCTTTCTATTTCTTTTATTTGTACTTTTCTAGATTATTTTTCTAAAATCAACGTTATATATATGTATATAACGAATATTTCTTAACCTAATTTAAATCCTAATTAATTTTCTAATTTTTTTTAATCTTAATTTAATTTATATTAACTTCATTCTAAAATCTCTTGTTCTCTGATCCAATTCCCACTTTTTTTATTTAATTAATTCTACACTCTCTCTAGAAAATTGATGGTCTCAGCATTTTCTCACGCTCCGAGTGAAGGGATAAAAATATCTAATGCCTACAACATTCTTTTAAGGATACCTAAGATTCCCTTTCTTAAGCCGACACATGTCAAAGAAATCCCTATCAGAATCTCATAATAATCAACCGGAAAAATTTCTACCTTTTTTACATTTGTATTGCGATGTAAACAGACATCAGTTTTATCATCGCTTCTTTACATAAAATACCTTCCGTAGTGAAATAAAGGGAAGTTAAAATTTCAGAAGTTTCTTCGATTCGGTCACGCAACTGCTTAAAAATATAAACACACACATGCACACTCGTATACACGCACACACACACACACATATATATATATACTGCCCATCTAATTGTTTATCTGATCCGTGCTAGCAAGTAAGATTCTTTACTTGCATATCTGTGGGGTTTTTATTTTATTTTTTAAAATTATTAATTTTATTTAATTTTAATATAATTATTATTTAAATAAATATTTTTTTTTCTAAAATCGGAAATTTAGAATGTTTTTTGTTTTCCTTTTGTCTCCATCCAATTTGTTCATTAGGTCCTCATCAGCTTTTAAGTATATCACTTGCAGAGTTCGTGAGAATTTTTTTATATATTCTTAATTTAATTTAAGATTAATATAATTATTAAATAATTTATTGAAATTTAATTTTTTAATTGAAAATTTAGAGGTTTCTCGACACCTTTTCGCTGTTTGTTTCTAAAATACATTAGCATTTAAAGATCTGCTTTTCCAGAGTCCATAGAAAAAATTTTAAAAGTTGAATTTCATTAGCGATTTTCCATTCATTCAATGATGCATTAGAGCTATACATTTTGTTTAATTTTATGTTTCCGATGACTATACAATATTTTAATATTTTTAGAATAATTATTTACAAAAATATTAATTTTAAATTAATTGCCAAATTGCGATACTAAGTGTCGCCTGTTAGTGAATTTAGAAAAAAAAATATATTAAGAATTTTCTGATGATTTATTATAAAGAATGTTAAAAAAAAATCGAAAAATGTTTTTAAAAATGCAAATTTATTATTGTGCTAAAAAATAGAAAATAGTTCTATTAAAGATCTGAAATTCAAATCAATATTGTAATAGGATAAAAGGCTCGAAACAAAAAGATTCGAAAATAAAACTGCACTAAATGTCGGTGAGAATGAAAATACATAAAAAAAGACCAAGAAAGGAAAATTCAATCCAATAAAGAAAATCCGATAAAAGTACATGAAATTGTTAAGATTTAATTTACTTAAAAGTATTTCTTCAGCCTCTCATCCTTTTAAAATTTTACTTTGATAGCCAGATTTTTTTAGAAAAGATTATTTTTTTTAGTTCACTAATAAAAGTATATTTAAAAATCTTTATTTTTAAAATTAGATAGTAAAAATGAATAATAATGTATAATTTAGTGAATAATTTAACTCCTGAAGCAAAAGCAATTATCGACAAAAAAATTTGTCTTTCTTTTGGAATATAAGAGGAAATCTATTTTGGGAAGTTCCTTAGTGTTTAAAGATATAAAATTAATCGCCATTTTATTTGATTCTGTCTACAAAAAAAAAAATAGCAATAAATATCAGTTACATATTAGTACATTTATAAAGTAACAAAGTATAAGAAATAATTAGGATGGATTGATATGTCAATAAATAGGAAAATGAATTTCTAGAAATTGCTATTCAAGAAAAAAGGAAAATAATAATAATAATATTAAATAAATAAATAATGTTCAATAGAACTTTCACTTTCCCTTGCTAAAAGTCCGAAATCAACATTCTTCAACATTCTTTTATCATCATTCTTCATCAACTCCTGACAGATTAACTGAGTGAAAACGATTTTGTCGATAAACTAACCAGCACATTAAAGCTACAAAGTTCTGTAATAGCAAATTTTACCCATAAAACAATAATAAAGAGATTTAAAGTATTATTTTAATAATATTATTATTGTAATATAGTCCCTTTGCTGAGTTTAATGCATTAATTAAATAGCAAGATATAAGAATTTATACACAACATATTTTTTTTTTCGATCATTGACCTTTTATACTGGCTGAACGGAAGATGTTAAGCGGTAAGTCTAAGCGCTTCCCACAACATGACTCTTTGACCTCACACAATGAATATAACTCACTGCAATGGCAATTTTAAATTATAAAATGATTTCTATATTATAAAGATTTAATATACTGGAGAGTCAACATTTAATTTTTATACGATAATTATTTGGTATTAATATCTCATTTTCCAAATTTGCATGCCACACCAATTGAAGACGTTCGACTCAGTAACAGCAGATTTAATTACAGCTAAATTAACGACGAATCTTTGCTGATGAAACAATTTTAATTGTAAATATTCATAAACTTGGCAGCTAAATATAGAATACCTGCATTCGGTCTTTGCATCCCTTTTCAAGCATTCAAGCGAGAAATACTCGAAATAAACACAGCACCATCGCGGAGTTAACAAGAAAATTTACTTTCTATTGTATTTATGTATGTTTGAATTTTTCATTTTGCTCTATCTTAAAAGTAGTCAAGGATTTCTTGTTACAAGCAAAACATTCATTATTAATCGGAGTCAAATAGCTAATTTCTAAACTATTAGAAATAGGCATACATTTTTAATCAGAAAAATGCTTTAGATAATATAGAGAATTATGTTTTATGTTGGTTTAATTGCACTGTTGAAAGATATTACAAAGTGTAAATTCTTATACGGTCTCTTGATCCTTCAGTCCTATTTAATAAAATGTTCTGGGTACTTATAGCACTATATACAAGTCTTCTACTACTCAAGCTGGCCGTTTTATGAAGCTTTGAATATCACCATTTTAGAGCATTTCAGTTATTGTCTCGCGGAAAATCCGACCATCCGCCGGTGATGTTTTTGATGCGACGTTTAATTAGAGAAACTTTTTTTAAATTTAAAATATTGGTATCCCTATTACAAACCATTTCAATGATTTCTTCAAAAAAAAAAATCTTTACATGTACTCAATTTTCTAAGGCGACCTTTGATTGAGTTCAAAGCTTCATAACTCGGTCAGTTTTTATCTCATATAGTGTTACGGATAGTCTCATATAGTGTTTTATCTCATATAGTGTAGCGCCCAAAGTATAGCATTACTTTTCACCCTCTCAAGATAATTTATTTAAAAAAGTGACATAAATGTACTATTGTTTTGTCTTTATGACGGATGAAGTATCTATTCCCCACTTATCGCCCAGCTTCCATACCAATGCATTCTTGAAAGTCGAGATATAATATTTACTTATGATGAAAAAAGCTTTTCTTTATTTTTTATTTATATGGAAAATCGATATCAATTTAAATTCCACCTGTATCTAATCCCATATTTGTCTAAATATTAATATTTATATCTACATTAAAATTTTAAAAATCTTAAATAAAATAATAAATTTCCCGCGTGATGCCTTACTTAATCTCGTTAAAAACTGCACGTAAGACCAAAATTGAGTATTTATAAATATAAAATGAAATATGTTACAACGCAAATATTGATAATTGATCGTAAATGTAGAAAGTAGCAACAGCAGGCCTTGGAATTAGGTCAGGGATACAGTGTTTTTTTACAATTCCTGATTGATCCTTAAAAATATTTTACGTCTGCCTTCAGCATTTACTATACTTCATTTAGGATACCAAAGGACAAATTTTTCGGTTTCTGCTAGTCTTTTTAAGCATATAAGGGTTTGAAAGCCGAACTAAAGTGAATAATAATAATAATAAAAGAAAATACGAAATCACAAGAATACCTTGTTATATTGACTTAGCTTCAAAAGAATCGGGAATGGGTAGAATGCTTGTAAGGGTACTGAATTGTAATGGCTGAAATATTCGGTGTTAACAAAATGAAATGAGTAATAAATTTGAGATATTGAAAAAAATCACAAATTAACTAAAAATATATAAAAAAATGTCATTATCATTATTTACCATTTTTATCATATTTTATTTTATTATATTATATGTAAGAAAATAAGAAAGAAATATTTAATTTTTGTCAATGAGTATCGAAATTATAATAAAATTTGTTCAATAATTTAGAAATATGAAAAATGTTAATGTACTTGCTACAGGAATCGCTCTTATTACACATTGCTGAGTGGTAACAGTTAAGTCTAAATAAACCAGTATATGAACACTTCAGACTGCTTTATTGAACGTTTGTACAACTGCATTTAATGTTTCGCTAATTAATAGGGCTGAAAATATTATTAGAAATGCTGTAGATAGTACTTCCCAAAAACCTCTGTTCACTCAGTGGAAAGAAGATATATAAGAAATCAAAAATAGGCACCAAACAAAATGTAATGGAACACGAAAATAGGTTTAACCATTACCAAAAAGTAATTGCTATGACCTATGGAAATTAATGACTATGTCTTCCAAGACTATTATCTCAAAAAAAATAGTTTGTATATTATCTTAAAACTCACAAATTAATTTTTTTAATGATTTCAATTTTATTTCTCTATAATGGTTTCTTTATTTTTAATAAAAAATTTTAAATATAATACAGAGTTCACAAAAGTTAATTTTTAATGTTATGAAATTCAAACTCATTGATCAAAACATTCGAACGCGTGCTTGTAAATATTCAAATGAAGGTTAGAAAAATACTTTCATTGCACATTCATTCCGAAGTAGGATTTTCATTTCCACCTTTATTTTGTAGCATAGGCACATTTTAATATGCACACGTTATAGTTTGGTTTAATTTATTCAATTGAATTCATGTTTTCCAACCTTATCAAATAACGAGGTCAATTTATTTTTTAAGTAAGCTTTCCCCATAGGGTTGTAATAACAGTCTAAAAACCATTAATTTGGCCGAACGAGCTGATAGCTAAAGGCGGCTAGTAATTTATGTTTTCATAAAGGAGAAAGTAAGCTATCTAATGACAAACATTTAAATAATGGAAAGGAAATTATTATTCTTCATACTATGCAAACTTATTTACATCACTTTATTAAAGAAAATAATTTACAATATTCAATTAATAAATTTACAATATTCAAATCGATTTGAAATAAATTTTAAAAGAGTAGATTCAAAATCCAAGTGCTATATAATGATTTAAGAAACATTCCTACATTTTGTAATTCTGTTTGATATATTTACATGGAAATATTACAGTGACTCTTCATCATCTTAAAAAGAAATATAATAAATATAAAAGACTTATATCAGATCCATCAGTTTTTTAGATTCAATAAATAGATACTATTTCTTGCATGTACTGGCCGATATATTAAATCAAAATTACTGTTGTATTTTTTGCGAATTGATACTTAATATCCATAATTTAAAATGCAAATAAAACACGTGGTTTATTATCAATAAAATTATCGTTGATTCTCTTAATATCAAATGCTTGCTTTTTTATAAATAATTAATGTGGAATTAATGATCTTTTTCGATCTTGTATCTTGCTTGCGCCTCTTGAACATTTTCTATTTATCAAACAGGAAAATATGCACCTGTCTCTACAAAAAAATTTTGCAAATTGGAATTCAATATGATTTCTTTATGCATATAGTTTCTTTAAAAATTTTACTGCTACAGACTTAATAGCAAACATATCGAAATCTAAAA